>OV277693.1:56078343-56658343 GCA_922987775.1 Agonopterix subpropinquella | reverse complement strand
TCAATAGAATAGGGTAGATTCTTAGATCTCGTCCAGTGAACCATTCTTGTTACGCCAGGGTGACAAAGGATTTCATGTAGGGAAACAAGTTTAGATGAACGAGATTCGACAGCAGCGCATACACGTGACAATGTGTCAGCGACATTATTTTCTTTGCCTGGACGGTAGACGATATCATATTTAAATGGAGCTAGTTCTAAACGCCATCGTTGTATTTTCTCGTTTTTTATTTTGCTATTTAGCCTGTTATTGAACATGAAGGCTACCGATCTTTGGTCCGTAACTAATCGAAATGGTTTTCCTATAAGAAAGTGCCGCCATTTCTTTAACGATTCGACTATGGCGTACGCTTCTTTTTCAACGGCGGAGTGGTTCTGTTCACTTTGATTCAGGGTTCGAGAGAAAAATGCTACGGGTCAATTAGCTTGCGATAAGGTTGCAGCAATTGAATGTTCTGACGCATCCGTTTCAACGAGAAAAGGTATGTCGTTATTGATAGCGTGAACAGACGATTTTGCTATGTCAGCTTTCAATGTCCTGAAGTCTTCGACAAGTTGATTATTTAATGGGAATATTCTTGCATTTGCTAAAGCGTGGATTCTTTCCGAGAAATTTGAGATCCATTTGCTATAATGTGCAAACATTCCTACCACTCTTCGTAACGACTGCGTGTCATTTGGCGGTGGGAGATTGAGAAGTGGGCGCAACCGTTCGGCATCTGGCTTTATGACATGGTCTTTTTTTTTACCCAAGATATCGATGCTGTTCTGCGAGAACTTACTTTTCTCTTTATTGAGAGTAAGACCGTATTTTTGTGCTGCTGCTAAAAATTTCTTCAGATTTGCATCGTGTTCAGATTGAGAACGCCCACAAACTGTGATATCATCGAGATACGCGAAAGTACCCTCTAGCTTTTCTTCTCGAATGACCCAGTCAATGGTTCTTTGGAAACTTGACACTCCGTTTGTTACGCCAAATGGTATTCGGCGAAACTGGTACAGATTTCCAGCAGCTTCGAAAGCAGTATATGGCTTTTCATCTTGTAGGATCGGTACTTGATGGTATGCACTCTGTAAATCGATTGCGCTGAAGACAGAATACTTCGAAATTTCGGAAACTTGATCCTCCATGTTAGGAAGTGGATAAGCGTCAAGCTGTGTATACCTGTTTATCGTAAGTGAATAATCAATGACAAGTCGCTTCTTGTGATTAGCGTTCTTTGTAATTAGCACTTGAGCTCGCCAAGGGGATGTGCTCTCTTCGATAATGCCATCAGCTAAAAGTTTTCTGATCTCTCCTTCAATAAACTTTTTATCGTCTTCACTATGTCAGCGAGATTTAATTGCAATTGGCCTGCAATTTGAACTTAAATTCGTGAAAAGTGGAACAGCAGGGACAGACGCTTCTGCAACGCTACATATTTTTATTGGTTCTTTAGGTCCGCCGAATGAAAATTCGAGAAAAGAATGTTCGTCTAATATGTCGTGACCGATTATCAAGTCAGCACAGAGATTTTTCACAATTAGTAGGTTCACGTTTCTATAATCATGGTCTCCGATACGAGCTGATACATATGTTTGACCTTCCACTTGCGACGTATGGCTAGTTGAAGCCATTGATATAGTTTGATTGCAGGGTCTTTTCTTTAATTGACACAATTGAAAGTATCGCTCATTGATGAAGCTTATAGAGCTACCAGTATCAATTAATGCTTCACCTTTTATCCCTTTTATATAAGCTGGAACTGTAGCTTTCTTTAAGGAAGTTGGCGAAGCAGCTACTATACAACCACAGAGTAGGCTATCTCCTTCGGGACTAGCTGCATTGACATGGGTCTTGCTCCGACATACAATGGCATAGTGACCCTTCTTGTTACAAAATTGACAGATAGACTCTGACGCAGGACAGTTTTTTCGAGGACGGATTTGTCCACCACAAAAGAAGCATTTGCGTTTCCGATAGATTGGCGTCACTGCTATTGTGTTATTATGATCCTGATCTTGCTTTAGTACGACAGGTTTTCCAGAATCATTTTGTTTGGAAGTAGTGGCGGCAGCAGCAGTATTTGCGTTGGTAGAGTAAAAGTTACTAGCGTTAACTTCAGCCATTTCTAGTGACAGCGCCTGATTGTGTGTTTCTTCTAGTGTTAATGTAAGATTTTCTAGTAATCGTTGTCTTATCGTACTAGATTTTATTCCAGAGATAAATGCGTCACGTATGTTGTCGTTCTTATTTGTTTCTGCATCTACAGTTTTGAAGTCGCAATCTTTAGCTAACTGTTTCAATGCCTGTAAGTAGACGTCTATTGTTTCGTCTCCAAGTTGCTTCCTAGACGCAAGCGCATGTCGGGCATAAATTATATTTTTAGGTTTTGTGAATAATTTGCTCAAAGTATCGATTGCGGATTCGAAGGAGGTACATTCGCTGATATATGTGAAAACGTTTGATGAAACGTGGTTTGTAAGAAGATCTAGTTTCCAAGAAGTTGGTACCTTGTCTCCTGTCGAGAGTAAGTTGCACTCCGAAGCCTTAAGAAAGCTTTCAAATGTTTTCTTTCCTTGATGCGGAACTATCGGTGGGATCAATATCTAAACGTTCGGGTTTTAAATATTTTTCCATGTTGACACTTTTAAAACATTTTGTCGATTAAATTGTAATAAGATAAACCTTTAGAATAACGGTTTTAATCGACAAAATTATACATTGCACAATCTGACAAATTATTAGAGCTATGACATGTGTGACATTGCAAATGCCATATAATCACTAAAGAGTTCGGTATACCACAGTGGTTCTTACTATTTTTCGTTCCTTAGTACAATCTTACCATATTATCATAATATGGTAATTTGTACTCTTTCTCTTGTGTAGCAAAATTATTGGTAATACCAATTATATATACACATGTGTACATCCTCAAAATGTAGGTGGCATTTGCTATCCGCCAATAATTTTGCTGCCATTTCTTATCTTTGCCGATCTTGTTACTTCTTCCGCAAGCCTAAACAATAGTTCTCTACTGCTTCCATCGGCTACAATGCCGGGTAAATTCTCAGCCGTTAACTGCTGTCCTATCTGAATTTGTAGGTCTAGTCTTTTAGCGCAATGTATGGGACAGTCGAGGATGAGGTGGATGATTGTCTCCTCGGAATCTGTGTCGCAGATGCATAGGGGTCGCAGATGCATATGTCGTCAACTCGTTAGCCGATCGTGGCTTTATGTGAATAAATATTCCAGTTGCTGTTTCCCGTAGGTGACTTGCGAAATATTATTCAATGTTCCGGGATATAATTCTTATAAAGTTTAATAATTTTATTAAATCTAAATTCTAAATTTCTAAATATTTTAATTCCCGTTTCCCGTTGCTAGCCAACGGTTTTGAAGTAATTTTGTTCTACTATCTATATACATTACTACCGGTGTTACAAAACAATAGTTGTGATAAAATATCGTACTTTATGGGAATTTAAGGCGAAGAAGTACGATCTTTTATTTACATTTTCTTTTAAGGCGAGCCCGCGCGCGAAACGAGTTAGGAAGGACATTCCCAAGCGGTGCGCAGAAAATATGCGGTACAATTAATTGTCCGCAGGTCAATGATCGAGTTCTTCCAGTATGATGGACTTACGCCCGCGACGGCGAGCCGCGGCGCGTGCGAGGGTATCGACGTTCTTCGCTCCGCACGCCCAGCGCATGACGGGGCTCCGCCCGCCGCCGCGACCGCGCGCGCGTGCGAAGCGCCGTTTCTCGTGTTATTTCTCGCAGTGTAATACAATATTTTTAATAAATTAAATTCTATAATAAATCATGTTTTAATCAAATCCTTTCTATTCCTTTAAAGCTAGTGCACGGAGGGCAACAAACGTTTGCTCTTCGTGCACTTAGTAACCCCGAACCATGGGTTCCGTTACATAATATGACAACGTTGTTGTTGGTTAATATTTGAAGCAGTAGAAGTTCGGGCTTCTTTCCATGGTGATTCTCAAGTAATCAACTGTTAAATTATTAATACTACTACTACGGAACACTGGGCGACTGAAATCCGTGCCGCGGCGTACCGCACTAGCTGAGAGCAACCCGCGCGTCATCGGTCCCACGTACTACGAACACCTACCCACTGATCTAAGAAATGAAACAAACGACGAAACATTCGATCGCCGATTGAAAAACTTTTTATTGGATAATGAGTTCTACTCTGTTAACGAATTCTTGAAAAAAAGTTTTTTTTTTTTTTTTTTTTTTTTTTTATATTCATTTTTAATTTGTTTGTTGTTGTTGACATTTTGTCTATTCTTAAAATAGTCAATAGACTATTTTTAACTTTAAGGTTATATTGTTTTGACATTATTTTATTTGACATTACTATTTTATTTTAATTTTATTATACAATATACAATATGACGATCATATTATGAATGGACATTTTATGTAAAATATTTATGTAATACTGTGACATGTTATAATATGAAATAAATGAATCTAATCTAATCTAATCTATTATATTGATTCATGTCTGTACTGTAAAAATACTACCTATATTGCCCTGATATAAGATATAGTTTTTTACTGGTGAAAATCTGAATACCCAATGATTCAATAGATTATATCATTGGGAATCCTCGTGTATATAATTATATCATTGGGAATACCCAATCCCAGTACATGATGCCGAAATCAACAGACGAAAAGAAAGGTACGAAAAGGCGCAAGACTCAAAATTCGAGTCTCAACGTGACAGAAACTGATGGAAGCCCGGCAAGATTCACCCCGAAGAGAATAAAACTCGACCCGAATGACGGAATCGCGAAATCTAAGCAACTTGCTAGTAAATTACAGATGCGAACGAGAACTGCAAACTCTGCCAATGCCAGTAACAAAACGAGTGAGCCCAGAATTTGCCCTAATGGTAAGCCTTTGCCATCTTTAGCCGAACTAGAGAGGATGTACGCAGATTCTGATGGTGACGACGAACCAGCAGAAATGATAAAAACAGTTTCAGAAAGGTGCGGAACACCTACACTGAACACTGCTACCTTAACGGACCAAAAACTTGTCTCACCTACAATTCTTAAGCAAATAACATCTAAGGTAATAGATTTAATTTCTAATCTACCCGATCCCATAACACTTGGTGATGACGGCCCTCCTCCCACTGTTATACCTCAAAAGAAGCCTAAAAAAGGTGATAAACCATACATTGATGGCTGCAAAGACTGCCTATGGAATAAGGAATCCTCGTGTATATAATTATATCATTGGGAATACCCAATCCCAGTACATGATGCCGAAATCAACAGACAAAAAGAAAGGTACGAAAAGGCGCAAGACTCAAAATTCGAGTCTCAACGTGACAGAAACTGGTGGAAGCCCGGCAAGATTCACCCCGAAGAGAATAAAACTCGACCCGAATGACGGAATCGCGAAATCTGAGCAACTTGCTAGTAAATTGCAGAAGCGAACGAGAACTGCAAACTCTGCCAATGCCAGTAACAAAACGAGTGAGCCCAGAATTTACCCTAATGGTAAGCCTTTGCCATCTTTAGCCGAACTAGAGAGGATGTACGCAGATTCTGATGGTGACGACGAACCAGCAGAAATGATAAAAACAGTTTCAGAAAGGTGCGGAACACCTACACTGAACACTGCTACCTTAACGGACCAAAAACTTGTCTCACCTACAATTCTTAAGCAAATAACATTTAAGGTAATAGATTTAATTTCTAATCTACCCGATCCCATAACACTTGGTGATGACGGCCCTCCTCCCCCTGTTATACCTCAAAAGAAGCCTAAAAAAGGTGATAAACCATACATTGATGGCTGCAAAGACAGCCTGTGGAATAAGGAATCCTCGTGTATATAATTATATCATTGGGAATACCCAATCCCAGTACATGATGCCGAAATCAACAGACAAAAAGAAAGGTACGAAAACGCGCAAGACTCAAAATTCGAGTCTCAACGTGACAGAAACTGATGGAAGCCCGGCAAGATTCACCCCGAAGAGAATAAAACTCGACCCGAATGACGGAATCGCGAAATCTTAGCAACTTGCTAGTAAATTGCAGAAGCAAACGAGAACTGCAAACTCTGCCAATGCCAGTAACAAAACGAGTGAGCCCAGAATTTGCCGTAATGGTAAGTCTTTGCCATCTTTAGCCGAACTAGAGAGGATGTACGCAGATTCTGATGGCGACGACGAACCAGCAGAGATGATAAAAACAGTTTCAGAAAGGTGCGGAACACCTACACTGAACAATGCTACCTTAACGGACCAAAAACTTGTCTCACCTACAATTCTTAAGCAAATAACATCTAAGGTAATAGATTTAATTTCAAATCTACCCGATCCCATAACACTTGGTGATGACGGCCCTCCTCCCCCTGTTATACCTCAAAAGAAGCCTAAAAAAGGTGATTAACCATACATTGATGGCTGCAAAGACAGCCTATGGAATAAGGAATCCTCGTGTATATATTTATATCATTGGGAATACCCAATCCCAGTACATGATGCCGAAATCATCAGACAAAAAGAAAGGTACGAAAAGGCGCAAGACTCAAAATTCGAGTCTCAACGTGACAGAAACTGATGGAAGCCCGGCAAGATTCACCCCGAAGAGAATAAAACTCGACCCGAATGACGGAATCGCGAAATCTTAGCAACTTGCTAGTAAATTGCAGAAGCAAACGAGAACTGCAAACTCTGCCAATGCCAGTAACAAAACGAGTGAGCCCAGAATTTGCCCTAATGGTAAGCCTTTGCCATCTTTAGCCGAACTAGAGAGGATGTACGCAGATTCTGATGGCGACGACGAACCAGCAGAGATGATAAAAACAGTTTCAGAAAGGTGCGGAACACCTTCACTGAACAATGCTACCTTAACGGACCAAAAACTTGTCTCACCTACAATTCTTAAGCAAATAACATCTAAGGTAATAGATTTAATTTCAAATCTACCCGATCCCATAACACTTGGTGATGACGGCCCTCCTCCCCCTGTTATACCTCAAAAGAAGCCTAAAAAAGGTGATTAACCATACATTGATGGCTGCGAAGACAGCCTATGGAATAAGGAATCCTCGTGTATATATTTATATCATTGGGAATACCCAATCCCAGTACATGATGCCGAAATCATCAGACAAAAAGAAAGGTACGAAAAGGCGCAAGACTCAAAATTCGAGTCTCAACGTGACAGAAACTGATGGAAGCCCGGCAAGATTCACCCCGAAGAGAATAAAACTCGACCCGAATGACGGAATCGCGAAATCTAAGCAACTTGCTAGTAAATTGCAGAAGCGAACGAGAACTGCAAACTCTGCCAATGCCAGTAACAAAACGAGTAAGCCCAGAATTTGCCCTAATGGTAAGCCTTTGCCATCTTTAGCCGAACTAGAGAGGATGTACGCAGATTCTGATGGCGACGACGAACCAGCAGAGATGATAAAAACAGTTTCAGAAAGGTGCGGAACACCTTCACTGAACAATGCTACCTTAACACATTCCGGGGCAGTGAATGAGACACAATAGAACTTTTATTGTAATCACGGCTATGGGCGGTCACTGTCCCGGAACGTGTTAACGGACCAAAAACTTGTCTCACCTACAATTTTTAAGCAAATAACATCTAAGGTAATAGATTTAATTTCAAATCTAACCGATCCCATAACACTTGGTGATGACGGCCCTCCTCCCCCTGTTATACCTCAAAAGAAGCCTAAAAAAGGTGATAAACCATACATTGATGGCTGCAAAGACTGCCTATGGAATAAGGAATCCTCGTGTATATAATTATATCATTGGGAATACCCAATCCCAGTACATGATGCCGAAATCAACAGACAAAAAGAAAGGTACGAAAAGGCGCAAGACTCAAAATTCGAGTCTCAACGTGACAGAAACTGGTGGAAGCCCGGCAAGATTCACCCCGAAGAGAATAAAACTCGACCCGAATGACGGAATCGCGAAATCTGAGCAACTTGCTAGTAAATTGCAGAAGCGAACGAGAACTGCAAACTCTGCCAATGCCAGTAACAAAACGAGTGAGCCCAGAATTTACCCTAATGGTAAGCCTTTGCCATCTTTAGCCGAACTAGAGAGGATGTACGCAGATTCTGATGGTGACGACGAACCAGCAGAAATGATAAAAACAGTTTCAGAAAGGTGCGGAACACCTACACTGAACACTGCTACCTTAACGGACCAAAAACTTGTCTCACCTACAATTCTTAAGCAAATAACATTTAAGGTAATAGATTTAATTTCTAATCTACCCGATCCCATAACACTTGGTGATGACGGCCCTCCTCCCCCTGTTATACCTCAAAAGAAGCCTAAAAAAGGTGATAAACCATACATTGATGGCTGCAAAGACAGCCTGTGGAATAAGGAATCCTCGTGTATATAATTATATCATTGGGAATACCCAATCCCAGTACATGATGCCGAAATCAACAGACAAAAAGAAAGGTACGAAAACGCGCAAGACTCAAAATTCGAGTCTCAACGTGACAGAAACTGATGGAAGCCCGGCAAGATTCACCCCGAAGAGAATAAAACTCGACCCGAATGACGGAATCGCGAAATCTTAGCAACTTGCTAGTAAATTGCAGAAGCAAACGAGAACTGCAAACTCTGCCAATGCCAGTAACAAAACGAGTGAGCCCAGAATTTGCCGTAATGGTAAGTCTTTGCCATCTTTAGCCGAACTAGAGAGGATGTACGCAGATTCTGATGGCGACGACGAACCAGCAGAGATGATAAAAACAGTTTCAGAAAGGTGCGGAACACCTACACTGAACAATGCTACCTTAACGGACCAAAAACTTGTCTCACCTACAATTCTTAAGCAAATAACATCTAAGGTAATAGATTTAATTTCAAATCTACCCGATCCCATAACACTTGGTGATGACGGCCCTCCTCCCCCTGTTATACCTCAAAAGAAGCCTAAAAAAGGTGATTAACCATACATTGATGGCTGCAAAGACAGCCTATGGAATAAGGAATCCTCGTGTATATATTTATATCATTGGGAATACCCAATCCCAGTACATGATGCCGAAATCATCAGACAAAAAGAAAGGTACGAAAAGGCGCAAGACTCAAAATTCGAGTCTCAACGTGACAGAAACTGATGGAAGCCCGGCAAGATTCACCCCGAAGAGAATAAAACTCGACCCGAATGACGGAATCGCGAAATCTTAGCAACTTGCTAGTAAATTGCAGAAGCAAACGAGAACTGCAAACTCTGCCAATGCCAGTAACAAAACGAGTGAGCCCAGAATTTGCCCTAATGGTAAGCCTTTGCCATCTTTAGCCGAACTAGAGAGGATGTACGCAGATTCTGATGGCGACGACGAACCAGCAGAGATGATAAAAACAGTTTCAGAAAGGTGCGGAACACCTTCACTGAACAATGCTACCTTAACGGACCAAAAACTTGTCTCACCTACAATTCTTAAGCAAATAACATCTAAGGTAATAGATTTAATTTCAAATCTACCCGATCCCATAACACTTGGTGATGACGGCCCTCCTCCCCCTGTTATACCTCAAAAGAAGCCTAAAAAAGGTGATTAACCATACATTGATGGCTGCGAAGACAGCCTATGGAATAAGGAATCCTCGTGTATATATTTATATCATTGGGAATACCCAATCCCAGTACATGATGCCGAAATCATCAGACAAAAAGAAAGGTACGAAAAGGCGCAAGACTCAAAATTCGAGTCTCAACGTGACAGAAACTGATGGAAGCCCGGCAAGATTCACCCCGAAGAGAATAAAACTCGACCCGAATGACGGAATCGCGAAATCTAAGCAACTTGCTAGTAAATTGCAGAAGCGAACGAGAACTGCAAACTCTGCCAATGCCAGTAACAAAACGAGTAAGCCCAGAATTTGCCCTAATGGTAAGCCTTTGCCATCTTTAGCCGAACTAGAGAGGATGTACGCAGATTCTGATGGCGACGACGAACCAGCAGAGATGATAAAAACAGTTTCAGAAAGGTGCGGAACACCTTCACTGAACAATGCTACCTTAACACATTCCGGGGCAGTGAATGAGACACAATAGAACTTTTATTGTAATCACGGCTATGGGCGGTCACTGTCCCGGAACGTGTTAACGGACCAAAAACTTGTCTCACCTACAATTTTTAAGCAAATAACATCTAAGGTAATAGATTTAATTTCAAATCTAACCGATCCCATAACACTTGGTGATGACGGCCCTCCTCCCCCTGTTATACCTCAAAAGAAGCCTAAAAAAGGTGATAAACCATACATTGATGGCTGCAAAGACAGCCTGTGGAATAAGGAATCCTCGTGTATATAATTATATCATTGGGAATACCCAATCCCAGTACATGATGCCGAAATCAACAGACAAAAAGAAAGGTACGAAAAGGCGTAAGACTCAAAATTCGAGTCTCAACGTGACAGAAACTGATGGAAGCCCGGCAAGATTCACCCCGAAGAGAATAAAACTGGACCCGAATGACGGAATCGCGAAATCTTAGCAACTTGCTAGTAAATTGCAGAAGCAAACGAGAACTGCAAACTCTGCCAATGCCAGTAACAAAACGAGTGAGCCCAGAATTTGCCCTAATGGTAAGCCTTTGCCATCTTTAGCCGAACTAGAGAGGATGTACGCAGATTCTGATGGCGACGACGAACCAGCAGAGATGATAAAAACAGTTTCAGAAAGGTGCGGAACACCTACACTGAACAATGCTACCTTAACGGACCAAAAACTTGTCTCAACTACAATTCTTAAGCAAATAACATCTAAGGTAATAGATTTAATTTCAAATCTACCCGATCCCATAACACTTGGTGATGACGGCCCTCCTCCCCCTGTTATACCTCAAAAGAAGCCTAAAAAAGGTGATAAACCATACATTGATGGCTGCAAAGACAGCCTATGGAATAAGGAATCCTCGTGTATATATTTATATCATTGGGAATACCCAATCCCAGTACATGATGCCGAAATCAACAGACAAAAAGAAAGGTACGAAAAGGCGCAAGACTCAAAATTCGAGTCTCAACGTGACAGAAACTGATGGAAGCCCGGCAAGATTCACCCCGAAGAGAATAAAACTCGACCCGAATGACGGAATCGCGAAATCTAAGCAACTTGCTAGTAAATTGCAGAAGCGAACGAGAACTGCAAACTCTGCCAATGCCAGTAACAAAACGAGTGAGCCCAGAATTTGCCCTAATGGTAAGCCTTTGCCATCTTTAGCCGAACTAGAGAGGATGTACGCAGATTCTGATGGCGACGACGAACTAGCAGAGATGATAAAAACAGTTTCAGAAAGGTGCGGAACACCTTCACTGAACAATGCTACCTTAACACATTCCGGGGCAGTGAATGAGACACAATAGAACTTTTATTGTAATCACGGCTATGGGCGGTCACTGTCCCGGAACGTGTTAACGGACCAAAAACTTGTCTCACCTACAATTCTTAAGCAAATAACATCTAAGGTAATAGATTTAATTTCAAATCTACCCGATCCCATAACACTTGGTGATGACGGCCCTCCTCCCCCTGTTATACCTCAAAAGAAGCCTAAAAAAGGTGATAAACCATACATTGATGGCAATCCTCGTGTATATAATTATATCATTGGGAATACCCAATCCCAGTACATGATGCCGAAATCAACAGACAAAAAGAAAGGTACGAAAAGGCGCAAGACTCAAAATTCGAGTCTCAACGTGACAGAAACTGATGGAAGCCCGGCAAGATTCACCCCGAAGAGAATAAAACTCGACCCGAATGACGGAATCGCGAAATGTAAGCAACTTGCTAGTAAATTGCAGAAGCGAACGAGAACTGCAAACTCTGCCAATGCCAGTAACAAAACGAGTGAGCCCAGAATTTGCCCTAATGGTAAGCCTTTGCCATCTTTAGCCGAACTAGAGAGGATGTACGCAGATTCTGATGGCGACGACGAACCAGCAGAGATGATAAAAACAGTTTCAGAAAGGTGCGGAACACCTTCACTGAAAAATGCTACCTTAACGGACCAAAAACTTGTCTCACCTACAATTCTTAAGCAAATAACATCTAAGGTAATAGATTTAATTTCAAATCTACCCGATCCCATAACACTTGGTGATGATGGCCCTCCTCCCCCTGTTATACCTCAAAAGAAGCCTAAAAAAGGTGATAAACCATACATTGATGGCTGCAAAGACAGCCTATGGAATAAGGAATCCTCGTGTATATATTTAAATCATTGGGAATACCCAATCCCAGTACATGATGCCGAAATCAACAGACAAAAAGAAAGGTACGAAAAGGCGCAAGACTCAAAATTCGAGTCTCAACGTGACAGAAACTGATGGAAGCCCGGCAAGATTCACCCCGAAGAGAATAAAACTCGACCCGAATGACGGAATCGCGAAATCTAAGCAACTTGCTAGTAAATTGCAGAAGCGAACGAGAACTGCAAACTCTGCCAATGCCAGTAACAAAACGAGTGAGCCCAGAATTTGCCCTAATGGTAAGCCTTTGCCATCTTTAGCCGAACTAGAGAGGATGTACGCAGATTCTGATGGCGACGACGAACCAGCAGAGATGATAAAAACAGTTTCAGAAAGGTGCGGAACACCTTCACTGAACAATGCTACCTTAACACATTCCGGGGCAGTGAATGAGACACAATAGAACTTTTATTGTAATCACGGCTATGGGCGGTCACTGTCCCGGAACGTGTTAACGGACAAAAAACTTGTCTCACCTACAATTCTTAAGCAAATAACATCTAAGGTAATAGATTTAATTTCAAATCTACCCGATCCCATAACACTTGGTGATGACGGCCCTCCTCCCCCTGTTATACCTCAAAAGAAGTCTAAAAAAGGTGATAAACCATACATTGATGGCAATCCTCGTGTATATAATTATATCATTGGGAATACCCAATCCCAGTACATGATGCCGAAATCAACAGACAAAAAGAAAGGTACGAAAAGGCGCAAGACTCAAAATTCGAGTCTCAACGTGACAGAAACTGATGGAAGCCCGGCAAGATGCACCCCGAAGAGAATAAAACTGGACCCGAATGACGGAATCGCGAAATCTTAGCAACTTGCTAGTAAATTGCAGAAGCAAACGAGAACTGCAAACTCTGCCAATGCCAGTAACAAAACGAGTGAGCCCAGAATTTGCCCTTATGGTAAGCCTTTGCCATCTTTAGCTGAACTAGAGAGGATGTACGCAGATTCTGATGGTGACGACGAACCAGCAGAGATGATAAAAACAGTTTCAGAAAGGTGCGGAACACCTACACTGAACACTGCTACCTTAACGGACCAAAAACTTGTCTCACCTACAATTCTTAAGCAAATAACATCTAAGATAATAGATTTAATTTCAAATCTACCCGATCCCATAACACTTGGTGATGACGGCCCTCCTCCCCCTGTTATACCTCAAAAGAAGCCTAAAAAAGGTGATAAACCATACATTGATGGCTGCAAAGACAGCCTATGGAATAAGGAATCCTCGTATATATAATTATATCATTGGGAATACCCAATCCCAGTACATGATGCCGAAATCAACAGACAAAAAGAAAGGTACGAAAAGGCGCAAGACTCAAAATTCGAGTCTCAACGTGACAGAAACTGATGGAAGCCCGGCAAGATTCACCCCGAAGAGAATAAAACTCGACCCGAATGACGGAATCGCGAAATCTAAGCAACTTGCTAGTAAATTGCAGAAGCGAACGAGAACTGCAAACTCTGCCAATGCCAGTAACAAAACGAGTGAGCCCAGAATTTGCCCTATCTTTGATAGCTGTTGCTCATTTGTTTCCATGCTAAAAACGGAATGTTGTATGGAAGTATTTAAAATGTCGTTTAGAGGAGATATCGTAGGAATGAATATGTTCTGTTGTCCTCCTACAATCAGCTGATCGTTGTATTCATTATTTGCATACAACATGAAGGTGTCTCCTTTCAAAACACAACCATTACCTAGCGTCATCAGTCCGCTGTTACGGAGTCTCTCTGACGTCAGCCCTGCTGGACACAGAATGCGGACTGTGCATTCGTCACAACATGCGTATTACCACGTGTTTTGTCTATGCAGTTTGACCCACTTATCAGTGCATGGAGTTATTCTTCAGTGACAATATACACCGTGTTGTTCTTTATTTCCGACAAGTTTTATGTAACAGATAGAATTATGCCTTTTTGATTGATAGGATGATTTAGAGAGCATAGCATTTTTTGTTCACTTGTCTTAAGGCATGAATATAGGTCATTGTAATTTAAAAATATAAATGTGTCCTTATTGACGTTGTATGCTATGAACTCTGATGCTGGTATGGTATTTATGATATTTTGTGAACTTATAGTCGCTGGAATGCTTATGAGTTCATCGAGCTCATACTGTTCATCGCTTAGAAGTGGGATTTTTATCTCCATGATAAGGAATTTGCTTGTGATCCGAGCTTGTATTTTGAGCAGCCTGTATATGTCCCGTATGTTGTCTAGTGTACTAGGTAGCGTTAGCTTGTTGTCCAAGTATCTAGAGATTTTATTTAATTCGTGCTGCAATTGTGCTGGTGGTAACAAGTGTACGTCGATATGTCCATGATACATGTTTGTTAGGGTGTTGATTAAAGTTTGCTGAAGAATTCGTAAATTTTGGACAATGCGATCGGCTGCTATGCTAGTTGTCATAATATAAAATGCGTTTTTGTTTGGTGCTCTCATTTTTAAAGCGTCCTCATTAACAGTCTGTAATTGTTGGTTCAGCAATCCAAACTGCTTTTCCATCACGTCATCATGTCGTTTCAGAATGTTATTTTGTGCTTCTAAAATGCTTGTTTGATTTCGAATGAGTTTTAAGAGATGGTGCTCGTTATTCTCAGTTGTTTTGATTTGCTCTTCGTACTTTTCGGCGAACCTTTCGTCAAGTACCCCAAAGAATGAGTTTGCTAAGTACCCGACCCCGTTAAACAACCCTCTCTTGGTTCTGCCCGTGTAATATGCTTGTTGACTTCGCAACAGTTCGTTGTAGTAATGAAGCTCCTTCATATCTTGTTCAACTTGATTTATCATTACTTGAAATTGCGTTTCCCAGTCTTGCATGTTAAATCTTTTTAGATGTGAGATATATGAATCGAGAGCTGCGACGTTTTGCCAATAATTTGTCATGTTGTAATATACGATTAATTTCCATTCATCTTTTATTTCTTGTAAGTCTGCGATTTTATCAAAGTATAATGTTTGATTGGAATTTAATAGCGTTATGTCATAGCTCTTGCTTTGTTGCTGTGCCGTAGGTGTCAGAATCGTCATGAAAAGAAATAATGAATTGCAAAGTAAAGTTTTCCATGATAATTTGTTTGTTCTATGTCGACGTGTCGGCCTGATACTGTTATCATTTTCATCGGGCTCCTGCTTATTTATTGATTCCTGTGCATTGCTAAGTTGCACAAATTTAATGATAGGTCGTTTTGTGATTCCGTGAGCTGTTTTTAAAGTGACGACTCTCGTGTGGCCGTCCTTCCCGGGATGTTTCTCTATGATACGTCCGAGTGGCCACCTTCCGGCAGGCGTATTCTCGTCCTTTATGCAAACGACGTCATCTATTTGAGGATCCTGAGTTTGTCTTTGCCATTTATGTCTTGCTTGCAGCTGTTGTAAATATTCTCCAGACCATTTGTTCCAGAAGCCTTTGCTCATCTTTTGCAGCATTTGCCACCTTTGTCTGAGGTCCTTTTCGTCACTCGTGGGCTCTGGTAATGCTAACAATGCCTTTCCAGTAAGGAAGTGGCCTAGAGTTAGACAGTCAAGATCTTCTGTGTTTTCTGTTAAACGGCATAGTGGTCTCGAGTTTAAGCACGCCTCGATTTGACATAGGAGAGTTGTTAATTCTTCATACGTCAACCTTTGCTCTCCTAGTACCCGTTTCAGGTGGTACTTCATGCTTTTCACGGCTGCTTCCCACAAGCCACCTGTACTAGGGAATGCGGGACAGTTGAAATGCCATTTTACACCCATTTCTGCGATGCTATTTAATAGGTTTGAGTCGATTTTATCCAGAATTTCCTTGTATTGCTTCTTCAGAATACGGTTGGCACCGACAAAATTTGTACCGTTGTCGCTGTACATGTCGCTTGGTGTTCCACGGCGTGCACAGAAACGTCGGAATGCTGATATGATTGATGTGCTGCTGAGGTCGGAGACAAGTTCCAGGTGTATCGCTTTAGTGGCAAGACATATAAACACCGCAATGTATGCTTTTAAAGTCTTAATACCTCTACCTTTATTCGCTTTGATATCTACGTAACCAGAAAAATCGACCCCTGTATGAGTAAAGGGAGACGATATGGTCACTCTTTTTGGGGTGGTTGGGGATCTACCTCCTAGTGGTCCACCCCGGGCAACGCCGCCACAGACTACAACAAGTTCGTGGTGTCGGCTGAACGATCCCCCACAGCGGTGGTAGGCTCCGCAAGGAGCCGCCTGGCTCGCGACCACCCTCCTGCCGGAGTCCGGCGCCAAGCAGCTTGCTGCGTTCCGTCGGTGTGCAGGAGTCCCAGCGCCATTGGGGAATGGGAAAAAGTCAGTTGCGCTACTCGGAACCGGTCTTGACCTCTGAGCAACACTGTACCGGGAAACTCATTTTGGAGGGTAGCGGGATCCGAAGCACGGTGACAGTCGTTGGCCGACCGCAGTTAGTAGGGGGCCCAAGTAGTGCGCTAGCCACGTGTGAAAGGCTGCCCCACACAACTTGCGAAAAATCCCGCAATGCTCCACCGTGCCAGTTGGCGACTGGAAGGGAGGACCCGGTGGCCATTGCGGGGGGGTTCGGGCGTCCCCGCAGTCTCCAAATGAGTTTCCCACCAGTCAGTCGTGCTCATGAGGTCTTCTAGGGTACCTGAGTGGCATCTCGACTTTTTTTCCACCTCTCCACCACTCGACAAACTATGAAAAACAAAGTCACAAAAAAGAAAATGGTTAGACAACGGCTGCACTTCCTCCCACTCAAAGTGCACCTCAGTAACATACGAGGTCTGCACTCAAATCTCGATCCGGTCCACCACCACCTCGAGACCGAGAAGCCACACCTATTCTTTTTAACGGAGACGCAGATAGCAACCCCGTCTGATACGGCGTACCTCAACTACCCAGGATACTCGTTGGAACATAAGTTCAAGAGGCGAGCTGGGGTTTGTGTGTATGTTCGCGACGACATTTGCTGTCGGCGTCTCCGTTGCTTTGAGGTTTCCGGGTTCTCCGTATTATGGCTTTTTGTAGACACCGGAATGGAGAAATCTCTCTACGTCGGTGTCTATCGATCACACGACGGTGACCAGGAGACAACCAGGCTCATGGAGTATCTCACTGAGATGGCAGAGACAGCCCAACGAAGGTATCCAACGGCGGAGCTTGTTTTTCTGGGGGACTTCAATGCCCACCATAGCGAGTGGCTGTTCCCGTTCCAGTTAACTGACCATGCTGGGAGAGAGGCGCGCAAGTTTGCATTATCGCTAGATCTCACCCAGCTGGTGAATCAAGCAACGCGGGTACCGGATGTTGATGGTCATACGCCCAATTGTTTGGACCTTCTGCTGACTTCAGATCCAGACAGGCACTCAGTATCGGTCTCTGCCCCGCTGGGAACGTCCGATCACTGTCTGGTGAAATCCGTGTCGATCTGCTCTCCTCCCGATGACAGCCCTAAGGGCACGAGGCGAGTCTGGCGATACGGGTCGGCGGATTGGGATGAGATGCGGCATTTCTTTGCGTCTTACCCGTGGCGGCAAGTGTGTTTTTCTTCGAGTGACCCTGCTAGTTCGGCTGATGCGGTTGCGGACGTGATACGACAGGGAATGGAATATTATATTCCTTTCTCCGACATCTCACTCGGTCACAAAGCCCAACCTTGGTACAATGCGGATTGTGCTCGCGCTGAGGCTAAAAAAGAAGCCGCCTACCAAGCATGGATCCAAGCTCGCGACCGCAAAGTTAGAGCTCGTAGGGTTCGCGCGAAGAAGAGGGCCTTTAATTCTGCCGCCAAGTCCTGCAAACGGGTGATCCGGAGGGCTCGATTCGACCATGTCAGCCGCATTGGAGCCAAACTGGCATCCTACCCTTCTGGTAGTAAACAGTTCTGGTCCCTTTCAAAATTGGTCGAATCCAACTTCTGCCGTCCCACTTTGCCTCCCATGCAGAAGCCTGATGGGTCGCTGGCTCACTCCGCAACTGAGAAAGCTAATTTATTTGCTTCTCTGTTTGCGAGCAATTCACGTCTGGACGCTGGTGCCAAACAGCCGCCAACCATCCCTCGTTGTGACTCTTCGATGCCGGAGGTCACAATACATACAAAAGAGGTCCGCAGAGCATTGCGTAGTCTGGATGTGAATAAGGCCAGTGGTCCTGATGGTATACCTGCAAGAGTGTTGAGATATTGTGCGCCTGAGTTGTCTCCTGTTCTAACACGCCTGTATCGCCTCTCTCTCAGAACAAGAACGGTGCCTAAATCCTGGAAGCTTGCGAATGTGCAACCGGTACCCAAGAAGGGCAGTCGTGCCGACCCCTGCAACTACCGCCCTATCGCCATTACTTCCATTCTCTGTAAAGTCATGGAAAGAGTACTTAACAGTAAGTTGCTGTCATACCTAGAAGACAATGATCTACTCAGTGATCGCCAATATGGCTTCCGCCGGGGGCGATCGACTGGGGATCTTCTTGTGTATGTCACGCACTGCTGGGGCGAGGCCATCGAGAAGCACGGTGAAGCACTGGCTGTATCACTTGACATCTCGAAGGCCTTTGACAGGGTATGGCACGCTAGTTTGCTGAGCAAGCTTCCCGCTTATGGCATCCCCGCTGATCTTTGCAGCTGGATATCTGATTTCTTGAGAGAACGGTCGATTAGAGTTGTCATTGACAGCTGCTCTTCTGACCTTATGGCAATTGATGCTGGAGTTCCTCAAGGGTCTGTTCTCTCCGCGACACTTTTCCTGCTGCACATCAATGACCTCCTTGTGTCAGGTATTGTTGGGTATGCAGATGACAGTACTGTCATGGAGAGATATGTATCTGGCGCAGGGGCCAGCGGGGATAAAATACGCTCGCAGAGGGAGGCCATGGTTGAGCGGACAAACTTGACTTTAAGTGTTGTCTCCCAGTGGGGTGACAATAATTTAGTCAACTTCAACGCCACCAAAACACAGGCTTGTCTGTTCACCGCAAAAAGGAGTCCGTTTAATCTGACTCCTACTTTCCGGGGTACATCTGTCCCTGTTTCCGACAGTCTTGGGCTTCTGGGTATAAGCTTGACCACGAAACTCAACTTCGGCGCTGACATCGAGTCTAAGGCTCAAACTGCGGCCAAAAAGCTGGGCATCTTAAACAAGGTGAAGCGGTACTTCACTCCTGGACAGCTCTTAGTATTGTATAAAGCTCAGGTCCGATCATGTATGGAGTACTGCTGCCACCTGTGGGATGGCTCAGCCAAGTATCAACTTGCCGCACTCGACTCGGTTGAACGCAGAGCCAGGAGGCTCATTGGCGATAGTAAGCTGGTGGAGGCCAAGCTTCATAGCCTAGCCCACCGCCGCAGAGTGGCCTGCTTGTCGGTCTTCTACAGATTGTACTTCGGTGAGTGTGCCCTAGAGCTGCATGAGCTCATCCCACCTTCCCCTTTCTACTATCGGACTTCCAGACGCACCGCGGGATATCACCCCTTCTTGGTTGACATCCCACATATCCGCACCAAGCGCCTTTCTGAATCTTTTATAATGCGCACAGCCAAGGAGTGGAATGCCTTACCTGCGTCAGTATTTCCGAGTACTTACAACCCGAATTCCTTTAAAGTACGAGTGAATAGGCATCTTCTGGGTAAGCTCGCTACATCTACGACCCCATCTTCGTCCTGAGGACTGGATTGAGGTCAAGAGCAAACCCATAGTTAATAAAAAAAAAAAAAAAAAAAAAGGTAGGTCGGCCATTAATTGTGATTGCTGTTGTGCATTAAACCGTCGGCATTTCACACATTTATGAATCTGCCTTTTCACTGCTCGATATCCACCAATGATCCAATATTTCTGTCTTAAATGTGCTAACGTTAGTTTTGGACCACCATGTAGAGTCTGTTTGTGTGCTTGTTCTATAAAAAGTTCTGTTAATCTGCTATTGTGTGCTAAAATGATTGGAATTTTGGCGCTGTCATTCAGATTGGAGTTATTCAATCTTCCTCCCACACGCAAGATGCTCTTCTTGACCAAAAACGGATGTAGGCTTAAGATTTTGCTTCTAGTGCTTAATCTGTTACTTTTTTGTAACCTTTCAATGTCATCATGAAATTCGTAATGCTGTACTTGTCTTATGAAATGCTGCTGGGCGTGTTCGAGCTCGTCTGATGTCAAACAATTGTGCTTTAAACGTAAATGATCGTCTTTTGTTTTTAAGTGTCGAATAAAACGCATGATCCAAGCTAAAACTCGGGTAGAGTGATTTACGTTATTATGCTTGTCTAGTAGTTCCATTATGACAGACGATGGCTGAGCTTGCGTAACATTAACTTGCTTATGTTTTAATTCACAGTCTGTTGTTATTATATTGCTTTGTTCCGTGTTTTTTGCTTCGAAACTTTTTAGCCATGCAGGTCCGTCCCACCAAAGCTGGTGAGATAGAAGTTGGGAGGAGGTCATTCCTCGTGTGGCACAGTCGACTGCGTTTTCCTCTGACTTCACATGATTCCATTGCTGCTTGGGGATGACGTCATGTATTTGTTTGACTCTGTTACTGACGAATGTTTTCCATTTATTGACGTCACCCTTTAACCATCCTAATACGATCATAGAATCGGTCCAGGCGTAGATAGAGTTTCTACAGTTTTTCCATTCACATGCTTTCAGAACTTTATTCATGAGGTTTGCTAATAACAAAGCTCCGCACAATTCTAGGCGAGGTAATGTGATCTTTTTCTTAATAGGTGTTAGTCTCGACTTGGCAGCGATGAGTCTGATAACTGAATCATTTTTGTTGCTATATGTACGTATGTATATGGCACACGCATATGATTTTTCGGATGCATCGCAGAACCCGTGAATTTCAAAAAATGCTGATGTATTACCTACCCATCTAGGTATTTTAAATTGCTCTATGTTTTTGATATCATTTATAAACTGCTGCCATTCATTTTGAATGTTTTCTGGTAACTTTTGATCCCATTCACATGATAGCGACCATACATTTTGAAATAATAATTTTGCTTTTACTGTAACGGGTGTTAACCAGCCCAATGGGTCAAATATTTTTGCTATTTCAGATAGTAAAACTCTCTTAGTGATATTTTGCTTTGCTGATGTATCTATTTTGTTTTTAAATGAAAAATTGTCCTCTAATGGATTCCACTGTAATCCGAGCGTTTTTGTCGACTCGGCGTTTTTGAAGTCGAGTGTAGACATGCCATGATTTTTGTATGGACTTTGCGGCTGTTTTGCGACGATGGGCTCTGGCTTCTTTCTATTTATCGGTTCCAGGGCTGTAAATTTGCTCTCAAGGAATGACATAAATTCCTCGAATGATGCTAGGTCGCGTGGGTTAGCTCTTGCTTCCATGTAGTCGGTATATGTGTCTGTGTCCAACTTTTCACACAATATTTGTACCAACATAGGGTCCCACGACCTAGTGTCTACAGCCAGATTATGTATGGCGTGTATCGCTCCATGGTCGTGTCATATAATCGCTTCAATTCACTAGCCGTTTGCTTCTGTACATTTGGTTGACGCATAAATAATTGAAACTGCTTCGTGAATAACAGATGTTTATTGTCGTATCTATGCGTTAGAATTTCCCAGCAAACGTTGTAGTTTTCTGCTGTGATGTTCAGATGCTGTACCAATCTCTCGGCCTCACCACGTAATTTTCCTTTTAAATGCTGCATCTTTTGTGCTTTTGTGAGTGCTGAATTGTTATGGATTGTCTCACTATATACAAATCCATAAAAGTAGGCCACTGGGTGTAATTGCCACTGAAAGTAGGTATTTCTAACCTGGGCATTGAATGTTGCTGATGAACAGTAGAGTTGAGCTTCTGATTTAACACTTTCTTTATTTTTGCATACGATTCCTCTTGGTCATCAAACATCATGTAATAATTACGGTCGGAACCCTCAATACTACCATCAATTTGTAGATGTAAATTTTCTATAGCATTCCAACGCATCTCCAGTGCTTTTAATCTATCTTCGATCTCCCATTTTTCTTGTATGCTGTCAATCTTAGTGTGAACTAACCTTGTTATATTGATTGTTTAAACCAACCCTCTTTCTCATTTCTTATAGCATTTAGGTACCACGAGGTAAATTATGTACAGTGTGTTTCACCTGGAACATAAAAAAGAAATTAGTTAATTATATACACGCTTAGAACATGGTCCGTAACTTTGTCAAAACTAGAAAATATTATTATTTAGATGTGGATATATTCTAAGGTAAAAATCACACGGGCAAAGTATAGATAGATGCAACTAAATATGGTTTTAGTACCTACCAAATAATGAATACGGCACAACGGATTTTGAATTGAGAGTCTTTAGACATGCGAGGAAATAAATAAGGGAAAATCTGGCATTCTTATATAATAATCCCGAATAATCTAATCTTCTTCTTATCGTGTGGGCAGAGCCCTGGTGTCAGAGTTTTTTCAGACCGCCTTACGGCCTCTGACGTGGTTTTTATGTAACGACTACTACCACCAGAGATAGTAGCCGGGACCAACGGCTTAACGTGCCATCCGAAGCACGGAATCATTTTTCTTTTCAGACAATCAGGTGATTCAGCCTGCCCTGCAATGTCCTAACCACCTGGGGAAAAACGCACAAAGTGACATATCACTAGGTGTCCCCCGTGGGAATCGAACCCACGACCTCCGTGTCGAGAGCCAAAGCTCTTAACCATTAGACCACGGAGGCAGTAATCTAATCACAAACACATATTGAGTAGTAGTAAATGATGTTTTATTGTATATTTTTCAGATGCGGTTTGTATGCGGCTTCCAACACGCACATATCTGTCGTCATCAAGAAATGGATTTTGAGATAACGAACGAGATTGAGAAGGTAAGTTCTGTTTTATTTTTAACCGACTTTAAAAAAAGGAGTAGGTTCTCAGTTCGACCGTATATATATTTTTTTTTTTTTAATGTGTGTTCGCGGATAACTTCGTCGTTTATGAACCGATTTTGATGATTCTTTTTTTGTTGGAAAGGAGATATCCCAAGGGTGGTCCCATGATAAGGAAACCAGGATCTGATGATGGATCCCAGAGAAATCGAGGGGAACCTTCGAAAATCGTAGTGCCGACTAGTGCATTTGTTAATTTGAAGCACTACTGTCAAATCGAACTAATGAATTCACCACTGAAAATTGTGAAATAAACAAAATTTTATCAAAAAATTAAAACCGCCTTCAAAAAAACTAAAAAGTTAAAAAATAATATTGCAGCCGATGACTTTTTCGTTCGCATCATAAGAACATTAATTTGTTTTATAGAAGTCGGTGTCAAGTCAAGCCAAAAAACTAATGCAAGCCCTTTCGCGAATCGGCTTGACAGCGACTTCGATAAAACAAATTAATGTTCTTATGATGCGAACGAAAAAGTCATCGGCTGCAATATTATTTTTTAACTTTTTAGTTTTTTTGAAGGCGGTTTTAATTTTTTGATAAAATTTTTTAGAGTAGATAGTTCAGTAGGAAAACATTCGGATTGATGCTGTTTTACTAGGAAGTGTAGAGAAGATTCCAATTCTTCAGAAGTTAAATGTCCAGTGCGTTTGGAATCTTTGTTACGTGTATTATGTATAAATCGTAGGACGTAGGCAAACGATCTTTGTAAGGTGTATTTTAAATATTTCTCATAGTTCATAACTTTATGAAGGGTTGTAGTCGTAGTTGTAGTTGTGTATGAATGAGTAGTTGTGTTCGTGATGGTTTTATCGATTTTACTTTCAGGTAGCTTAACAGATGTAGTTTTAATCATTTTAGGATAATATAATGGATCTTTGTACAAGAAGGATCGTCCACTTCTCCGCATTGCTGCACTTTCTATTTGCTTTTGTACTACATTTCTCGTAGCCAGGTCTGCTGGATTTTGTTGACCTGGTACGTGCCTACTACAATCAGCTGATGTTTGTAACGTTTGAATTTCTTTATAATGTTTGTGGGCCCTTAAGAGGATCTCTCTGCATATCAACAGGGAGTTGAGATATGTCCTTGTCAGGATGCAATGGAAGTACTAAATTCTGCAAGCACTAGATTCTGCGCTTAGGCCTAGATGTTTAGGTATTAATTAATGATGTTGTCCTATTTCTTGAACGAAATGACATTAAATTTTGCTTGTATGATCTTGGCAGTGACTAGAGCGCATGGGGCCAGTCACTATCCATCCTAGTTTAGTTTCAATTAAGTATGGTTTATTTGTGCCTAGTTTAATTTTGCCTTGTTGTATCAAATCCCAAAATACATCAGCTCCTAGAAGCATGTCAATGTCAGAAGCATGGAAGAATTGTGGATCCTGTGCGGACCTTGAGACCGACTGTGGAGAGGACCTTTGGCCCTTGGTGACTTATCACGGCCATGAATATTTTGTGTGTGTTGTATATATAAGTCCTTCTGCGAAAGATAATGATTACATGTCCTGGTTTTGTAAAGTTGAGAACAGTGTACATGACATATTGTCAAATAATGCTACCATTGTAATTTTGGGAGATTTAAACCTGAATAGTGCCTCTTTAAACATTAATAATTACATAGGTTATTTTCTCACTTTTTGTAATATTACTGAACGCAATGATGTTTGGAATGAACTTGGAAGTAAATTAGATGTAGCGCTAGTTAGTGAGAGTTCGAAGACTGTGAGCGTGCGCACGGCAGACCAGAGCCTAGTCGATAATGTAGACCGGTACCACCCGCCTTTAGCAATCTCCATAGGGTTTGAGAAAATGGAGAGGGACGTCGAGCTCGAGTCAAGTAATATTAACCGTAACACTGATTGGAACTTTGGTAAGGCAGATTTCCCTAAGCTGTACGAAACGGTATTAGATACTGATTGGACGTCTGTTTTGAAGGAATGTGATGATGTAAATAAAGCTACAGAATGTCTTTATGAACTGCTGTATAAGTGCTTTGATATTTGTGTCCCTAAAAAAGCACGTTACTCCGGAATGTCTAAACGGTACCCCACCTGGTATTCCAAAGATATAATACAGGACTTAAACCGCAAATCGTATCTTCACAAGCATTGGAAACAAACAAAAGATATCTATGTATACAGCATGTTTAATGCTATTAGGGCAGATGTCAAAATTCGAGTCACAGCAGCCTATAATTCATACATCGAAAACATTCAAAGAAATATTTCAACAAATCCCCGGTCATTCTGGAACTACATCTCACAGTTACGTACAAAAGGTGGGTTTGAACCCTGCGTAACTTATGAGGGCCGAGAACACTCCGGGCGTGCTGCTGCTAATGCGTTTGCCAAATATTTTAATAGTGTCTTTCTTCCGCAACCACCTACTCTTGATTCAAATCAGGTTACATCGATTGCAGATAACCGTCTTATCAATGTTTTGGATATTTCACCTAACGAGGTTGAGTTAGGTATTCAACAACTTAAAACTAATAGCTCTACAGGTCCCGATAATGTTCCCCCGTATATCGTTAAAGCATTCATGAGTCAACTTTCTAAACCGTTAGCGCACATCATCAATTTAGCTCTCAGCACTGGAGTGTATCCCAAGCGTTGGAAACTAACACGTGTCACCCCCATACTGAAAGCAGGTGACAAAACACATGTTGAAAATTACCGCCCCATTGCCGTTTTGTCATCATTCGCTAAAGTGTGCGAAAGAGTACTTCATGCCAAAATATATAAACAATTGGAACCATATCTCAGTAATGCCCAACATGGCTTTAGAAAGGGACGATCTGTAAACACTAACCTTCTTACACTTGTCAATGATATATCAAGGAAATTGGACACAGGGACTCAGGTTGATGTAACTTACCTTGATTTCAGAAAAGCATTCGATAGGGTAGATAATGACATTCTACTCTACAAACTCAGTGCTATCGGCTTTGCTCCGCGACTTCTTCGATTATTCGCCGATTACTTAAGGGATCGTCAGCAATTTGTACATCTCGGCTGTTACGACTCAAATGCTTATCACACCAGGTCTGGTGTCAGCCAAGGATCGCTGTTAGGACCTTTGCTGTTCACGATCATGATCAACGATCTCCCCGATTGTCTTGAAAATTGTAGATGTCTCCTTTATGCCGACGATGTTAAAATAATGGTAGACATTAAATCCCAACAGGATTGTTTAATAATACAGCGCAACATAAACGCTATATTTAATTGGAGTAATGTGAATAGGCTTTTCTTCAACGCTAGTAAATGTTTTGTTATGAGTTTTACACGCGCTGCTCATGGTATAATTATGCAATACCAACTTGGTCCTGAGACTCTAACTAGAACGCAATCTATCAAAGATTTAGGTGTTGTTTTTGTACCTAGTCTTAATTTTCATGATCACATGCGAACCCTTGTAATTGACTGTTTTAAACGACTCGGCTTCGTCATGCGTAACTGTCGAGATTTTAAAGATAATAAAATAATTAAACTTCTTTACGTAGCACTTGTTCGATCAAAACTAGAATCAGGCTCATGCGTGTGGAATCCCTATGAGTCAACATACACGTTAATGATAGAAAAGGTTCAAAAACGTTTCCTTCGATTTTTATACAAGAAAACTAACGGTTACTATCCATTTATGTATCCCACTCTGTATTTGTTGGGCGCGCTGGGATTTAATTCGTTAGAAACACGTAGGCTACAATCACAGATGAGCTCAGTGTGTCGCATGCTGAGAGGTGAGCTCGATTGTCCCGAACTGGTCGAGGTTTCATGTAGGCTGTATGTGCCAGAAAACCGCGCCAGGTTCCGACCTGGCAGCGTGCGGTTGCTGTGGGAGGGTCGCACGCGCACGGTGGCACTGCAGGCCTCGCCCGTGTGTCGCGCCGTGCACGCGCTCAACGAGCTACTTGTGTTGCGCCCGGAATGTGACTTGTTTGCAGATGGATGGAAGAAGATTGAAAGAGAATGCATGGAATTTTGTGAAAGGTTTTAAGTTAAGTATTTTTTATTTGTTTTAAATTGTTTATCTTATCACTTACGTGGTAATGTTTTTCTAGATGTGTTATTGTAATATTTTATTGTTTGTTTTATAAGTAATGTGTATAACGCTTGGCATTTGCTGTTATGTTATTCATATATTAATAAACTAATTTGAAATTTGAAATTTGAAATTTGATCCGCTAAATAGATGTTACTTGGAATATAAAACTCATGGATAGGTATGTCTGCATGAGGTAAACTTTCGGTAATCGTTGGTAGAACGTAGCATTTAATCTTTAAAGAGAAGGAATTGTGAATTGAATTAATTTGTATGTTGCAGTGTCTGATATATTAATAGATGCATTGTTGAGACCAGAAACACATCGATGTTGATTTGTCTTTGATGGGCAGCCTATTTTCTCTAAGGCTGCTTTGCTAATAAAAGATGTTTGACTCCCGTTATCGAGAAGAGCTCTGAATGTGTATGTTTTGTCATTGTTTGTGACCTTGACCAAAGCCGTGGACAGAAGAGCCTGGTCCGAGGACACAGCAGACATTGAAAGCATTGCATTTGGATTGTCTACCGATATATTGTTTAAAGATGAATGAAGTTCAATAATAGAAGATGAAATATTATTTGTAGCCATTAAAGAAGTGACTGGATGCCCTTGAGTTGGTGGCATTTGTGGAGGAGGCGGTAGTTGTTGAGCTTGTGGTTGTGGTGGAGCCATGATTGCTGGAATTGTATGCTGAAGTTGTCGTTGTTCTTGTTGCGATGTAGAAGGAAATTGTAATTGTTGTTGTGATGAAGATGGAAATTGTAATTGTTGTTGTGATGAAGATGGAAATTGTATTTGTTGTTGTGATTGTTGTTTGTGTAATAATGAATTGTCTTTTCTGTTACAGGTCCGGCAGCCACCGAGTCTGCATTGGTAGGATTGATGCCCACTGCGAAAACAGTTGCTACATAGTTTCCAATGGTATACTTTGGAAATACGTTCGTCAATTGGCATCATTTTGAATTTAAGACATTCGTATAATTTATGATCTCCATTACAGACCAGACACTGATTAGTACCCACTGGATTAGGAGATGAAGCAATAAATGATTTACTTTTAACAAAACTTTGACGTCTTTCATTCTTGTCACCCGAAGTGGGTTTACCTGCGTTCACAGTTTCTAAAACACTCGCTCTATTCCGTAGAAACGAAGAAAAATCATTAAGTGTAGATGTTTTAATGTTAGTTCTAAATTCTTCCCACTTTCGCGATGTTACGCTATCTAACTTTAACGATGCCTTGTAGATTATGAGTGAGTCCCATCTATCGGTGGGTTCGGTTCACCAAGTGATTTTAATGCAGACAACGTATCCACTAAATGACGTAAACCTTTGTCCGACTCTCGTTGCAAAGGCTCGATGGAAAATAAACATTTGATATGTTCATTTATTACCAAACGCTTATTGTTGTATCTCTCGCAGAGTAATGTAATGACCAAGCGATATCGTAGTTATCGGAAGAAACCGTAACCGTTTCAATAACAGCGCTCGCTGCGCTCTCTAGGTACGACTTTAAGGACAATGACAGATCCCGTTTCGCCTTTTATAAGGATTATGGGCATGAGATGGTTGTTATAATTCATTATATATTTAAATAGCTCTTCTCCGTTCAGATGGTAAAAATTGTTAGTGGTATTATTATTTAAATTTTTATTAGATACATAACGACTAGATCCGTCGACAACAACATTATGAACTCTTTACGAAGTCTTGAGAATGTATGTTAATAACACAGGTTAATAGATAGGAAGTACTACGTAAAATCTTCATGCTTGTGGTCTATTCCATAGTCGGTATAGTATAGATAGTAGACTATGGAATAGACCACAAGTCAGCGTAAGCGAAAAGTTTTTAATCTAAGACCACAAGCATGAAGATTAACATATACCATTCAAACTTCTTGATTCCATCAACATACGTGTTGTTTGAATAAAATCTTTTTTGTCACTGATGTAACATTTTTCTGTTAGGACCATAGACATTATTATACTACCTTCCGTAGTAGACCAAGTAAGTGTGTGAATGAGATTCCGATCATAATGAAAAAAGCTACGTGTGCGAAAGAGATTATAATATAATTGCCATAAAACCATTTTGAAACAATCTGGTCTCCGTCGGTATCCTATCAACAAATTATTTCTCGTTATTTTATTGATTTTCTTTAAATTCATTTTGTGTTTTATAAGACGAATATAAAAAAAAACATTATGGTATCATGTTCTGTAATGGAATGCAGTGTAAATTCCACCAAAAACCCAAATAAAGAGACGTTACAAAGGTAAATAGGATTAGTACAGTACTACTTTCACAACACTTTTTCTCATATATTTTATTCTTAAAATTATTTCGTAATACATTCATTATATGCAGTAAACATCCTATTTTCTAAATAATATATCATTTCAAATAATTATGTGTAAGATAAAAAAATATTGTGTACGTGAAAAAGAAACCGTTTCGCATAGAGATTGTCCAAAATCTAATCGATATGTCGATAGTTTTGAAATTTATTTTTCTAATCTACCACCTAGCTCCCTCCGTTCATGTCACGTGAGATTTTCTGTTATTTTTTTTTAACTTATTGAAAGGCGGATTTAGCCTGGCCAAATATTGCCAGAAAATATCTGTCAGAAAAATTCTTACACGCCGATTTTGACGGAATGGTTTTACGAATTGCGACATTATAACATTACTATTTAGCATGTCCATAACCCATGATACATACTGACAGATTGACAGATTTATCAAAAATCATTATTCCTCTCTTTCGACACATAAAATAAGTATAATAATTTAGCGATATTTTGTTACATTGCACAGTGTAATATCGGACCCTAAAATCGAACGTGGCCCATTTTTTTCCAGAAATAGATAGTTAATAAATACAATTTGAACACAATAGTGAAACTCCCGATTCCATATTGGAAATCCGAATTTAATAAAAGCGAACTAAAGTCCTTTAAGAAATATTACTGATTTCCGGATATTTTCTGAGGAATTAAAAGTGACAACTCTAACCCAAACTTTAAATCTATAATATTATATAAGAGAGTCCATGGAATTGGTTGATAGTTTTTTTTACCCGATATGGTTGACTTCAGTGAAAAAAATAAAGAAGAAAAATATTAAATAATTAATATTTAAATTTCTACGAGTCTCAAACTGTTCTTAAAACACGTGTAAATTAAAGGTCTTTCGAAATGTATATGCAGCAAAGCAGTAACAGGTTTAGATATTTTAATTTTTTTTATTTTCTGATATCCGGCATAAAAAGTAGGCGATTTTCAGATTTTTTTTGTCTCTCAAACTATAAATCGCAGACAATCGGGAGTTTCAATCTTGTATTCAAAATGTTATTAACTATATTTCTGGCAAAAAATGGACCACGTCTTATTTTAGGGTCCGATATTACACTGCGCACTTATGCACTGTGCGACCGGGCCAAAGTAATGCTTAATATTATTGACTGGGTAACTTCGTAACTTCCAGATTTCCTGCAAATGCAATAACGATACAAAAAATGGGTACGAATGTCAAATAGAATACGCTAGGAGCCTAAAACAAATATATGGTATGCAGTCGACATTTCAAAGAAAACTGTTTCGTGCCACGAAATCACCGATCGGCGTCTTTAATAGAAAGGATCTATACCTACTGAATTTGTCCCGGTGTTGGTAGGTGTTTATTCGTTATATGTGGGCGTCCAAACATAAAGGGTTCAGTAGTGGGGTATAGAGTTAAGACTAGATTCGGAATCTAGAATAGTCAATTGATAATATTGATTAATAAAATTTTCAAAAACTGGCATTATTTTTTTTTTATCTGACATTTGTAGTTGAAACTCTGAAAAAGCTTGTTTTGAGAAAAAGCATTTTTAAAGTTCGATAAAAAACACTTCTACTTATTTGTTACATAGATTTTGATTTATTAATGTAGATTAAGATATTCTGCATGAAATCCACATATAATTATAAGTGAAACTTTATAAAATAAAAAGTTACGATCTAAACAAAGAATTGATACAAAGTTTAGTAAAAAGGCCCACTTGTCGTTGTTTAGTACAAAGTGAGTAAATACGACCACATAATGTAATAAATAAAAAAGCAAAGTTAAGTAAATTATATTCGTACTCTATTTAAGAACTAACAAAATAACAGACTAGATCTTTTTGATTATAATTTGAACAGAACACTGAATCTTTAAAAATTACATAAAAGGTGACGTATTTTCTTGAACTCGTATTTTTAAAAAAAATTCTCCTTTTAGAAGAACTTAAAATAGTTTCCAGTTTTTAATATTTATATTCACATATTCACCATTGGTTTATCTAGTGAAATCATAAAAAAATCTGTAAAAAGTATTTTTGTTAATTCTTTTTAATCGAAAAAACGGCACACCCACGCACTTTTCGTGGGGCTGGGCTGGGCTGGGCAATCGCGTTTTTCATAGAAAATATTCGTCTGAACCTATGGCCTCTTAAGTTACAGTTTTATAACAGTGTAGGTAGATAGATTGTAGCCTAGCCGATTTAGACTTCATAATATAAGAATATAATAGTAGTAGCGACTACTATAATTATTGATGTGACATTGACGTAATCGCGATTATCGGTATCAAAATCACATCGACTACTAAGTAGTCGATAATCTGATATCGATGGTTTTGATATCGATAATCGCGAATACGTCAATGTCACATCACTAGAACTCACACTCTTATCAATTTCGCACATATTGACATTTCGGTTTCGGTGATGCGATAATGAGGAGTTCCTTGGTCTACTCGGAAGTATAATATGTTTATGGTTAGGACTTCTGTCCTGTCATAGTCCTGAGTTCCTGACATTGAATTGTGTTTTTTATGATGTCAGTTTTATAATGAAAATATTAATCTGCAATAAATATTAATTTACGCACGGATTACCGTGTTTTATCATTTCATTGAAGATGAAGATCAACATAAATCGAGCAAGAGAAAGGAAATAAATTGTTCCTAGCAATACCCAGTCAAAGCGATGAATATTGAAGTTTGGACGTAGTAGTGTAAAACCTTAGACCATCCATATACCTATAGACGGAGCAACCAGCGGGCGAAACGGTCCCAACAAAAGTAGTCAAAAACAGTACTACTTTTGAAAACCGTCAAACAGTGTCAATAATGACGCGTAACGATACACACCTCCTGAATCCAAGATTTAAAATTCCGAAAATATTACTTACGTCATGAAATTGTGACAAATTCACAAAAATATGCACAATAAAAAAAAGATGAACATGTTTCATACTGGAAAATTAATTTTTCACCATGATTTAAGATACAATAAAATGAATGAAAATTTGGAAAACTTTGTATTGTTTACGTATGCCATTTTTAAAGTGTGGTCAGATTTTCCTTTCGAATTTTTTTTTTTTTTTTTTTCAATTCTTCCTTGCGGAAAGGCAAGGGGAACGAGCCCATACAGCCTGGTCAGATGTAGTTTTCTTCTGTATATATTCAGGCCGAAGCCAAGTCCAAAGTTTTTCAATTTCAAATCAGAGTAAGTTTTCTTTAGGCCGAAGCCAAGTCTTTAGTTTTTCAATTTCAAATCAGAGTATGTTTTCATCAGGCCGAAGCCAATTCTTCAGTTTTTCAAATTCAAATCAGAGAAAGTTTTCTTCAGGCCGAAGCCAAGTCTTATGTTTTTCAATTTTAATCAGAATAAGTTTCCTTCAGAATCATATTTAGGCCAAGCATTTAGCTTTTCAACTGCTTTTCAATGTCTAAATCGGATAGTCAACCAATCATTAAAACGTCAAAAGGTTATATTGACATAATACGTATACGTCATAAGAGTTCAAGTAAAATCAAAATCATAGTATTCACAATCTATTTACAAGAAATAAAACGAAGTAAATCTTATATTTCATCAACAGTGTTGAGAATAAACTTATACAGCGGAAAGTATGTACAACTATTTACAAGAAGATTTGTTATGGATCGCGGGACCAGATCAGTACTCCCATAAATATTAATAAGCTCATCCAAGAGCACAAGGCGCTGTATGCCGAAGGACGAGCAATCAAATAAGATGTGTGAAATAGTCTCCTCAAATGAGTTGCAATAAGAACACTGAGAACTATTGACCATTTTCAGACGATACAAATGAAAGTTTCAACCGACAATGTCCAAAACGAAGGCGCATGATGGTTGAATAATATTTCCTATTAATGTAGGTATGATTTTTACAAAACCACGGTAAACTATTGACTTTAACATTAAATGATGCATACCACAAACCTTTATTTTCTACTTGCACTGCATAATTCCAATGTGTTATCCATTTCTGACACATTCTCTGTTTTAAATTAAGAATAATATCAGAGTATGGCAATAAAAAGTTTAAACTATTAGTCTGAGATGTTGTAGTTGTAGTGTTTATAATTTTAGCTAAAGAATCGGCCTGTTCGTTACCTGATACACCAATGTGAGACGGAACCCACATGAAGCTGACGATAATGTTAATAAGACTAAGGTCATACCAAGCCTGTTTAATAGCATAAATTAAATAACAAGTATTGGCATGTAATTTGTTATTGTTTAGATTTTTAAGCACACTCATGCTATCACTAAGAATAAGCCATTTATTATATCCCTGATTTTGATATTTGATGTGTTCTAGAGCAGCTAAAATGGCCACAGCTTCTGCAGTAAATACACTAGCATTTTTATCTAGTTTATAACCCATGCCCCTCTTCAGGGAACTGTCATAAAATGCAAAAGAGACACTGGAGTCATTTTTAGACCCATCTGTGTAAAGAAAACGATGATCATCCCATTCAGATAATTTACTATATACTTCTTCTTTAGATGATAATTCATTATCAATAAAGATTTTAATTGATGGAAATTTACTTTGAAAATTTCCTTCATAACACGGCAAGGATGGTGTTAGGCTTTTGTAAATAGGAAAATCTTGCAGATACTGAATATACCGAGGTAAATCTTGCATAATGTATAAAGGTTTGTGAACTAATGAGGGAAGTAATGTTGAGATATTAAATAGGAGCTGATTATGAGGAATAGAAAAGAGCTTCAAAATGAATCTTACCCTCAAATAATTAAATCTAATAGAGATTGGGGGAAGGTTACACTCAATTTGCAGCACATTTATGGGGGTACTTTTAAAAGCACCAGTTATTAATCTCATACTTACTTTTATTTTGAATTTTGTCTAATATGTCAACAAGTCTGTTGTCACCAGCAAAACAGAAGAAACCATATTCAAAATGACTTCCAATTAAAGACTTGTATAAAAGCAGTAAAATTTTAGGATCAGCTCCCCAATAAGTTGATGCTAAAGATTTCAGAACATTAAAAGCTTTATTGGCTCTAACAGTTAAATTATCAATATATCTTCTCCAAGAGAGATTATGAGTTATTGAAACTCCTAAAAATTTTGTTTCTGATGAAACAGGAATGGCTGTATTATTATAGTAAACATTAGGCATAAGAGAATTGTTCTTTCCAAATACAAGTAGCTTTGATTTTAATGGATTTATGTCCAGATACAGATATAAAAAATATTGGCTTAAGCTTCGTAAGGCGCTATTTATATGATTAACTAAGTTTGGTAAATTACTACCACATGCATAAACAGCAAGGTCATCAGCAAACTGCAAATTCCTTACATTTGAGCCCAAAATCATATTTAGACGACGAATGTACAATATAAAAATTAAAGGCGACAAGATACCTCCCTGACAAACTCCAACAGAAGCACATCGGGGACCATAAAGACTACCATTATATTTAACAAATACTTTTCTTTCAGTCAAAAATTTATTGATCCACTGAACAAATTTCTGTGGAAGGCCAAGAGAAATTAATTCATTGGAAAGTATATCAACATTGACACTATTAAAGGCGCCTGCAACATCAAAAAATACACAAACAGTGGCATTACGATGAACTACACTATTTTGAATATCAAGAAGCAACTGACATATACTTTCTCGAGACGAACGACCTCTACGAAATCCAAATTGATTGGAAGGTAAAATGTTGTTTTTTTCTACATAAAACTCTAATCGTTGTTTCAAAAGTTGTTCAAAAATTTTACCAGCACAAGATGTGAGCGCTATGGGACGATAAGAGTCTTTATTTAATCTAGGCTTATCAGGTTTCAAAATGGGAACCAAACAATCAGTTTTCCAACATGATGGTATCTCATTATTTGCCCAAAGATAATTTAATAAGTTCAAAAAACAAATCATGCTATTTTCATTCAACGCCTTAAACATTTTATATGGTAATCCATCTAATCCAAAAGCACTTTCTTTTCTAGAAAAAACAGCAGATTTTAATTCTTGCAAAGTAAATGGATGCAACAAAAAGGAATTACTGGAATTAATTTCAGAATCTTGATTTTGAAAGATAAAATTACTAGACACATAATCTGGAGTGTATTTTTGAAGAAAATCAAGAATCCATCTGTCATCATTACTATTATTAGGAACAAAGGTCTTATTAAATTTTCGCATATATTTCCAGATGATCGAGAGAGGTGTACAACGATGAAAAGAACCACATAACGCTGCCCAACTGTTTGCTTTTTCTATTTTTAAAGTAAGTTTTTTACAAGCTTGAAGTCTCTTGAATTCCAAATATGTAGATTCGGAAGGATTATTTTTAAAGTTAATATAAGCAAACTTTGACTTTTGTACAGCTTCGGAACATTTATTATTCCACCAAGGTAAAGAAGGCCTTTTGCCCAACTTCCTTTTAGGAGAGATAGAATTAGAAGAAATAGGTTTTGCAGGAATAGATGACTCTACAGCACTATGTAGAATTTTACAAAACAGCGAGTATGCTTCTGAGGGAGTAAAGGATTGAATCTGAAACCCTTCCAACAAACTTTCAACCTTTTCTTGATACACCCTCCAATCTACCAACTTATAATTTGGAAAGATTGGAAAGTGTGCCAAATTAGCCCTACTGCAACCATTATAACTATTATTATTATTATTATTCAAAACAACTTTTATTATTACAGGAAGATGATAACTACCCAGTGGATCATCGTGAACCGACCAATCACAAGATAAAGCCAAAGAAGAACTAACTATAGACAGATCTAAAGCATTTTGACGCCAGGACAAAGATCCAACTGTAGTATATTGACCATCATTAAGAAGAACTAAATTATTATCGTCAATTACTTCCAAAACATCTCTACCACGAGGACATGTAGTATCACATCCCCAAGAAGTATGATAGGCATTAAAATCACCAGCAAAAATCATAGGACTAGGTATAGATTTTATTAGAGCATCAAGTTTATTTTTGTTAAAAGGAGGACGACATCTAGATGGACTGTAAAAGCTGACGATGCTTAATTCTTTACTTCCAACAACAACTCGAACACAAATATTTTGCAAAGAATCATCAAAAGCAGTAGTAACTCTAGAATAAACGAAAGAATTACGAATTAATATTGCAACACCATTATGTGTATTACCAGTGTCATTTCGTTCTATATTATAACCTTTTATATTAAACTGACGATTAGGTTTTAACCAGGTTTCAGAAATAATTGCAACATGAATATTGTAGTCATAGAGGAAATTTGTTAGAACATGCCTATTGCTTACTATACTCTGCGCATTCCATTGAACAATATTTAAAATAGGATCCATTATTATTTGTTAAGGGATTTGTTGAAAGTCGAACGTAAACATTATTTTATGGATCCTGTATTAATTGGCATATTTTTACTGGACAGACTAAAAACTTTCATTAACGACTCTACTAATAAATTCATAAATATATCGGATTTTGTTAAATTGCTTATATGTGTTTCAATAGATTTTTGTGTCAATTTGGGGAATAATTTTTCATCGAAAAGATCTGAATATCTGACTGAACGTGACTTCACTTTATTTTCTTCAATTTTTTGCTTTTTTATGGGGCAAGCAGCTGAAATTGCGACGTGATTAGCGCCGCAATTTGCACATTTTGCATCTTCTGATTTGACTGTGCAAGCACGAAAGTTATGATTTGCTGTACAAATGGAACATACTTCAGCATTGCGACAATATTTGGCAATATGCCCAAAACGCAAACAGCGAAGGCACTGCTTAACAGGTGGAATATATTGGCTGACCTCGTGTCTCCAGTGGTCTAGGTAGACGAACTCTGGCAGCTGAGTGGAGGCGAAAGTTACCGCGACCGTTTGAGTTGGCTGGTAAGAAACTACGCCTCCTTCACCTCGCACCCGCCGCATAAAACGCCTGACTTGTACTATGTTTCTTGAGCTGTCAATCAATGAAAAGATTTGTTTGTTGCTCATCTCTTTTGGTACGGAAGTAATTACTCCTGTGACTTCGGTGTCAGCCGCTGGAATGGAGGCCATGACGCCTAGCTCATTCAGCAATTTTGTGTTCTGTATGAAAACATTTGCATTATTCGGCACATCAAATGTGACACCAACTTTGTAACGGTTAATTGTTCGCAAATGCAGAACACCTGGAACGCAATGTTTTCGTATTGCCTGGGATATTAAAATGCGATCTTTATTATCATTAAACGCTTTGTTTTCTTCATGGTGTGTTAGAAAGACAAGAAATTCAGTAATGTTAGAATTATCCGGGTATTTTCTGGTGTATCCTTTTATGTTGTATACTTTATATTTTTGAGTCTGATCATTCTCATCATCTGAGCGATGACTCTCACGCTCATCTCCAGACCCAGACCCAGACCCATCTTCTTTTTTTCGTTTTTTCCCCATTTCCGAAACCCACCACTACAAGTAGTGGGTTTCAATTAAAAACTTTCTGCACTATAATATATAAACTACACTAAATTATTATTATTTACACAAAAAAATAGAGAAAATGTACAATTTAAAAGAAATTATAAAATTAATTTTTCAAAAGTGCGCCTTTTGTTTTCAAAGGTTGCCGCCGAAAAAAAAACTTTCCTTTCGATTTTTTTTTTTTTTCAATTCTTCCTTACGGATAGGCAAGGGGAACGAGCCCATACAGCCTGGTCAGATGTAGTTTTCTTCTGTATATATTCAGGCCGAAGCCAAGTCCTCAGTTTTTCAATTTCAAATCAGAGTAAGTTTTCTTTAGGCCGAAGCCAAGTCTTTAGTTTTTCAATTTCAAATCAGAGTATGTTTTCATCAGGCCGAAGCCAATTCTTCAGTTTTTCAAATTCAAATCAAAGAAAGTTTTCTTCAGGCCGAAGCCAAGTCTTATGTTTTTCAATTTTAATCAGAATAAGTTTCCTTCAGGCCGAAGCCAATTCTTCAGTTTTTCAATTTCTAAATCATATTTAGGCCGAAGCCAAGCATTTAGCTTTTCAACTGCTTTTCAATGTCTAAATCGGATAGTCAACCAATCATTAAAACGTCAAAAGGTTATATTGACATAATACGTATACGTCATACATAAGAGTTCAAGTAAAATCAAAATCATAGTATTCACAATCTATTTACAAGAAATAAAACGAAGTAAATCTTATATTTCACCAACAGTGTTGAGAATAAACTTATACAGCGGAAAATATGTACAACTATTTACAAGAAGATTTGTTATGGATCGCGGGACCAGATCAGTACTCCCATAAATATTAATAAGCTCATCCAAGAGCACAAGGCGCTGTATGCCGAAGGACGAGCAATCAAATAAGATGTGTGAAATAGTCTCCTCAAATGAGTTGCAATAAGAACACTGAGAACTATTGACCATTTTCAGACGATATAAATGAAAGTTCAACCGACAATGTCCAAAACGAAGGCGCATGGTGGTTGAATAATATTTCCTATTAATGTAGGTATGATTTTTACAAAACCACGGTAAACTATTGACTTTAACATTAAATGATGCATACCACAAACCTTTATTTTCTACTTGCACTGCATAATTCCAATGTGTTATCCATTTCTGACACATTCTCTGTTTTAAATTAAGAATAATATCAGAGTATGGCAATAAAAAGTTTAAACTATTAGTCTGAGATGTTGTAGTTGTAGTGTTTATAATTTTAGCTAAAGAATCGGCCTGTTCGTTACCTGATACACCAATGTGAGACGGAACCCACATGAAGCTGACGATAATGTTAATAAGACTAAGGTCATACCAAGCCTGTTTAATAGCATAAATTAAATAACAAGTATTGGCATGTAATTTGTTATTGTTTAGATTTTTAAGCACACTCATGCTATCACTAAGAATAAGCCATTTATTATATCCCTGATTTTGATATTTGATGTGTTCTAGAGCAGCTAAAATGGCCACAGCTTCTGCAGTAAATACACTAGCATTTTTATCTAGTTTATAACCCATGCCCCTCTTCAGGGAACTGTCATAAAATGCAAAAGAGACACTGGAGTCATTTTTAGACCCATCTGTGTAAAGAAAACGATGATCATCCCATTCAGATAATTTACTATATACTTCTTCTTTAGATGATAATTCATTATCAATAAAGATTTTAATTGATGGAAATTTACTTTGAAAATTTCCTTCATAACACGGCAAGGATGGTGTTAGGCTTTTGTAAATAGGAAAATCTTGCAGATACTGAATATACCGAGGTAAATCTTGCATAATGTATAAAGGTTTGTGAACTAATGAGGGAAGTAATGTTGAGATATTAAATAGGAGCTGATTATGAGGAATAGAAAAGAGCTTCAAAATGAATCTTACCCTCAAATAATTAAATCTAATAGAGATTGGGGGAAGGTTACACTCAATTTGCAGCACATTTATGGGGGTACTTTTAAAAGCACCAGTTATTAATCTCATACTTACTTTTATTTTGAATTTTGTCTAATATGTCAACAAGTCTGTTGTCACCAGCAAAACAGAAGAAACCATATTCAAAATGACTTCCAATTAAAGACTTGTATAAAAGCAGTAAAATTTTAGGATCAGCTCCCCAATAAGTTGATGCTAAAGATTTCAGAACATTAAAAGCTTTATTGGCTCTAACAGTTAAATTATCAGTATATCTTCTCCAAGAGAGATTATGAGTTATTGAAACTCCTAAAAATTTTGTTTCTGATGAAACAGGAATGGCTGTATTATTATAGTAAACATTAGGCATAAGAGAATTGTTCTTTCCAAATACAAGTAGCTTTGATTTTAATGGATTTATGTCCAGATTCAGATATAAAAAATATTGGCTTAAGCTTCGTAAGGCGCTATTTATATGATTAACTAAGTTTGGTAAATTACTACCTCATGCATAAACAGCAAGGTCATCAGCAAACTGCAAATTCCTTACATTTGAGCCCAAAATCATATTTAGACGACGAATGTACAATATAAAAATTAAAGGCGACAAGATACCTCCCTGACAAACTCCAACAGAAGCACATCGGGGACCATAAAGACTACCATTATATTTAACAAATACTTTTCTTTCAGTCAAAAATTTATTGATCCACTGAACAAATTTCTGTGGAAGGCCAAGAGAAATTAATTCATTGGAAAGTATATCAACATTGACACTATTAAAGGCGCCTGCAACATCAAAAAATACACAAACAGTGGCATTACGATGAACTACACTATTTTGAATATCAAGAAGCAACTGACATATACTTTCTCGAGACGAACGACCTCTACGAAATCCAAATTGATTGGAAGGTAAAATGTTGTTTTTTTCTACATAAAACTCTAATCGTTGTTTCAAAAGTTGTTCAAAAATTTTACCAGCACAAGATGTGAGCGCTATGGGACGATAAGAGTCTTTATTTAATCTAGGCTTATCAGGTTTCAAAATGGGAACCAAACAATCAGTTTTCCAACATGATGGTATCTCATTATTTGCCCAAAGATAATTTAATAAGTTCAAAAAACAAATCATGCTATTTTCATTCAACGCCTTAAACATTTTATATGGTAATCCATCTAATCCAAAAGCACTTTCTTTTCTAGAAAAAACAGCAGATTTTAATTCTTGCAAAGTAAATGGATGCAACAAAAAGGAATTACTGGAATTAATTTCAGAATCTTGATTTTGAAAGATAAAATTACTAGACACATAATCTGGAGTGTATTTTTGAAGAAAATCAAGAATCCATCTGTCATCATTACTATTATTAGGAACAATGGTCTTATTAAATTTTCGCATATATTTCCAGATGATCGAGAGAGGTGTACAACGATGAAAAGAACCACATAACGCTGCCCAACTGTTTGCTTTTTCTATTTTTAAAGTAAGTTTTTTACAAGCTTGAAGTCTCTTGAATTCCAAATATGTAGATTCGGAAGGATTATTTTTAAAGTTAATATAAGCAAACTTTGACTTTTGTACAGCTTCGGAACATTTATTATTCCACCAAGGTAAAGAAGGCCTTTTGCCCAACTTCCTTTTAGGAGAGATAGAATTAGAAGAAATAGGTTTTGCAGGAATAGATGACTCTACAGCACTATGTAGAATTTTACAAAACAGCGAGTATGCTTCTGAGGGAGTAAAGGATTGAATCTGAAACCCTTCCAACAAACTTTCAACCTTTTCTTGATACACCCTCCAATCTACCAACTTATAATTTGGAAAGATTGGAAAGTGTGCCAAATTAGCCCTACTGCAACCATTATAACTATTATTATTATTATTATTCAAAACAACTTTTATTATTACAGGAAGATGATAACTACCCAGTGGATCATCGTGAACCGACCAATCACAAGATAAAGCCAAAGAAGAACTAACTATAGACAGATGTATGCGCCCAGGGTTGATACAAGAGAGAAATTAAAGATGACTGACTTTAAATCGGTTTACTTCCGAAAAAGGTTTTTAACAAAGATTGATATTCGAACACGTAACACGTCTTAAATTACGGACGGTCTAGTGGTGAGTACTGCGGCCGGGTCCCCGGTCGCTCGCTGCGCTGGCGCTTCCTCCCGCGCCCCGCGCCTCACTCCCTCCGTCGTAGACATCCTGGGGCCCCTTGGAAGAAGCTGAAGAGCCTTCAGGAGCTGCTGAAGCTGAAGTTGCTTCCAAGACATCATTTTCTTGGGGCAGAGGAGCCACCTTGTTCATTGCACGTCGCTCGATGCCTCTGTACGTTTTGAAGTCCGCTACACGGCAAACTTCGTCCTTGCCAGGGTATAAACGATGAACTCGTCTTAGGTTCCATGTCAATGCAGGCAGGTTTTTCTTTTTGACAACTCTCGTAGAACCCTTCTTTAGGTTTTTCATTGAAGAGCGCCGTTTCAATTTTGTTTGTAGTTCGAATAGGTATTTGGTATACCACTCCTTACAGAAATCCTCTTGTAGAGCTTCTATCGGCTTACATCGAGCATTGATCCGTTTCTCAGCAGCAGCGGGAGGCGTTGGCAGAAACGTCAGTGGCCAGCCGATGAGGAGGTGCCCTGAGGTCAATGGAGAAGAGTGTGGGTCAGAGGTTAAAGGAGTTGGGGAATGGGAATTAAGGACGCCTTCAATTTGTGTACAGAGCGTGCCCAACTCCTCATTCGTGAAACTAGCATTCACTACTGTACGGTTAGTATGAAATTTAATGTTTTTGACACCGGCTTCCCATATACGACCGAATGTCAGAGAATAAGGGGGGTTGAAACTAAAGATAATGCCTTCGTCAGCAGTGAAATTATGAATGGAATGTAAGCCTGCTCGTAATGCTCCATCCAATGTATTGTTTGCCCCAATCGAATTGACAACGTCGTCACAATAAATTTGATTAGGTTCTCCTTTACGAAGAATGAACTCACGAGGCCAGGAAAAGGAAGCGCTGCTCCTGAGATCGCTGACAGTCTCTAAATGAATTTTAGCTTTGTTAGTGTTAGTATTGGTGCAGTTGTTTACTATATTATGTACGACCTTGATTTCAGGTAATGGTTTATTGCTCTCGGGCGAATGAGGCCACTCCTTTTCATGCTGAAGAAGAAAGATCGGACCTTGCCGCTCCAAAAAGGAGTTTATTTCCCTTATGAAGTGGCAATGAATTTTCAGGGGAGGGCTATCTGCAACAGAACCAAATTTACCTGCTACAACCCATCCTAATTTAGTATTTTGAAGTATAGGTTTATTATGACCTAAAGGTATTTTTTCAGAGCCTAAAATATCAAAGAATATTTCAGCACCTATTAATAGGTCAATATCTGCCGGATGGCAAAAAAAAGGATCAGCTAGCAGCGCATGGTTAGGCAGGTTTAGCTGAGAAACGTCCACTGGAACGACAGGTAACTGTCCCGTAATTTCTGGAACAATCAAGCACTTATGAGGTTTGCTGAATGAATGTATGAGGGAAGATATGCTGATGTCACATCTATCTGAAATAGGTACCTTTATATTGTTAATACCTGATACTGTTAAGTGATCAGGATTTTTATCTACTAAACCAATTTTATGTTTCAGGTTTTCAGTCATGAAGGAGGATTGGCTGCCAGCATCGAGCAAGGCGCGAGCCAGGTAAGTTTTATTATTTTCAGGATTTGTTACCTTTACTAAAGCGGTGCCAAGGAGGACCTGCCCGTTGGAGCGAGCTGATAACGTTACAGGTACTAATGATTTTATGTTAGGATTATTATCGTTGTTATCTGTGTTTTCTTTATGCAATAATGTATTATGCTTCTGGTTACATAATCTACAGGAACCCCATCGACAGTTGGAAGCATCATGACCTCTCCGTAAACAATTCAAACAAAGATTTAACCTTAAGACTTCGCTTAACTTGCTTTCCGGAGACAAGGCCTTAAATAAATCGCAATCAATGATTCCATGAAGCTGATTACAGAAAAAGCATGGCGCAACTGGTTTCGATGATGAAGTGAAGAAACTTTTTGAAGATTTGTAGTAATTATGATTCTGAACAGAGGTTTTAGGATCACCCTTGCTATGCTCTTGATATAAAATCATTTGATTAGTTTTATCACCTTTGTTTGCCTGCATGGTCTCAAGGATATCAGCCCTACTGCGTAAAAATTCCATAAATTCACATAAAAGCGGCAAGTCGGAAAGATTGTTCCTGTATTCTTCCCATTTTCTATTAGTGGTGGGATCTAGTTTAGTAGACACCATATAAATAATTAAGGCGTCCCACTGGTCAACAGGCTGTCCGAGAGTAGTAAGCGCTCTCAAGTTTTTAGTAACAATATCAATGAGATAACGTATGGATCCATGGGATTCCTTTATAATGGATTCAATGCTGAACAACGCCTTCATGTGGTTATTGATTAAGATTTTTTTGTTATTATATCGCTCACACAACAAGTCCCAAGCTACACGGTAGTTAACCGAAGTGAATTCAATTGATTTAATAACAAGAGTAGCACTACCTTCCAATGAGGATCGTAAGTAGTGGAACTTGTTTATGTCAGGGATTGATTCATTGGTATGTATTAATGATTCGAAAGTATCTCGAAACTCCAACCACCTAAAATAGTTCCCATCAAAACATGGAAGTTTTATGGTAGGCAGTTTGATATTAATGTTGTCATGAGTCGAATGAGAACTAGAACTATTGTGTGCATGGTGTGTATCTTCAGATTTCACCTTAATAGACGACGGATGTGATTCAATTAGAGACTGCGCATCAGTAACACTTGAATAGAATTGTCTTTCAATTAGTTCCCTTTCTATCAATTGTTCATCCAGTACCGAACACCACAATTCTATTTGATTTCCGTTCCGTTCCGTTCCGTTCAGCTGGCTCACCAGCCAGCAATTCTGCTGCAAGGACGCAAAGACGACAGCAATATGAGGGGGCCAGCACCACAGCTACTCGCTAGAGATGCTCGCAAGCTCACAATATTGCGATGCATGCAATCAAGCTTATAGTTAGGTTTGGAACTTTACCTCTATTCGCGTTTTAATCGTTTACATCGCAATCATTATGTTCACACGAGCTGCTCCTCCGAGCTGATGCTGCACTTGCGCCCTCGATATAGACATCTATCTTCTGCCCGAGGTACCAGTGAGCCACGTAGATAGGACAGGAGTGTAGGGCTTTCGCAGTCAGGATGAGGAGAGAAAGGAGGTTGCAACCAGCCCGAAACAGGTCATCGTAAAGCCAGTATGTGGAAGATAGATACTATACTTGGTGTGTAATAAACTAGAGGGGGAAGGAGTAGTGACTGCTTGTGTTCGTTTAATCTTCTATCCGATAGTGGCGTGCAGTGCTTGTCCTGGCTGTAGTTTGCTGGGTTTTATGTCGTATTCATCTTTGAAATCCAGCCTTTTTCTAATTTCCACAATCCGAAATCCAATTGGACATTGATAAAAGGTTTACTTTGGCTTGTCAAAGTTTTCGTCTTGTGTTTCCGTGCCCGTAAATTTTTAGGTGGTTTCCTTTCTTGTTAGCTTTGTGTCGTTGACTGAGTTACCCCATTTTATTCAATTTTCCGTAGGCTTCTTCTACGTGTTAACGAATGATGATGTTGTTAGGGTTGTTGAGTAGAGTTGTTTCTTGAGTGGCTTCTTTCAAATTATCGTATAAGTTTGTACCAGGTTAGATTCTTGTTCGCACACGGTGAGTCTAGTTGGGCTCGTCTGAGTTTTCTTCTTGCTGGGTCTTGGAATTTGTTTTGGACGTTTTTGTGGTTATAAGGGTTTACTGTTATATAGCTTCATTAAATGCCTGTTTTAGTGTCCATTGTCCTTACCTTACAAGGTTGCCGGTCCCAGGTAATTTTGCTTTCAAATTATATTGCTGGACAATATAAGTTAGAAGAATATCCTGACGGTATTGCTTTGATGTCTTGTAGCCCAGTGTCGGCGTTGAAATCGCCTAGGAAGTTGGAGTAAGCTTGTTGCCAAATACACAGTAACCTTTTTCAGCTTTTTTTGGTTTAAGACATTTATTTCTCAAAAAAGAATAAAATTCGCTTGGAATTAGCTTCCTGCCAATTACCTAGTAATCACCGAATTTGATTGCTTATTCTTGACATGGATGTGGTTGCTTCATTCGTGTGTCGAAATAAGAAATTACCTAATTAAATAAGAACGTCAGTCCTAAAAAAAAAGGGTTTAATGTAGGCCGCTATTATATTTCGGTCGCACATCCTCTTATATTCCATGTTGCCACACGTAGCGACATGCTATGCATGTGGCTCGGGAGCGGTTGTGATGAGCGAGCTTCTTTGTCGTCGACTGTCCTGTTTATTCGATTATTCCTCTATTTCCAATTCGATTGAAATTCGTAGGTACTTGTCGATAAATTGCAGCATGTCATTTTGGGTTTCGGCAGTCGTTAGGTTAGGTTAGGTCCAAAGGCAAATAGTATTTAGAGCCCGTAACGATTATCTTCCCCGCCCAAGAACCCATAGGCACATGAATTATTTTTATGTATTTTCTGATTGTTGAAGTTCTGAAAGTTCTGTTTCTGTTTCTGAAAGTTTGCTTCCAAAGCTGGTTTCTGTATTGGTTATGTTGTTCGAGAGTGCATGGTGGAATTTGAAACGAAGGTTGCTAGATCTTTTCGTATAGCTATGTGATCGAATGTTGCCCCGAGAGCATTTGCGAGGGCTCTAAAGAGGTACCTGAGTAATTGTCTTCTTCTGGAATCCTTGTTATCTCCAAGTTTATGGCGCACCCCTATATACTTGTAGAATTATTATACAATGTTCTTACCAGATGTTTGGTTTGGCAGTTTTGCTGTGTTGTTCGATTGTTTTGGGTTTTTCTTTGTTTCTTTCGGCATTTGTTATATTTTTAAGCTTAGTTTTATTACCATCATGCAATGATACTGTTAAAGTGACGGGCCTGGCGCAAATGCTATTTAACTGCTTACTTATTGTTTTTAAGGGTGCTTTGTTAATATTTGTCTTTCTTTTATGTCTCCTTTTTTTAAAGAGCACGTGTTTGTCGACTTGCGAGAAAGCTTGAGGTATTTTGAAATATAACGCGTACCGTACTTGATTTTAATTGTAATCCTAGTCACAGCGTTTGCTTGTTTTGAGTAGCTGGATGATACTTAGTTTCAACTAGTTTCAACACAAGTTTAAGTTGTTGGAGGTGGTCCCTATTACTTTAGCATATAATATTATAATACCTACTTATATTTTCCGGAGACGATGAGTTAACAACTTTGGATAGGCCCAACGCGCATTAAGTTGAAGCACACAACCAGACTCAACTAGTACTGCACTAGGGCCATACAAACTAGCACACTTGGGTATGTTATCTCGGTACTCTCGGTACACATTTGAAGTATATCTGTCATTCCTTTTTCTGGTTTGAAATGTTCGCGTAACGCCCATAGACATTATTATACTACCTTCCGTAGTAGACCTAGTAAGTGTGTGAATGAGATTCCGATCATAATGAAAAAAGCTACGTGTGCGAAAGAGATTATAATATAATTGCCATAAAACCATTTTGAAACAATCTGGTCTCCGTCGGTATCCTGTCAACAAATTATCTCTCGTTATTTTATTGATTTTCTTTAAATTTATTTTGTGTTTTATAAGACGAATATAAAAAAAACATTATGGTATCATGTTCTGTAATGGAGTGCAGTGTAAATTCCACCAAAAACCCAAATAAAGAGACGTTACAAAGGTAAATAGGATTAGTACAGTACTACTTTCACAACACTTTTTCTCATATATTTTATTCTTAAAATTATTTCGTAATACATTCATTATATGCAGTAAACGTCCTATTTTCTAAATAATATATCATTTCAAATAATTATGTGTAAGATAAAAAAATATTGTGTACGTGAAAAAGAAACCGTTTCGCATAGAGATTGTCCAAAATCTAATCGATATGTCGATAGTTTTGAAATTTATTTTTCTAATCGACCACCTAACTCCCTCCGTTCATGTCACGTGAGATTTTCTGTTATTTTTTTTAACTTATTGAAAGGCGGATTTAGCCTGGCCAAATATTGCCAGAAAATCTCTGTCCGAAAAATTCTTACACGCCGATTTTGACGGAATGGTTTTACTAATTGCGACATTATAACATTACTATTTAGCATGTCCATAACCCATGATACATACTGACAGATTGACAGATTTTTCAAAAATCATTATTCCTCTCTTTCGACACATAAAATAAGTATAATAATTTAGCGATATTTTGTTACATTGCACAGTGTAATATCGGACCCTAAAATCGAACGTGGCCCATTTTTTGCCAGAAATAGATAGTTAATAAATACAATTTGAACACAATAGTGAAACTCCCGATTCCATATTGGAAATCCGAATTTAATAAAAGCGAAAAGTCCTTTAAGAAATATTACTGATTTCCGGATATTTTCTGAGGAATTAAAAGTGACAACTCTAACCCAAACTTTAAATCTATAATATTATATTAGAGAGTCCATGGAATTGGTTGCTAGTTTTTTTACCCGATATGGTTGACTTCAGTGAAAAAAATAAAGAAGAAAAATATTAAATAATTAATATTTAAATTTCTACGACCTGCACGAGTCTCAAACTATTCTTAAAACACGTGTAAATTAAAGATCTTTCGACATGTATATGCAGCAAAGCAGTAACAGGTTTAGATATTTTAATTTTTTTTATTTTCTGATATCCGGCATAAAAAGTAGGCGATTTTCAGATTTTTTTTGTCTCTCAAACTATAAATCGCAGACAATCGGGAGTTTCAATCTTGTATTCAAAATGTTATTAACTATATTTCTAGCAAAAAATGGACCACGTCTGATTTTAGGGTCCGATATTACACTGCGCACTTATGCACTGTGCGACCGGGCCAAAGTAATGCTTAATATTATTGACTGGGTAACTTCGTAACTTCCAGATTTCCTGCAAATGCAATAACGATACAAAAAATGGGTACGAATGTCAAATAGAATACGCTAGGAGCCTAAAACAAATATATGGTATGCAGTCGACATTTCAAAGAAAACTGTTTCGTGCCACGAAATCACCGATCGGCGTCTTTAATAGAAAGGATCTATACCTACTGAATTTGTCCCGGTGTTGGTAGGTGTTTATTCGTTATATGTGGGCGTCCAATCATAAAGGGTTCAGTAGTGGGGTATAGAGTTAAGACTAGATTCGGAATCTAGAATAGTCAATTGATAATATTGATTAATAAAATTTTCAAAAACTGGCATAGTTTTTTTTTATCTGACATTTGTAGTTGAAACTCTGAAAAAGCTTGTTTTGAGAAAAAACATTTTTAAAGTTCGATAAAAAACACTTCTACTTATTTGTTACATAGATTTTGATTTATTAATGTAGATTAAGATATTCTGCATGAAATCCACATATAATTATATGTGAAACTTTATAAAATAAAAAGTTACGATCTAAACAAAGAATTGATACAAAGTTTAGTAAAAAGGTCCACTTGTCGTTGTTTAGTACAAAGTGAGTAAATACGACCACATAATGTAATAAATAAAAAAGCAAAGTTAAGTAAATTATATTCGTACTCTATTTAAGAACTAACAAAATAACAGACGAGATCTTTTTGATTATAATTTGAACAGAACACTGAATCTTTAAAAATTACATAAACTATATATATAATTATATATATAATATATATATAATACTATAAACTCGTATTTTTTTTTTAAATTCTCCTTTTAGAAGAACTTAAAATAGTTTCCAGTTTTTAGTATTTATATTCACATATTCACCATTGGTTTATCTAGTGAAATCATAAAAAAATCTGTAAAAAGTACTTTTGTTAATTCTTTTTAATCGAAAAAACGGCACACGCACGCAGTTTTCGTGGGGCTGGGCTGGGCTGGGCAATCGCGTTTTTCATAGAAAATATTCGTCTGAACCTATGGCCCCTTACGTTTCAGTTTTATAACAGTGTAGGTAGATAGATTGTAGCCTAGCCGATTTAGACTTCATAATATAAAAATATAATAGTAGTAGTGACTACTATAATTATTGATGTGACATTGACGTAATCGCGATTATCGGTATCAAAATCACATCGACTACTAAGTAGTCGATAATCTGATATCGATGGTTTTGATATCGATAATCGCGAATACGTCAATGTCACATCACTAGAACTCACACACGTATCAATTTCGCACATATTGACATTTCGGTTTCGGTGATGCGATATTAAGGAGTTCCTCAGTCTACTCGGAAGTATAATATGTTTATGGTAACGCCCATCCCTTTATTTTACTTTGATCTAAGTTTGTAGGTAGCATTAATAATAATAATAATAATACCCCGCGGGGGCAGCTTGTGGCGAGCTGACGCCCCGCGGGGGCAGCTTGTGGCGAGCTGACGGTGAGTGGCGACACCGCGTACCCCTATCCAGGGGGACCATACAGACATGCGCTCACACACACACACACCCCCCACACCCACACACACAGTAACACACCCCCCTACCTCTGGCTTGCCTTAATTGGCCGTCCAGAGTGGAATCGCAAGAGCAGAACCTATGCTCCAGGTTGGAAGTGTATTGCACGTAATGGCGTAATAACGGGGAAACCCGCTCACGGGGGTAAACCCCGCGATGGTGAAACCGGAGCCGCACCTCTCGACAACCTTCAGCCGCTCAATGAGATGTTGCCCCATTGTCGCACTTTGTGCGTGCGGCCGTTTTATGGGGCCCACTCGACGAGTCGGCGAGTCGCCGCCTGCCCTATTTACAATTTTGAGACTAGTTGTCATGGCAGGCGTCCGTTAGTCTCCTCCCATAGCCCAGTACCCATCCATCCAACTTTCACCTCCATAGCCCAAGACCTTATTTTTCCATCGCGGCCATAGCGCCGTACTCCAATAGTCTTTACACAAATGGCGGGGACCATCCCCGTGGGTATCATGTTGTACGCTCGGAGATTGCATCCGCCACTTGTGCATCCCTTACATTTAGATTAACTTGTCTTTTGAACGGGCCTCTACATGTTGGCTTCGGCCCCATGCACGCCTTCCAAAGGTCCGGGACTTAATTGCCCGTGATTACGGTACGTAAGACATACAATAATAATAATAATAAAAATAATATTGGTCCCGAAATTATACTCTTAATAGGTAGTAGAAGTACACAGTTAACACAATAACCGGATATATAGGCAGTCTATATTTGCAGCTCGTTGTATACGCTGACAAATATTATTTATCAGTAAAACCGTAAGCAATAAAAGAGGGCTTATAAATTTGGGCGATATAGGTACCTAATTACAAGGTGCTGGAAAAAGTAATAAGCCAGGGCCACGTTAGTTGTGAATGACGTCTAGATAGGCGGATAAGTTAAACCTACTTTCCAACACCACCTCGTTTGTCGGATTCGCCGAATGATAAGATTCACTGAATGAGGGCTTATAACATAAAACGGTCTCACCAAATTCTGCGACGTTGGAGTTGTCTGCGTAACTAAGGCCGCCCCCGGCAGAACTGCTGTTCTCTGAGAGTCTTCATGAGGCTACAGTCTTCAGAGGGACACTTACACACTCACTTTAAACTAAACTTATTACTATATTAAATAACTTATAATAAGCAAAGATACTGGCAAAAGATCTTTGGAACTTTCAAAAACCGGCGCAGGGTTCAGGTAGACGTGGACCCTTTTCGCTCAAACACAAAAGATGGTCGCAGACGCGTGCGCTCTCTACGGTGTCCGGCAGAGCAATCCAACACCACAATTCTATTTGATTTTGACATTTTTCGAAATCAGAAAGCAACGCGTTAGTCCTATCCATTCGTAGGCTAAATTCTTTTAGTTGTGAATCAGTCACATCTTTAATGCTAATCAATTTTAATCCAGACAGATAATTTTTAAAGTTCGTTAACCGACCCTTAATTGAACCACGTTGTCTAATAAGATCTTTATATTCTTTAGTGTCTTCCGACATCTTTACTAAATCGAACGTAAAATATTCACAAAGGTAAGCTATGGACAAATCAATAAATTAGATAAAGAAAAATGTGCATCAAACCAAACAATAAGCAGGTAGGTATGTTGCAGCAGCGCTCGGCAACAGACCGGTTATGTGTACGTGCCAGCCGGCACGTGGTCACGCTTACTTCGCGTGGTCCAAAAACTGCACGGGATGGCGGCGCCTGACCCTGGAAGCGTTGACAGATATTCCCTTTAATGTATCGTTGAATAAAGGAACCACTACTTGCAGGTGTCGCCGGCGCAAATTATGAGAGTTGGAATGAACTGCAAGTAGGTACTATGCTGTAAGCTTATATTTTAAGAAAGCATCAGCGAGAGAACTGAATAATTTGTCTACGTAAAGAAAGATGGTTGTAGCAAGATTCTGGCCACCCCGAAAGGTCGTGAATGTATGAATGAGGTATGTATAAGCAGTACTTATATTATGAAAGCTGCACGCTTGAATGTTGCTTATGTAAAGAAGCAGAGCTGTATTAAGGCTCAGACCACCCCGAACGGGCTTATGGTCGTGAATATATGAATGCAGTGTGAAGTATGTAAGCGGTACTTATATTATGAAAGCAGCACGCCTAAATGTTGCTTATGTAAAGAAGCAGAGCTGTATTAAGGCTCAGACCACCCCGAACGGGCTTATGGTCGTGAATATATGAATGCAGTGTGAAGTATGTAAGCGGTGCTTATATTCTGAAAGCAGCACGCCTAAATGTTGCTTATGTAAAGAAGCAAAGCTGTATTAAGGTTCAGACCACCCCGAACCGGCTTATGGTCGTGAATATATGAATGCAGTGTGAAGTATGTAAGCGGTACTTATATTATGAAAGCAGCACGCCTAAATGTTGCTTATGTAAAGAAGCAGAGCTGTATTAAGGCTCAGACCACCCTGAACGGGCTTATGGTCGTGAATATATGAATGCAGTGTGAAGTATGTAAGCGGTGCTTATATTATGAAAGCAGCACGCCTAAATGTTGCTTATGTAAAGAAGCAGAGCTGTATTAAGGCTCAGACCACCCCGAACCGGCTTATGGTCGTGAATATATGACGTTATGAAAGTATGGATGAAAGAAGATGTAGCTGGAGCAAGGCTGACTAATGTGTAAGCTTAAAGCGATAGTTTGCAGTTATAGCAACTCACTGACCACCCCACACGGGTTATGGTCGTGACTATATTATTTACTACCTAATGTGTAAATTACTTTGCGGTGAATATAGGAAGTCGGTGATTATAAAGCGACTATGATTATAGCTACGAGTAAATATTAAAGAAATGCGCTGCCACGAGCAGCACTGGCGCTACTGCGTGGGCGAAGATAATTTTTATAGAAATAGCTACTGCGAACACACGAGACGGAAATGATTTCCCGACCCGTGAACCGGATTTTGAGCAAAGGGACACTTGGAAACACAAATCAAAGTAGGATAATGGAGATAAGAAAGGAATGTGCACTCCCCTGGCGTGATTTTGTAGATTCCTCGTCGATCGGCCGAGTGACCTTGCCAACGCGTAAGGTCGCGTCAGGTCCGCCGGCTCGTCCGCGCCTTTGTTCTCGGAACCTCGTTTTCGTTGACTAGGTTCGTGTCTTCTTGTCTTCGGTCGCCACTTCTTGTATGCGCTCAGGGTTGATACAAGAGAGAAATTAAAGATGACTGACTTTAAATCGGTTTACTTCCGAAAAAGGTTTTTAACAAAGATTGATATTCGAACACGTAACACGTCTTAAATTACGGACGGTCTAGTGGTGAGTACTGCGGCCGGGTCCCCGGTCGCTCGCTGCGCTGGCGCTTCCTCCCGCGCCCCGCGCCTCGCTCCCTCCGTCGTAGACAACAGATCTAAAGCATTTTGACGCCAGGACAAAGATCCAACTGTAGTATATTGACCATCATTAAGAAGAACTAAATTATTATCGTCAATTACTTCCAAAACATCTCTACCACGAGGACATGTAGTATCACATCCCCAAGAAGTATGATAGGCATTAAAATCACCAGCAAAAATCATAGGACTAGGTATAGATTTTATTAGAGCATCAAGTTTATTTTTGTTAAAAGGAGGACGACATCTAGATGGACTGTAAAAGCTGACGATGCTTAATTCTTTACTTCCAACAACAACTCGAACACAAATATTTTGCAAAGAATCATCAAAAGCAGTAGTAACTCTAGAATAAACGAAAGAATTACGAATTAATATTGCAACACCATTATGTGTATTACCAGTGTCATTTCGTTCAATATTATAACCTTTTATATTAAACTGACGATTAGGTTTTAACCAGGTTTCAGAAATAATTGCAACATGAATATTGTAGTCATAGAGGAAATTTGTTAGAACATGCCTATTGCTTACTATACTCTGCGCATTCCATTGAACAATATTTAAAATAGGATCCATTATTATTTGTTAAGGGATTTGTTGAAAGTCGAACGTAAACATTATTTTATGGATCCTGTATTAATTGGCATATTTTTACTGGACAGACTAAAAACTTTCATTAACGACTCTACTAATAAATTCATAAATATATCGGATTTTGTTAAATTGCTTATATGTGTTTCAATAGATTTTTGTGTCAATTTGGGGAATAATTTTTCATCGAAAAGATCTGAATATCTGACTGAACGTGACTTCACTTTATTTTCTTCAATTTTTTGCTTTTTTATGGGGCAAGCAGCTGAAATTGCGACGTGATTAGCGCCGCAATTTGCACATTTTGCATCTTCTGATTTGACTGTGCAAGCACGAAAGTTATGATTTGCTGTACAAATGGAACATACTTCAGCATTGCGACAATATTTGGCAATATGCCCAAAACGCAAACAGCGAAGGCACTGCTTAACAGGTGGAATATATTGGCTGACCTCGTGTCTCCAGTGGTCTAGGTAGACGAACTCTGGCAGCTGAGTGGAGGCGAAAGTTACCGCGACCGTTTGAGTTGGCTGGTAAGAAACTACGCCTCCTTCACCTCGCACCCGCCGCATAAAACGCCTGACTTGTACTATGTTTCTTGAGCTGTCAATCAATGAAAAGATTTGTTTGTTGCTCATCTCTTTTGGTACGGAAGTAATTACTCCTGTGACTTCGGTGTCAGCCGCTGGAATGGAGGCCATGACGCCTAGCTCATTCAGCAATTTTGTGTTCTGTATGAAAACATTTGCATTATTCGGCACATCAAATGTGACACCAACTTTGTAACGGTTAATTGTTCGCAAATGCAGAACACCTGGAACGCAATGTTTTCGTATTGCCTGGGATATTAAAATGCGATCTTTATCATTAAACGCTTTGTTTTCTTCATAGTGTGTCAGAAAGACAAGAAATTCAGTAATGTTAGAATTATCCGGGTATTTTCTGGTGTATCCTTTTATGTTGTATACTTTATATTTTTGAGTCTGATCATTCTCATCATCTGAGCGGTGACTCTCACGCTCATCTCCAGACCCAGACCCAGACCCATCTTCTTTTTTTCGTTTTTTCCCCATTTCCGAAACCCACCACTACAAGTAGTGGGTTTCAATTAAAAACTTTCTACACTATATATAAACTACACTAAATTATTATTATTTACCCAAAAAAATAGAGAAAATGTACAATTTAAAAGAAATTATAAAATAATTTTTTCAAAAGTGCGCCTTTTATTTTCAAAGGTTCCCGCCGAAAAAAAACTTTTCTTTCGATTTTTTTTTTTTTTATTATACAATTTATCCTTTCGGAAATGCAATGGGAACCAGCCCTCACAGCATGGTCATAAGTTACATTTTTCTTTGTACTTAAAACTAACTTAACTAATCTTACACCTAAATATTGAAATGTGTGGGTGATACACACATTCCAAGCTCAAGATAAGTTTTACGCGAGGATCAATCCGAATCAAACGGGAGCGCCTTCTTTATTTCTCACTTTTACTATATTGTTCTTCATTGATGACACATTATTAAACTAATTTCACCACATTAACACAATAATAGCCACGAAAAACGAATCCAGAAAATTAAGAAACAAAGCCCGTCCTTATCCTCATGATTCCCGTGCAAAACCATCCTGATGACGATGGGATGATGGGATGATAGGATGACGATGAAATTGTGGATGATTTTGTAAGCTCGCGCGATGCCGCCAAAACCACCATGTACGAGTAAACTTGCACCAAAACTTTTGTTCTTTCTTCGTATGTATTTGAGATTCCTGTTATGTTGGTCGATCTACGCAACCGTTTGGTACACAATCCGCACGAAATTATGTCACAAATATCACTAAAAACCAACTTTTCACAAATATCAAATACAGACACAAACGAACAAAATAATGGCGGCAAGCAAACTCTTTCCTTTCGAAATTTGCCACCATTTTTTTTTTAAATATTTATTCTTTCGGAAAGGCAATGGGAATTTAAACCTTAGAGTCCTCTTTAGTTATACATATTTTTCTATGCTTCTATTTCTTAACCCAACTTTTGAAATGTGACGGTGGTTCGCACATTCCAATGTTCAAGGAAGTTTTACGTGAGGATCAATCAGAATCAAACGGGAGCGCCTAACATTATTTCTTACTTTTACTGAAAAGGGTGGACTAAACGAAGACGTCCAATTTTTTTTTTTTTAAGTTCCTCACACCTAGATATTTTCGAAAATACCCCATGTATGTTCCGCGATTTTTTGTAGTTTAGAAGTTATTATTTTTTAAAGGTGTATTTGAGAATTTTCTACCGGAGCGGCTTAAAAACGTCATAACTTTTTTCATAGTAAGAATTTTACGAATTTTGTTATTGCAACATGATCGTCTGAAAACACTCTTCCATACGTAAAATAATCAGCAACATGACATCCTTACAAATTACCAAAAAAAGGGTCCAAAATGAAAACTCTAGGTTTGAGTTGCACGGAGCAAAATTTTTAAAATTCTCTTTAAAATACAAAATGGAAGTTCCATAGGTTAAAACTAATTTTAAAAACTTAGTGGATCTTAATAGGCCATTTTACGCTCTTTTTTATAAGAATTAGAATACTAATTTGTTTTTGGTTGAAGACACATTGTCTACGGTCAAGAGTCACTTGTCCTGCACACAAAATAATTAACAGAATCAATTCAAGATTTTTTTTCTTTCAGCAAGAAAATATTAGTTTCGATATTTTACAGGGTGTAACAAAACACCCTAGTAATACTTAAGTCTTAGTCCTTAGTACTACTTAAGTCCTTGAGACCAAAAAATGAACAACTTTCACTATGGAGCCAACATCAAGAATAAATAAAAAAATTAGCTGTCCCATATACAGGATGTAACAAAACACCACAGTAATACCTAAGGGGGTGGTTCAGACCATCAAACTGAGCAACTTTCAGTATGAAGCCAACATCGAAATCGCGAAAAAAAAAAAACAGCCGTCCCATACATTTGAGTCGAGTCGGTGCTGCAGATTTGTATGAAACAGCTGATATTTTTTTCGCGATTTCGATGTTGGCTCCATACTGAAAATTGTTTAATTTGATGGTCTAATCTAAAGCACCCCCTTAAGTCTTACTAGGGTGTTTTGTTACACCCTGTATTTAAGTCGAGTCGGTACTGCAGTTTTGCATTGGACAGCACATGTTATTTATTTTTTCTCGATGTTGGATCCATAGTGAAAATTGTTCAGTTTGATGGTCTGAAGCACCCCCTTAAGTTTTACTAGGGTGTTTTGTTACACCCTTTATAAGGTCTAACAAAATTAGCTGAAACCATTTTAAGATGATCAGACCATCAAACTGAACAACTTTCTCTGTGGGACCAATAGAGAAATCGCGAAAAAAAATCAGCTGTCCCATACATTTCGGTCGGGTTATGTTTGCAGTTTTGTATGGGTCAGCTGTTTTTTTTTTCGCGATTTCGATATTAGTCCCATAGTGAAAGTTGTTCAGTTTCATGGTCTAAACCACTTTAAATATTTATTTGTATTTTTGTAACAGCTTGTATATGAGAGCGCCATATTCTTGGTTCAATGCAATTTGATTTCACACAAGACAGTAGGTATGTCTTATTTCAAGAAATCCTTTTATCCGTGTACTTGTTAAGTATACTTAATTGGTTGATTGTTTTTTAAATATAAATAGGTAGGTAAATGGTTCTCTCTTGCCTAGTAATTAATACTAGCTGTTATTAGCAAATTACGGCAAAATTTGTTGATTTTCGACTTAGAATTATGTTTACTAATATTTCCGAAGAGTTGTCTATCTTTGAATACTCAAAAACAACAAAACCCGAACGTTTCCGAACCTTGGACTACATCTACAACAAAGTAAAAGTGCAACCTTAGTCCTACCATTGAGTTTTCTATATCAAACAATGAACGGATAGTATTGGCTGAATTGATTCAGAGCCAAGGCCAAAAAAAAAAAATATCCCCTATTTCGAGGAAGAATGTTGTTCGCTGGTATCATTAACACTCACACATTGAAGGGCTTAAACTTGTGTAGGACACATTACTCACGCACACATCTAGTAAAAAATGGAACCATTTTTGTGTTCCATTTGTAAAGCGACACTCCATCTAGATAATCTAAGTGTAAAACTTAATTTGTACCGAACAAATAACTACTATGTGTTATAATATTTCACCAAGAATAGATACCTACTTCAATCGTGCATCTGATATTTAGCCTGTGCATTGTAAAAATACGATCTTTGCGCTGAAAGAGGGCAAACCTAGATGTTCTTGGTTTGGTAAATTCTAGATTCTACAATCGGCTGAGTATTTGCAAAAAATGTTTGGAAGAACAGAAAATACGCATAATGTAAATGAATAAAATAATAAAATGATTGTCAATACTCAGTGAACTATTTTTATTATCTTACATTTTCAACTCATCGTATACATCGTACATCGTAGCTCGCACCCTCTATACAATCTAAGGGCTCTTACAGACGAGTGACACTTTGCGGTCGCTGAGGGTCGCGCGACCCACTGCGACCGTAAAGTCTATGTGCGCGTCTCCTTTGCGCGTCTCTTTGCGACACACGGCGACCGCAAAGCGTCGCTCGTCTATAAGAACGCTAAGGGCCTATACACATGGCGTATTTTCTACGCACAGTCGACGCGTGTTAACGCGCTGGTCGCGCTACACACGAGATTATTGGCTTAATGGAAGCGAGTTGCGCAACGCGCTGAAGTCAATACAGACGCGTCTATTGACGTATCAGCGCGCATTTTGTGGTGGCGCGTTTTTATTGCCATTTAACTCCGTGTTTTGATTAGACTCATCAACAGCTTCACAACGCGGTATCACGTAATACCTCTGGTTCCAAACCAGTGGTATTACGGCGAAGGCCAGGCCAGGCCTTTAATTGTTGCCGTACCGTGAACGCTCTTACATACTAACAACACACACGATTGAATATGTATCGCTTTTGTATCAATACAAATGCAATAAACAGGTTTTTGGATCTCTAGGTGTCGCCGTAAACGCGTGTTCGTGAAAAAAGCGCGTCGTCTCGTCTGCGCCGTCAAACGCCCCGTGTGTTTAGGGCCTACCTTCTATCCTAATTTTACATAACCTCAAAACTACAAACTAGAATTTGAATTTTATAAGAAATGCGACGATAAAATAGGATAATTTCTATTTCCTTTAGAAGTACGATATTGCTCCTATTTTGTGTATAATTGTAGATATCATACTCATTCGAAACGTGGAATGTTCGTCACGTGGGCGATTTCCTTTATGTTGTCGATTCTTTTATCATTATGAACAAGAGATAGATAAGTATCCCGAAACTCAAGCCATTTATTTGAATTACCATCAAAAGGAGAAATTTTTATTGGTTGCAATTTAAAACTATGTGAATGATGAACACTGTTGTTATTGTATGATGAATCATTCCCCTTGAGATGGCAGTTCCATGTATCAAGTAAGTTTTGAGCCTGGGCTAATAATTCAATAAACTTATTCTCAGTTTCTTCCCTTTCCTGCATTTGAAGTTCTGTCTCGGGATCTAATTGCTCGAGCGGTTTGCAAATCCACAAAACTAAACGAAACTTCTTGAATTTTATTTCATCTTAATTGTAGCTGATTTCTTTGTACTTTATCAACATCTTCTAAATCGAGGTCTAATAAACTTAATAAGTTTTTCTCGAACAACGTTATACGAGCGTTAATAACCCCCCGTTGTTTCTTTAAATCTTTTAAATCACTCATTGTAATTTGCAAACACAAACAACGAACTACGTAATTGATAGAATAACCTTTCTTTACTTTGGTACGTATTTAAAGAATTTTAAGTTGTAATTAACACCAATAGTAGTGAAACTGAGAATAAAATGAAGTAAAAAAATACAAAGTATGAAGTAAATACAAAGTAAATGTTTCGATAAAATCAAACAAAGTAAAAGTACAACCTCGTGTTCCGGTACGATTGATACCGGTCAATGGTTGCCGTGGCCGCGACGACGCGCCGACAAGCGGAGCGGGTTACGCGATGACTCAAGGCTCCCGGTAGAAGCAAGTGGCAACCGCCCGCTTGCAATCCGCTGTCGTTTGTACACTCAGTTTCCGCCCGCGTACTCGTAGTTTTACTGGAAATAGTCGGCAATCGTATTATATACCTTTTAGGGTTAACTTTAAGACAGATGAGTTTAATTAAAGGCTTGAAGAGTTTAATTAGATCGAATAATCGTAAAATACGAAAGAATATTATTTTTTAGTATAAAAAAGTGGGTAGGTAAACTTGTTGACTCCAATAGAATAATCTCGACAATATTCTGCACAAATTGTAGCTGGGATTAGGAAACTAGTTACAAGAAAATAAGGATTGGGCGTACTTCCCTCGGATTCCTTGGTTGTAGATACCACTTTCTTTGCACTTTGCACTTCGTCCCAGATTGATCACGTTTGAGGTTACCATTTGTTGGCTTGCTTTGCCAGGAATCTCTTGATTTTATGTGATGATGGATGTAGTAATTAAACCAGATGATTATGATGATAAACTTTATACTTTTATTAACTGTTTTCAATAGATAAGTAGTAATTTTAGTTAAAGATGTATGCACTAATATGGTCGAGGCTGCAGTGTCGCGACACGGGTCCCGCGCAGCGGCGGTTAGTTCCCCCGCGCACCTCCTTCCTCCTCTCGTGACGTAGTTGATGCAGTAGATGCATGAACAGATATTTTATAGATAGTTCATTGGTTTCTTTGGTCACGGCAAACCGACGCACTTTGTAAAATACCACTAGCGAAATAATGTTTTGAGTAAGAAAAAAGTGCCATATATTCAACAATAAGGCCCTTAAAAAATAAGCACAAATCAAATGCGGCTATAATTTTGATATTATTTACAGTTTTTTAGAACTCGTTCACGTTTACACTGGCAATGGACTAACTTTTTATTTGACATTTGTTTTCGCGGAATTTTGCTTACAGAATGCCACTTGAGACGTCAAACCATACAAACAAACGATAAAGACTCGATAACACTAGTTCAACTCGCCGCCACACCCGCAATGGTGGCGCTGGCATAGAATTCGTTTAATGAGCCATTTTACAGAATGCCAATTTGCAAACTCACTGCGGATTCAGATTCGAGTTGTACAAATACACCTTACAGAATAGCACTGCAGGTCAATGATCGAGTTCTTCCAGTATGATGGACTTACGCCCGCGGCGGCGAGCCGGCGCGTGCGAGGGTATCGACGTTCTTCGCTCCGCACGCCCAGCGCATGACGGGGCCCCGCCCGTCGCCGCGCACCGCGCGCGCGTGCGAACGCGCCGTTTCTCGTGTTATTTCTCGCAGTGTAATACAATATTTTTAATAAATTAAATTCTATAATAAATCATGTTTTAATCTAATCCTTTCTTTTCCTTTAAAGCTAGTGCACGGAGGGCAACAAACGTTTGCTCTTCGTGCACTTAGTAACGAATTATTCCGTCTATGTCGAGTCGTCTTCCCCGTACCATGGGTTCCGTTACAATATCTACTAGGAAACATTTCGTAGTTTCGTATTCCCATTGATATTTTGCGTCCAATAATAATCTTGCGTCCTACGAAAATATATTTTTCTTAAAATACAAATTGGTTTCGTTAGCCGTTAGTATTACAGGGACAAAGATCACGACCGTATCCCTGTTTGTTCAGTAAACATCGCTGAAAGAGCCGATAATATCGGATAATTGAACGTAGCTTGTGACGACATCGTCTAATTGAGTTTGTTTTACGTGCCTCCGAAAACAAAATAAAAGAAGATTTGTGTTTATTGACATCGGTACTTGTTAATATATTATGTGATTCAACACATTTTTCTATTACAGGAGCTTGTTTTGATATTATCACATCAATCAAACACTTATAAACAATCGTAACAATAAACACGAGTTAAAACGAAATCAATTTAAAAGCCATCACAAACATTTTTAGACAAATACATTTTTAATTCAATAATTGCACCTCTTCGAACAAATTTACGTAATAGCGTCTAATTAAATATGATCACGTGACAAATGTCAGTATGACAGATGCTGTGCTTTTAGTAAAGTAGAAGAATCATCTATGAAACATATCCGAAATTATTAACACACTTTATATCATAGCTTTATGGTTCAAAATCATACCAGTATGGTTTACACGAAACAAAAATAATTGTGTTGAATAATAACTTAGGGAGAGATGTGTCATTAATTTATTAGCTGATTGTATCGAAATTTGCTCCTGTTTTTTTTCCGTAATAATACAGAACATCATGTTAACACTATCATTAAACAAAAGGGATGCAATGCAACTGATACCGGTATCATTAAATTTGCCGCCAGGACTTGAATAAAAACCACATTTTTAAGATTTATTATTGATGCGTATTAAATGTAAAATTTCTTGCTTATATCGACACTAGCTTTTGGCCGCGGTTTCGTTCGCATGGATTTCTGATTTTCGAAAAATCCTTTTTAGTGTACCTCTCCCTACATAATGCTCTATAGTCTATAGGATAAAATGTATTTCCATATTTCATTGTTTCTATCTTCAGTTATTTAGGCTGTGCGTTGTCTGTCAGTCAGTCAGTCAGAAAAGTTTATAAGTATAGATTAATTCATATTATGGCATTTATTGTGACTATTAGGTACTGGCACTTTGCTGATGCTAGTTTCGAAGATTATCTTTACATTTAACATATTTACAAAAAAATTAGGTCTCAGAATCTATCGGTCTCTGTCTAGGTCTGAAAATGACCTGTATTTTTCATTCTTTTTATTTGTTTGAGAATCGCGCAAAAATGATTGAACCGATTTTGATTAATGTGTTTGTGTTCAAAAGCATATTTTGTTTTGGGAGCCGATGCGGAACTATTCGCCGGCCAAAATTATATTTTAATATTAGCATTTTATTAAATATTCGCTACTGCTAGCAATTTAAACCGATGTGTTTTGTTTATAGTTTAACCAGAGAGAGAAAAGCACTTAGAATAATTAGATTGCGGAAAAGGTTAGACTGAGCCAATGTGAACTGATACTATACAGGCTGGTCAATTTAATTTACTTATACTGTCCGCTTTTGTTTCGATTCATTGTGTCTAATTCTGATTCTAGAGATGCAGTTGGTATATTTTTAAAGATTTGATCAATTAACAGTTCAAGCAAAACACCTACGTTTTTATTGTATTTTTTCTTATGGCTTATGATGAGTCAATTATAATAATGCCCGAGGCGATTTACTAAATGCACATCTACGTGTTTGCATTAACTTAGAGAATTAAAACAAACAGATGAAACTTTTAATACAATTTCCTCTGTAAACGTGTAGAAAACAGGAAGAGTTTAACATGAAAACAGGATCCACTGGAATTGTCTAAACATTTTCGTAACTAGTTAATTAAATGCCAGTCAGTACGAAACTGTATTTATTTTGTTCACATTTTCAAGTAAGTATATTTCTAGAATGAAATAACTGGATAATGTTACATACGAGTGAGCTTAATGTAAACTTCTCATTGTTCAAATGAAATGAATTTTACTTGTTTCCTAGATATGTGATAGATGTGTGTCCACTTCATAATAATTATTTTAGTTTAGATAGGAATTAAACTATATCTGCTACTGAATTAAAACAAACCCTGGAAATTCGGTATGTTAAGTTTCTTTTGGAGGGCTGAATCGTTAACAATTTTGAGATTGTTTTAATAACAATATTTTCTGCTAGAGATCATTTTCATTAGAACGTATGACGTCATTCATCGATTCGACTCCGTGGCCAAATTATTACAATGTCAGAACTTGACGTTTGATGTTGCCGTTTCTGTTTCCAGAGTTAGAAAGAGAAGATCAGTTTTTTTTTCCGAATTTAGTTTTTTTTTTAGAGATCTCATGAAATGTATGAAAATGTTTTAAAATTTAATTTTAAGATAAATAGCAAAAAAAAAAAAGTTTCTTAAAACATGTCAACTATCCATAAAAAATATTTATTCTTAACGCGATGTATCTACTATCCATAAAAATATAAAATAACGAGCGTTTACCCGCGACTTCGTCCGCATAAATTATATACCAGATTTTAAGTCAGATGATAAGCTATCAAACAAAGAAAGTTTCATCAAAATCGGTTCAGTAGTTTTAGCGTGATACTCGAACAAACAAACACCCAAACAAACAAACAAACAAACAAACAGACAGACAAAAACACCAAAAATTGGTGATTTGGAATCAGGAACAGGTAAAAACCAAGTCGTAATTTATTTTTTTGTAAATATCTTCAATGTACAGACACACTTCTGTTACAGTTTTATAATAGTTTAGAAGAAAAAAAAAAACTTGGCAAACCAAATTGAAGAACCCATATTTCATACAAGTATCGAATTCTATAAATAATAATTATGTAACATCACCTTTGCATCCTACCTTAATCCTCTTTGTGTGCACTTTATGTGCCCGCTAAAGTAAAAGCATCCTGTAGCTCTGCCGCGTGAACCACTACATCACCGTCCCCAGGGAGGTATTATCGTCCATGAGCCCAATCCTCTATTTTTTGCAGTAAATCTAATTTATTTGTATTAGTTAATGACTTATCCACGTCTACCGGACGGGCGTAGTATAACTCTTTCAACTGACCTTTTTGCTGGTGCTATGTGTTTTGATACTTTCATTATTTAATATGGAGTTATGATAAACCTATTCAAGATAGTGTAATACCACCGTACAGCCCGACCAGAAAGAGTAGAAATTAAATGAGGGCGCCACTGTCGCTTTACATGGCAACACTACACTACGACCTAAACTATTTTGATACTTGCTGTATTTACTCCGAAAGTTTATGCAAAACGTTATCTATGTTTAGCTAAATTTGGCTCTGACAGCAGCTAAATTTTACACCCAATATACATTTTAAATTTCGGCAACTACATGGCTAGCATGGCAGCGTGATATAGCGCTATCACACCTTCGCTCTCTTTCTATTTGCGCGAGAACGAACGAAATAAAAGGCATGATATAGCCATATCACGTGTAACATGCTACGCCTCCTGTATTCTAGTTCTAGAAGAAAATAATGAAAACGTATATTACTTTATATTGTACTTTCAAATTATTTGTTTTTGAATACGATGTTTACTATTTTCGTATTTTCGTAGATCTGATATTTACATTCCTTCTATTTAAGATTTCTATTTCTAGGCATGGCAGTTTTTTTATCGATGCATTCCCGACAGAAAAATTTTGCGATATAAATGTTTTCCTGAAAAAGATAAAAAAAAAGTAGGTAATCGATAAAATATTAACTAGTCGCAGTGAAGATAAACTAAACATGCAGGAATGACATGCAAGGATCAAAATTATGCGGTCCACGCATACAATAACGTCAGTTTTATCAACAAACGATCATAACCCCAAACGAACCAAACTCGAAAGAAAATGCCCTAAATGATTATTTTTCAGATGATAACTGACGATAATTGATATAATTACGCTGAAAACTATTGTTAAAAAGCAACATGAGAGTAAATAAATACCTACCATATCAGCAAATCGCTTGTAAATAACATCCAATCTATTCCAATTTTCCCCGCTTGATATACCTCCAAACATGACAGAAAATAACGTAGTAAATTATTAAACCTGCACCACTTTTTGTTACTTTATCCATTAGTAATAATAATTAGGACAAATTCAAATATTTTACGGTAAATTTTTATTTGAAATGCATAAAACTGCATTTGAAATTTTGGTGATTGACTGTTTGACGTTTTCCATAATGTTGTCATGATAATGAAAAAGTTTAGTTCCGATTTATTTAATTTCTAGACTTTACGGTCGTACTGTAAGTAGAAATATTGCAAAAATGCGTTATTGTACGGCGGTATTTTAGTAATTAATAGATCAATAGAACAAGATCCGTAGAAGAGATGGCGTTTCTTTAAATAATTTTATACGTACTAGAAATAACACTGCAAGTCACAACACTATCCCATTCTTTGTGGCGATATCGCCACAGTGTCTTAGTAAATCGCTATCACTATCTCTTTCACCCGCCTACTGAGCGCGTCGTATCTACTTTCATGTGCACAAGTTTGTTTGTCTTATTAGTTCTAGTATGTAGTGCATAATAGTTCAGCTTAGGCCTGCATTATTTAGCTACGACTGCGCCAACTTCTTCTATTTACCAAATAATCTCCAGATTGTCTCTGTATTGCCTAATAGATATATGACATAATATGTTAAGGCTAATCAATTGACAATGGACTACTGACTCGTTTCGTCAAGATAAGGAATCTCTGTGGGTCAAATGATGTGCGCAAAAGTATCAAAATAGTTTGTTGACCTAACAGCTCAGGGTGACGGTCGTCGAAGCGTACTGCGGTCCAATTATTTTAAGTTTAGTTCCGTGTCTGCACATTTCGCGGTTTCGTCCGATGTCCATTAAACAAATACTTCAGAACATTTTGCATTCGTTCGCAATTTTAAAAGCCATTTAACTCGATTGGAGTTTTAATAGTCGGATCATACCTGCTTGGATAAATAAACACACACAAATGCACTTTTCATTTGCAGTTATACAAGGTTTTACAAAAATACAAATAAAAATGTAAGGGGGTGGTTTAGACCATCAAACTGAACAACTTTCAATAAGGGACCAATATCAAAATCTCGAAAAAAATCCGATGTTCCATACTACCTAAACTAAAAATCTACTCGAGCTAAATGTATGGGATAGCAGATAGCAGATTTTTTATTTCGCGATTTCGATATTGGTCCCATTGTGAAAGTTGTTCAGTTCGATGGTCTAAACAAGCCCCTTAAAAGTTTTAATTTTTTATTTTTATTTCTGTAACATACCCTGTTGGGGTAGACCTTTGCCCAACAAGGGGACGAAATAGGTTAAAAAAACACCCTGTACAGTATAATGAATATATGGAACAATAACATTTCAATATGCTAAAAATCAAAATTAGTTGGTGTGAAGAGGTTTCTTAACACCCCTACAGGAATTATGGTCGTGAGATATAAGTATGTAACATTACCACTCGAATGGAATGTCAATCTTATTGCAATCAGAAGCACATATTATTTAGTACCAGAAGATAGATGAACTTCATAAACAACAATATTTTTGGTCGCAGCGAAGACCAAAGAATCTTTGACTATAAAATTGTTATATGAAGAGTTAAAGAAGTTTTAAATAAAACAGTACCGCAAAGCTTACAAATAAATATTTATAATGTACTTGTGAAAGATACATTTTCTCAAAAGAAAACATTACAATTGCAACATGCATTTGAACTTTAGAACAATAAAATCAAAAACCCTCCAGGCGACATGTGGCCTTTTAAGTGGTGGTGACAATACTACAAATAAAGTTACGCTTTTAAGAACAAAATTCATTTAATTTTTATTTTTAACGAAAAAGGAAAATAAACCTTATTATTTCCAGTAACCCATGCAAAACTGAACTATACTACCACGAAGATAGAGACAAAATTGCCAAGCTAACCTTGATCTGCAGTTAGCGTATTCCAGTTAAGTCAATTGAAATAAAACCATATTCAAATATTGAAAGGGTGGCTATCGGTTAAAACGTATGTAATTATTAGATCGTGTAGGGGGTGACTTTAAAGCAGACGATGCATGGTGAGTTTAATGACTTTAGGCGAATGAGTGAGAACAATCGCGAGTGAGATCGGGTGAAAAAGTTTGTAAGGATATTGAGATACCCAATTTCAATACAAAACATTTTCTTGGATTAAAACTAACATAATAATGATCTTAAAATTAGTAAACGATTATTTAAAAGTTGTTCAACGTGGAACATCTCCCGGTTTAAATGTCAAACTTCCGTCACACAAAAAGGTTGCGGTTCAGAATTTCAAAGCCTTCCCATAAGAAGTTTCACTTCAAAAAAAAAATATCAACGCCACATTGTCATGCAAATTGCTTGCTTGGCCAAATCTGCCGAAGAACTGATTACCGACGATCCAGAAAAAAAAATGTTCTCTCGAATTGAGGCCGCGGACTGTCAGGCGAAGTGTGGAATGCTCTCCAGCCCGCTGGTCCTTCAGATCCGTGCTTCAAATAGCTTCAAATAGGTTGCAGATAACGAGGTACGTAATTTTTGACCAATTTAATACAATATTTAAAAGAACTAACACATTTAAAAATTTGACCCACAAATGTTAAGTCAAACTTTCTCACGACAACAAAATCCCGTCACTTCTTTATAATGTAAATTTGACAGACAATCAAAACTATGACACGCTCCTACGCCAACAAAAACAGAAAACAGATAACTCGACAATATCATAACAAAACATTACAACTAAAAATATAACAACAAAAAAGTGTCACTCGCAAATCAAACCAAATAAAGCTCGACGTACACACACCATGTCTAAATGACTGAATAAAGAGTCGTGCGCGTAGAGTAAATTGTATAAAAACAATTGCACGAGCCGACTACTGTTTTACGATGGCTTTGACAAAATCAGAATCGAATCAAACGCACCTAAATGGAAGATGTATAAGTGCAGAACTGGGAATTCTGTAGAGTCGCGCTATAATTTATAGGTGCAACTTCGGCAAATATAATTAATATTTAAAGTCTGGCTCTTTTTATGACTACCAATATCCAGCAGTAGACTTCATGAGACATGCACTTCTGTACCGTATGTTAATCCATATTAACATACGGTACAGAAGTGCATGTCTGTGGATATTATCTTTGTGTCCATACACAAAGCGTCAAAATTAGTGCATAGAAAATGTGTTGTTTAATTTCTTTTTTGTTTACATTGTTTTCAATGGCTCGGCTTTGTTTGTAGTTCCTTGACAAAATTTCTAAAAAAATACGTACCTGCTACTACCAGTAATTTTTTTTATTTTGCTACTCCAAATCACTTTATTAATAATAAAAATATCCACGCAGAAACTCCATGTCTTCCAACTCTTGAGTCCACCAGTACATCAATTTTACGGTGCCCATCACGCTTGGCATCACGTGTCGGACACGTGACCTGTCCCATCACCTCCCCCTCCCTTCCCGCGGATGGTGCGTGTGCGTTTCCCCTATATTCCCTTTTGTTCTTGTATATTTTAGAGTACGGGGAATCTAGGACTTAGATGCCTATGATGATGTGTCTGTCTGCTTTAGATTTTTAAGGCATGTTGTTTTGTATTTATGCTAATATTAAATATACTTAATTGATTAAATTAATGATTTGAAATAAAGTAAAATGGGGTGCATGTATAATTGATCGAAATAAAATTAAATAGATTTTTTACGAGAAATTAATCAGTACTTTAAGCAAGCAAATTATGTTCAAAAACATAAAAGATGTATTTTCAAAACTCGAATACTCAAATGTTCACCAAGAATTTGTAAACACATCGTTGAAACTATTATTTCCGCAAATTTTGTCTCATTCTGCCTCGGGTTACATCCCACATAACCAATTCTCCCATGAATAATATAAAACAGTTAACATAATCATTTTTTTAAAATCGGTTAAATTTAGATACAATGGAGGGTTCTGTAGAAAACAATCCGTTCACGAAAAAATCTTATTTTTAAGTCACTATTTAGATTACAATCTAAGTACCTAGTTAGTGTTATCTTATTTTATCACTAGATTTAAGACTAGTTTTCACAGAATGGATTTTAAATGCACATGTTAATCATAGAGTGCTTGAAGTTCTTCTATTTTGCTGTTTAACCCTACAAAATCGAAAGCAATCGAACCCTAACATTATACGATGTTTCAATGTTTTATTCATTACAATCCAAAACGTTATTGTTAATAGTTTTTTTGTTTAAAAATGCCTACGGCGATCGCGTGGCGATGTGTTTGAAAAAATAAAGAATAGTCAAGTCAATGTTTGGAAATTAGCGCAATTGAGGGTGCTAAACGAATTTGTACGTGGGAATTATTGGCTTTGGGAGGTTTGTTATTGTTCAATTTAATAATTGAAGGTTAAAAGAAATCATAAGGGTTATAAATGTTATAATTTTTAAACATTATTAGTCAAATATTGTTTGAATCGTAGTTTTACAAGCTGTGCCAAAAAATAACAATAAGATCTATAACAACAAATAGACGAATAGATTATAACAACCTTTTCGTTTTGATCAATCTAAATTGCAAGGAAACTATATTCAAAAGCGAGAGAAATGTTATCATTACATTATCATATTTCGCTTTTCCAATTTCCTTAAACAAGTAGCAAAAACAGATGAACAAGAAATGCGCATTTTGTTGACGTGAAACTTGTTGAAACTGTACACAAACTACAGCAAGAAGAAGCTTCTGTTTATTTTAAATAACACTAACTTATCCCGTAGAAAAGGGAAGAAAAGACGAGAGAATCTAGATGGACCCTAAAATTCCATGACGGAGTTAGTAGGTATAAGTTTTTCCATTAACTAGTACTTACTAATAATTATTATGTCAGTTTAACGTCCATACACCCTCATTAAAGGTAGGCCTATACCCTGGAGTGGGACATATAAATTATTTTCTATACGTTGTATAGGCGCTGATGATGATAATGATAGTGAAACTGCATTTCAAAATAGTACCTGAAATATCAGTAGACATTAACGTGATCAGTATTTTCTTCCATGCACATGTAAATTAGGTACAACGTCACAGTTTCATCTTACTAATATTATAAGCACCGAGTTTATGTCAGTGATTATAAATAAGAAAGTTTAGATGTTTGTCATTGTCACTCAATCACGCATAAACTGATTCGGATGAAATTTATTTGGCACACAGATATAATTATGTTGTGGATTAATAGGATTCTTTCTTAAAGTCAACGTTGATAAAAGCGGATAACAGCTACCTACCTGTTACCTAATAACATGATATTGGATATGACTAGCAGTTCATTGCCTAATAACGTTACCTCTAACATTCTCCTCTGTTTTTCATTCATTGTAACCGGGACCGCAGGCCGTGTTTGATTGTATACTGATAAAACGTTTATTCGTGATTTGCAAAAAATGTTACAATAATATAACTAAGATACCTACAATAAATGATTACAAACTAATTTCCTAATGGCAAAAAAATTCATTTTTGAAATTGGCCGACGGCTCCGTCAAAAAGGTCTCGACCGCCGATCCGGATCTTATCTCGTCCAAAGGATGTCGCTGGCCATCCAGCGAGGCAACGCAGCCAGCATAATGGGCACCTTTGGGCGAGACGTGATCCGGGGCGGTCTATTCGAGTAGTTTTATTTATTTAGGAAATTAGATTGTATACTTATTATAAAGCACAAATTAAAAAATATGTCCAACAAACATCGAAACCTTAGTGCGATCGGTCGGACGCTCGGGCCCCTGGACATCAAAACAAATATACCGAGCCACGTGACCATTCAACAAATATTCGACAAATTGCTGCTGAAGTACGAAATATGTCAATTATAATTAATAGGGAGCCAGATTATTGGTATCGTATTGTCCAGATTTTGTGTAGTGGACGCTAATAGGAGAATCTTTGGTGAGTACGTATTGTGGTTCGATTGTACTGAGTATTATTTTTGTTTGGTGATTTACTGGTGATTATGATCATTATTCCTCTTGTTTGTAAGATCAGTTTCCAGAATAACGTATGTTTGTATTTTTTTGGCAGGAAAATAAATTGAAAATGGTCTGTCTATTATATAATACTTACTCGACCTGGCAACGGACCTTATAGTTTAGGAACTAGTGCCGCATTTGTCAGTTTAAAACTCGTCAAATTCAATAAATGATTTTTTAATGATTTTTAAATATTATTATAAAATTGAAAACTGGGCGTGTCTATACAGAGTGAAGGGTAGCCCTTCGCAGACTGAAACGATAAACTCAAACTGAACAACTTTCACTATGGAGCCTCTCAGAAAACGCGAATAAAAATCTGCTGTCCAATACATTTAAATCGGGTAGGTACCTACAGCAGTTTTGTATGAAACAGCTGATTTTCTTTCTTGTTTCCTGAGATAGGCTCCATAGTGAAAGTTGTTCAGTTTGATTGTCTGTGCTTACAGGGCTGTCCCTTACACCCTGTATACTGCAATATCTTACTAAATTGTTGAAGTTTGCTTCCAAATTTATTTCTTTTTATTATACACTTTACATTCCCACCACACTGCACTGTAACTCCTGTAAACTAGGATCAACAGCGGCGCGACCAATTACAGAACTAGACAATGAAGTCCAGCAAGCTCGGGGATTACTCTAATCTGGAGTAGAAAAAAATTTATATCCGATAAGTATATTTGTTTGCTATATGACTGCATCGATTTATAAGTTGTACGGGATTTTTTCCAATAATTTGATATGAAATAGAATGTACAAGTTGCAAACTTTGCGCACAATTGAGCGTTCATTGTCACCAAATACTTAACCCTTGAATAGTCAAGTCCGTACAAGTAGGGTGTCCTCAAAGACAATATTTGTTGAGGACACGCCCTTCCCTCTTAGAGGACCATCGAAATCCCAACACGTGTCTAATAATACGTGGGAAATAGTGTTCGAAATACGATAATTTGTGAACTCTTCAGTTTAACGTGTGAATTGTAAATTTTGATGAATGTGTTCAATGTTTGGAAAGGTACAATTTCGTTTGCTTAAGGACTTCGTTAACTAACATTAAGTTCTGGTTTGGTGCACTATTAAAGTTTTTAGTCGTTATTTTCATACACTATACAGGGTGTTAGGGTAGAAAGTTTTATTACTTTAATGAGTGATTGTACTCATTATATTGAACAACTTTCCAAAAGGAAAGCATCGTCATCGGTACAATTTCACGATTTGTACAATTCCTGACTTATTAGCAGTTTTACAAAAGTTTGTTTGACAATTTGTCAATTCGTACAAAAAGGAGGCTTTGCTTTATCTATGAAAGAATTTTGGCGGCCGGCGGCCCTGTAATTTGAGACCCAGACTTAGAGGTCCCGTACATGAATGAATGAAACTTTGTAATACGTGTAGAGTGAAACAAAACTAACAAAAAAGTAAATCGGTTGTAACCTATAAAAGTTGGGGGAAAGGTATTCTTCTTATGATACCTTTTGTACCAAGTGTGTGAAAGTCATAATCTTTATTATTAGATAGTTCATTCAATCTTCTACGGATTCATTATGTTTATTTTAATGAAAATTCACGATAATATTATGATAATGGAAGAAAATGAAATCACGAACTATCAGTTCAACCAAGCCAAATACATTCCGTAACGACCAAAAAATACCTCAGTGATAATATTAGATGAAAATAGCTGTCATGGTTGCGTTTTGCTACTGCTTTTTGGATGATTTGTCTATTTTACTAGTAAATTCTACTTTTGAATCCGGACTTCTGGAGTTGTGGAAGTTTTTTCAAAAAATTCCTTAATTTTTTCTGTTTATTTATTATTTTATTTATTTATTTAATTGATACATGACAATACAATGTTTAGTAAATCAACAAATATCGACGCACTATAAACCATAACTGGTTTGTTCGTACGCCGGTAGGGACTCATCCTTAATATTAAGTAGGTATAAAAGATAATCATACGAACAGACTACACAAAACTTATACAATAATATCTATCTATCAATTCAATTACAAATATACACTGCAAACCCGATTATTAATATGTTATTGTTTGTGTGCATGGTGCATAATATTCTGTACAGTAGGTATAGTTTGAAAGGTAAGAATGAATGATATAGACCGCAATATAACAAAGAACTACAAAACGATCGAAAGTACAGTATAGGCAGGTACCTACCACTATTCTGGTTATTAGGTGTACTTCGCTTCGTGTGATTAAGGAATTTGCAATGATGTTGTGGAGTGTTGAAGTGTGTCTGTGTGTGTAACTGTGTAACGGTAGCGTGCAGGGTGTTCTGTTTTGAGTGATGACTTTGTTATATTTTTTAGGTACTTAGAAAATGTAGTTTAAGTTTATGCTTAATGTTTTTTGTATTTATTTCTTCTTTTAGTTTAATCGGTAGTTCGTTAATTAGTTTAGGTATGATATACTCGATAGTCCTTTTACCATAGATGTTATTAAAGGTTGGAATTTGCTATTGTTTTTGGGCCACACTACGTGTGTATTTAGAATGCGTGATGGGTGTTAATATATCATTATTAAAGAATTGTTCGAGGAGTAATATGTACTTAATTTTGTCATGAATGGGCATTACATTACAGTATGAAAATAGTGCATGGTAATTATTTTTGTAGTCTATTTTAATTTTGTATGGTATTATTGTTTTTAGTATTCTAGTTTGTATGTTGTATATTTTATCTATATGTGTTTTAAATGTGCGTCCATAACTGCTAAGACCATACGATATTATAGATTCACCTAACGATTTACACATTAATAAACGAATAGAATAAGGTACTTTATTTTTTATTAATGAAAATTTTGCCAATAATGCTCTAAGCTTGTCACAGACCTTGTTAATATGTGGTTTCCATGTAAGGCGGTCATCTATGGTTAACCCTAGGTATGTATGATTTTCCACATGTTCTATCGACGGACACTTGCATTTTCCGCTGTCATCTGCTTCATGTAGGCATGCGTGGTTATGTGCTGTAAGATGCAGCGGTTGACATTTCCTATTATGGCTGGAGCTGATGTACATTAGTTTTGTTTTACTGGAATTGAGTACTAAGCCTACATCATGTGACCATTTACTCAAAGTCGTAAAGTCATGCTGTAATCTTTCCATAGCCCTATCTATATCTCGGTCTATTATAATAATTATGAACGGCGGTCATAATTATTATAATAGACCGAGATATAGATAGGGCTATGGAAAGACTACAGCATGACTGAAGAGCATTTAGTTTTCGTAAAAAATGGCTGGGTCCAAATCTGCCTATCTTCTTTGTGCAATTTATTGCTTTGTACAAAATCATCAATTTAGTACAACCACAATTTTTTTTTTATACAATTAGTAATTTGTACAACCAAATATTCGTTTCATAATTTTACGAAGAATTGAGAATGTGTACGGACGAGGAACATAAGAGAAATTAGCAAACAAAAATTTCCACGTTTCTAGACTTATACTTATGGTAATTTTATATTACTTTAGTATTAATCTATATTCCATCAAATTACATTACTACGAAGTCATGATATTAAAATATTTATTACTAGGGTTAATCCGCGACTTTGTCCGCATAAATTATATACCAGATTTTAAGTCAGATCATAAGCTATAAAACAAAAAAGTTTCATCAGAATCGGTTCAGTAGTTTTTGCGTGATGCTCGATCAAAAAACAAGCAAAGAAACAAACAAACAAACAAACACACAAACAGACAGACAAAAATTCAAAAAAAGGTTGATTTGGAGTCGGAGACACCTAAAAACCATATCGTAATTTTTTTTTGGAAATATCTTAAATGTACTACAGTACTACTACTAAATTACAGACACACTTCTTTTACAGTTTCATAATAGTTTAGAGATATTTAACTACAGATATTTGACAGATGAATTAATACATGTGTATTACACGTAGACTAATCAACAAACATAGCTAAGTATCTTATTAATACAAGTCCACGTTCCCTAAACGGAAGCCCTCCGGCTGTGTGACGTCTATCGGAGATTCTAATCCGGGTCTGACACGTTTATGCAAATATCTTGTTGGATATAGTCTCGCTGGAAGGAATCGTGCAAACGTTATAATTACATGGACAAAAATATCTAGTGTGTAGGGTCCTTCTTAATATGCTGATTAATGGGAATGATCAAACCATCAAACTGAACAATTATCTGTATGGGACCAACATTAAAATCGCGATAAAAAGATCTGTTCCATACAAAACTGCAAACCGACTCGAGCCAAATGTATGGGACAGCTGATTATTATTTCGCAATTTCCATGTTGGTCCCATAGAGAAAGTTGTTCAGTTTGATGATCTGATCATCCCCTTAAAAAAGTGTCAGCATATTAAGAAGGATGTATGTATGTGATAAAAAGTCGGTAGCGCGTTGCAGAGGGATACGAAAACTCAATCTTGAGGTCCGAGTTCGAATTCGCACGGATATACGAATATTTAAAACTACTACGATTGCTACGGTTACAACATGCTACGATTGCTACGTAAGATGCTACGAGATCTACAACCGTTCTTAAAACTTCGTAGCCATTTTGAGAGCATATTACAAGAATCGAACCAGGCTAATTTAAGTATCACAAACATTCTATTCTAAAAGGTAAGTAAGTAATGAACGCGATAAGTACCTGCAAAATATATAACTGACTGCGGCCGTAGTATGATGCGCGTGACAAGGCCACGCCTTTTATCTCGTTCGTTTGCTTGCAAATAGAAAGAGAGTGAAACCGCTATAGCGCTATATCACGCTGCCATACTACGGCCGCAGCATATTTTGGTAAGTATCACATATACAGGGTGAAATTGATATCATTAGCATCCTTTTAAACTAAGAGTCTACCCATCAAACTGAACAACTTTTACCATGGGAGCAAACCGATCGGAGCAAAAATAAAATTAGCTATTGCATACATTAGAGTCGAGTAGGCATTGCAGTTTAGTATGGAACAGCTGATTTTATTTTTGCTCCGATCGGTTTGCTCCCATAGTAAAAGTTGTTTAGTTTGATGTGTAGACTCTTAGTTTAAAATGATGCTAATGATATCAATTTCACCCTGTAGTGGCCTCTGCTAACTTGCACTGAGCCCCTGTCGGGACTAGTATTAGTAGAAGGTCAGACTTTTTCACCCTTTTTCCTGTGCCATACATTTTGACCTTTGCAGTCTGACGATGATAATGATGATGATGAGGCGGAGGATATGTTGTTCAGTTACCGATTTTAGAGAAAATGTTTTCAGGTTTCACTTTTATTTGTATCAGCTTGTAAATTTATTATGTTTGGGAGCAATATCTAATTAAAACACGCGTATTAGCACTCATTACTTTAATGGCGGATAGCAGACTGTCGTTACAAATCTTTTTTTTTTTTTTTTTTTTTTTATGTTTGATAGGTAAACATTTGACCCCAATCTCACCTGATGTTGAGTGATGATGAGGCCGAAGATGTAGCATGCTTACCTAGAAAGATGCCTATTCACTCTTGCCTTGAAGAGGCCCAGGTTGTATTGCTCAGGGAACAGGTCCGCAGACAGTGCGTTCCACTCCTTAGCCGTGCGCATTATAAAAGACTAGCGGCCCGTCCCGGCTTCGCACGGGTGGACGTCTAATCTTTTCTAGCAATAAATATAGCCTATGTTACTCAGGGTGAATGCAGCTTTCTAATGGTGAAAGAATTTTTTAAATCGGCCCAGTACTTTTTGAGCCTATTCATTACAAACATACAAACATACAAAAATAGGTACAAATCTTTCCTCTTTATAATATTAGTGTAGAAGAAGCAAACTTCTTCGTGCGAATTGCTGGTAGGTCAACGACATAAGGGTGGAAACCCAGCCTGCGTCTCGTCCCCCGCAGATGAAAGGGAGACGGAGGTATTAAATCGTGTAATTCCGTCGCACACTCTCCGAAATGTATCCTATAAAAAACAGATAGACAGGCTACCTTGCGACGATGCTCAAGACTTTGTAGCTTCGCCACAGAGGTTGGATCACCTATGAGCTTCCTGGCACGCCTGTCGATTGAGTCCAACGCGGCCAGCTGGTATTGGGCAGACCCGTCCCAAAGATGGCAGCAGTACTCCATACACGATCGGACTTGTGCTTGATAAAGTTGTAGAAGCTGTCCCGGAGTGAAGTACCGTCTGACCTTCGAAAGGACGCCCAGTTTTTTCGCTGCGGTTTTCGTCATGGACTCAATATACCGCCCGAAATTCAAATCGGACGATATGTTAATGCCCAGGAGCTCCAGGCGATCAGCTATCGGTATGGACACATTTCGGAAAGTCGGAGTCAAAGCGAAGGGACTCCGTTTTGTGGAGAAAAGGCACGCCTGTGTTTTGTTTGCGTTGAAACTGACCCGATTAGCGTCACCCCAGTCGGACACAAATTCAAGGGCCAAGTTTAATCGCTGCACCATGGCCTCTCGACAAGACTGAGTAACATCCAATTTGACCCCTGCACCGGACAGATATCTGTCAGAAACAGTGCTGTCGTCAGCATACCCAAAGGTTCCGGGCACAAGCATGTCGTTTATATGCAGCAGAAATAAAGTAGCTGACAGAACTGACCCCTGAGGAACACCGGCATTAATAGCCATTTGATCCGATGAGTATCCATCAATGACTACTCGTATGCATCGTTCACTCAAGAAGTCAGCTATCCAGTCGCATAGGTCAATCGGAATTCCATATGATGGAAGCTTGCTTATAAGGCTTGCATGCCAGACTCTGTCAAAGGCTTTAGATATGTCAAGTGACACGGCAAGTGCCTCCCCGTATCTCTCGACAGCCTCACTCCACAGATGTGTGGCATACACAAGGAGATCCCCCGTGGACCGTCCTGGGCGGAACCCATACTGGCGGTCACTGAGGAGATCGTTATATTCAAGGTATGCCAGGAGCCGGTTGTTAAGTACACGTTCCATAGTCTTGCAGAGTATGGAAGTGACTGATATTGGTCTATAGTTGACAGGGTCGGCACGACTGCCTTTTTTGGGCACAGGTTGCACGTTGGCAAGCTTCCATGACTTTGGGACTACCGCAGTCCTAAGTGAGAGGCGATACAGGCGTGTTAAAACAGGAGACAACTCTGCAGCACAGGTGCGTAGGACAATCGCTGGGATTCCGTCGGGTCCGCTAGCCTTGTTCACGTCTAGAGAACGTAGGATTTTAAAAACCTCTTTTTGGCGAATGTGAACTGATGCCATTGAGCATTCAGTACGAGGAATGGTAGGTGGTGTTTTATCTGAGTTCTCCAGATGCGAATTCCCGGCAAAAAGATTAGCAAATAAATTTGCTTTCTCCTCCGCCGAGTGAGCCAGCGATCCGTCAGGTTTTATTAGCGGTGGTAGGGAGGGACGGCCGAAGTTTGCTTCCACCGCTTTGGCAAGCGACCAAAACGCTTTGCTGCCAGCTGGATAGGAGGCGAGCTTAGCCCCTATACGACCTATATGGTCAAACCGGGCCTTTCGCAACACCTTTTTGCAAGATTTGGCGGCTTTGTTGTAGGCTTTCTTCAGTTTTTCGGTGTTCGGAGCTTTCCGCTTTCGAGCATCAGCCCAGGACATATACGCTGACTGTTTTTGCACCTCAGCACGAGAACAGTCAGCGTTGAACCATGGGCGAGCTTTGGCGCCGGTTGACACGTCAGAGTACGGAATAAAATATTCCATACCTTGACGTATCACTTCGGCAACCGCGGTCGCAGCGCTCGACGATTCCTCTGAAGAAAAGCAGGTTTGCCGCCAAGGATACGAAGCAAAGAAGTGTCGCATCTCGTCCCAATCTGCTGACTTGTATCGCCACACCCGTCTCTTACCACAGTGGCCCTGATCAGGTGGGGAGTATACGGATACAGTTTTCACCAGACAGTGGTCGGAGGTACCTAAGGGGGCACATACCGACACAGAATATCTGTCTGGATCAGTTGTCAACAGAAGGTCTAAGCAGTTGGCCGTGTGAAAGTCAACGTCAGGTATCCGTGTGGCACAACTGACCAGCTGGCTGAGATCTAGCGATAGTGCAAGTTTGCGCGCCTCTCGTCCAGCGTGATCGGTCTTCTGGTAGGGGAACAGCCATTCTTGATGGTGAGCATTAAAGTCACCCAGAAGGGTCAGTTGCGCCACAGGATACCTTAGCTGAGCCTCCTCAGCCGCCTCTCCAAGATAGTCGAACAACCTAGTCGTCTCCTGATCTCCACTGTGCGAACGGTAGACACAGGCGTAAACAATTTGTTCAACACCCGTCTCCACCAGTATCCACAATACTGAGAAAGAAGGCTCCTCAAGGTTTTTGAGACGCTTGATGCAGATGTCATCGCGAGCGTACACACAGACTCCGGCATGAGGAATGAACCTATGCTCCAGAGAGTACCCAGGGTAGCTGAGGTACGCCGCGTCTGCCGGACATCTGATCTGCATCTCGGTGAGAAACAGCAGTTGTGGTTTTTCAGTCTCTAGGTGGTGGTGGACTGCTACGAGATTTGAGTGCAGTCCTCGGATATTGCAGAGGTGCACTTTTAAAGGGAGAACGTGCAACCGCTGTTTAACTTTCTTCCTTTTAGAACCTTTCATCGTTTTTTTTATTTTTTGAAGAGCGAATAGGCAGGGGGCCGGTAGTTGAGCGAGGAGTAGCATCAATCGAGCCAGATAGTATGCTGAAGTCTGCCACACATTAAGATGGCTGGGTTGGAGACCGCGGGGACGCCCGAACCCCCCCGGGGATGCCCACCAACTTCTCCCATCCGGTCGCCAACCGGCATGGTGGAGCAACCCGGGATTTTTCGCTAGGTGGCGGGGCAGCCTTTCACGGGTGGCTTTCCCGCTACTTGGGCCCCCTACTTCCTGCGGTCGGCCAGCGGAGCACCGTGCTTCGGATCCCGCTAGCCTCCAAAACCAGCCAGCCGGTGTAGCAGAGGTCAGCAGCCTGTGAACGGTCTTCTGACGCGACTCTACTGCTCAGACCCGTCCTCCATGGGGCAACTCCGGATTTCGTGGCGGAACGTGGTTAGTACCACTTGGCGACACGGCTCAATCTGGAGGGTGGTAACCAGCCTCGGCCGAAACCTACCACCGGTAAGTTGTCACTCATTTAGCACCACCCAGGGGTCACGTGTAGGGTCTCGAGGGTAAACCTACGGACGCGAGTGACTTAAACCCCCAATCTTTTCCCCGTTTACCTACATACTTAATTATGAACTTAAACACTACAATTCCCTCCACCAATAGTACAAACATAGTAACGTTATATTTATTTATACATAGGGCTTTCATTACGAGTATTTCTAATAGGGTAACGTCAAGTACCAGGTTCACAACGGGCGGCGAGCTTCTTGCTCTTGGTTAACGTCTGAGATATACGATTCAATCGTTACTGGTGGAGTACGGGTGCTCTTAGTCTGAGTTCCTCTAACTGCCGCTGCCGCTGGTGGTGATACACAAGGCGGCTCGACTGTCTCTGCGAGTGACAGAGCGGCCGCGGCGGTGGTGGCCATCTCACCTAATTTTGATATAATGGTTTGTGTGTCTGTGGTGATCACGGGGAAGCACTCGACCCACTTGGAATGCGCATCGACGGCGACCAGGTACTGGTGGCCAGCCACGGCGCACATATCCAGATGCAGGCGCTCCCAAGCCCGCACAGGGTAGGGCCACGCTGCGCGCGGCTAGCGCTTCAAAGTAGCAGTAGCAGCGGTAAAGCGGCTGCGCAACCGCCGCCGGTTGGACAAGTGTTCGCTATTCGATCCGATGACAAGTCTACTCCAACGAAAATAATACAGAAAAAGTGCAGTGTGTGCGGTTATACGAATCATTCAAAAGATCAGTGTCGTTTTGTGAACTATTCGTGCAAAAAGTGTAATCGAAAGGGTCATTTAAGCCGAATGTGCAGAGCTAAAAACATGCAAAATAATTTTTTGGCCTAGGATGCTGACGACATTATCGAAGGTATTTACGATATTTTTAATATTTATTCGGTTAACGGTAGCCCGAGGCAGCAAATGGTTTCGATAGGCTGTAAGCAAGTTATGTGTGAAGTGGATAGCGGTAGTGCCGTCTCTGTCTTACCAGCTGATATTTACCGTACTTTATTGGAATCAAAATATAAGTTGCAGAAATGTAATGTTAGATTAAATTGTTATAATGGTAGCAAAATAATACCCATTGGTTTCATAACAGCACCTTTAATGTTCGAAAAAAGTACGAAAAATATTAAGCTATATGTAATAGAAACAGAAGCGAGTCAATCACCTCTTTTAGGACGAGATTTTATCAGTATTTTTGGGTTACACCTGTGCACAGCGAATTGTAACCATATCAAAACAGATGACGATGTTATAATCTCATTGAAAAATAAATTTTCAAATGTGTTTTCTGACGAGCTGGGAAAATTTTATAAGTATAAAATCCATTTAAAGATTAAAAATTATTCTATAATGAAATTTTTGAAGCCCAGAACAGTACCGTTGGCTTTAAAGCCAAAGGTGGAAGAGGAATTACAGAGATTACTTGATTTAGGTATTTTAGAGAAAACTGATCATTCGGAAGTTGCTACACCTATTGTTCCCGTTTTACGATCTGATGGTAATAGTCCGAGATCCAACCGTAAAATTATGCACCTATTCCTTAGGCGAACGAAATGTAATTCTAGTGTATGTTTATACAGGGGTTAATTCAACGCCGCCAAGTTGCCTAAAAAAATCTTGCCGCAAGTGCCTTTTCCATTATAATTTTTGGTATAACTTTTTCCACGTGTTTGTTAGGGAAGTGAATGAGGTGTCATTGGAAGGAGACTGGTCTAAAGTACTTTAAAAACTAGGGTTGCCGCCCTCTCAATCTGCCGCAAGACTAGGTTTGCCAGATTAAAAAATGACATATTTGGACCTGGCTACCCTATAGTTGCGGCAGATTGAGAGGTGGCAACCCTAGTTTTTAAAGTACTTAAGACTAGTCTCCTTCCGATGGCACCTCATTCACTTCCCTTACAAACACGTGGAAAAAGTTATACCAAAAATTATAATGGAAAAGGCACTTGCGGCAAGATTTTTTTACGCAACTTGGCGGCGTTGAATTAACCCCTGTATAAACATACACTAGAATTACATTTCGTTCGCCTAAGGAATAGGTGCATAATTTTACGGTCAGATCTCCGTCTATAATATTCGAATATGTGGCGACTATTCGGTTACATTAAATAAGATCCTTTTTGTAGACAACTATCCGCTACCTCGCATAGAGGATATCTTTGCAAAATTACATGGCGGCGTCGAATTCTCAAAATTGGACCTTTCTAGGGCCTACAATCAATTCCAGCTAGATGATGAGTCAAAAAAATTAACAACCATTAATACACATAAGGGTTTATTCCGCTATACACGGTTGGTGTTCGGTTTATCTAACGCGCCATCTATTTTTCAGCAAAGCATGGAAAAATTATTAGCAGGAATAGAGGGAACTTGCGTGTTTTTAGACGATGTTTTAATTACCGCACCAAATAAACAGATTCATTTGGAAAGGCTAGAACAGGTTTTAAATCGTTTTAAAGAAGCCGGGTTGTGTCTTAGACAGGACAAATGCGAATTATTTAAAGAATCAGTAGAATATTTGGGTTTTGTAATTGATAAAAATGGGTTGCATAAGTCAAAAAGGAAGGTAGACGCGATATTAAATTTACAACCCCCAAAAAACGTAACTGAACTCAAATCGTTTTTGGGGATGTTAAATTACTATAGATCTTTTGTACCTAACGCATCAAGTATCCTGAGTCCACTGCACGCGTTATTAAAAGTAGGTAATGTTTGGCATTGGGGAAGGGCACACGCTGTAGCATTTGAGCAAATCAAGAAAGAACTTTCGTCAGAGCGCAAACTAGCCCATTTTAACTCGGATTACCCAACGATCCTGACGGTGGACGCGGGCCCCGAGGGTCTGGGCGCGGTGCTGGCGCAGACGCAGCCCGACAGCACCGAGCGCGCTATCGCCTATGCCTCTCGTTCACTATCCAACAGTGAACGTAATTATGCACAAATACAAAAGGAGGCTGTATCGATCATATTTGGAATTAAAAAATTCCACCACTATTTGTATGGTAGATCGGTGCCATTCGTTCTACGTACAGACCACAAACCTCTGTTGTCTATATTTGGAAGTAAAAAAGGTGTCCCTGAAATATCGGCAAATAGATTGCAGAGGTATGCGTTTCATTCATTCATTCATTTATGAAATATCGGCAAATAGATTGCAGAGGTATGCGTTTCATTCATTCATTCATTTATTACTTAATCTGCGCAAAAGCTACGTCAACCAACGCATCATCATAAATTCTGATAGCCGAGCAGCTCTACTAGCCTTGGACTCGCCGATAATAAAGTCCAAGCTAGTTCAAGACTGCGTAGCTCAGCTTAACGCTGTGGGCAACCACAATCAACTGATGCTACAATGGGTACCAAGACACTCAGACATAGAAGGGAACGAAAATGCGGACGAATTGGCCAGAAAGGGGACAGAACACCACTTCATAGGCCCCGAACCCTTTTTCGGCATCCCTAAAAGTCTAACCCGAGAAACTTTGAATAAGCTCAGCTACAACGAGGCAATTAAGACATGGAGAAATGCTCCAGGCCTAAATCACTCCAAAGCACTTATCAAAGGGTATAATCGTAAACATACGAACAGCCTATTAGCTCTTAAAAAAGACAACCTATGTACAATAGTGAGATCAATCACAGGTCACTGCAAACTAAACAAACACATGCACACCTTGAAACTAAGCGACACCACCTGCTGCAGATTCTGTGGGGAGGACATGGAAACCCCCCTACACATTCTATGCAACTGTGGTCCATTAATGTACCAACGAAGTATTCATCTTGGAAGACAGGTGTAGACTCCAGATAAAATACAAGACATCTCTGCTAAAGACCTACTGCGATACCTAAATGCTGTAGGGATTAATAGGGAACTATAGAAGGGGCGTTCACAAAAGATCTGCGATGGTCGAAGTGGCACAGGCGTTAGTCTGTTAAGGCCCCAAGCACCCAATAATAATAATAATATCCCGCGGGGGCAGCTTGTGGTGAGCTGACGGTGAGTGGCGACACCGCGGACCCCTATCCAGGGGGACCATACAGACATGCGCTCACACACACACACAGACCCACACACACACCCCCACACCCACACACACAGTAACACAACCCCCTACCTCTGGCTTGCCTTAATTGGCCGTCCAGAGTGGAATCGCAAGAGCAGAACCTATGCTCCAGGTTGGAAGTGTATTGCACGTAATGGCGTAATAACGGGGAAACCCGCTCACAGGGGTAAACCCCGCGATGGTGAAACCGGAGCCGCACCTCTCGACAACCTTCAGCCGCTCAATGAGATGTTGCCCCATTGTCGCACTTTGTGCGTGCGGCCGTTTTATGGGGCCCACTCTAGGGCCAACTCGACGAGTCGGCGAGTCACCGCCTGCCCTATTTAAAATTTTGAGACTAGTTGTCATGGCAGGCGTCCGTTAGTCTCATCCCATAGCCCAGTATCCATCCATCCAACTTTCACCTCCATAGCCCAAGACCTTATTTTTCCATCGCGGCCATAGCGCCGTACTCCAATAGTCTTTACACAAATGGCGGGGACCATCCCCGTGTGTATCATGTTGTACGCTCGGAGATGGTATCCGCCATTTGTGTATCCCTTACATTTAGATTAACTTGTCTTTTGAACGGGCCTCTACATGTTGGCTTCGGCCCCATGCACGCCTTCCAAAGGTCCGGGACTTAATTGCCCGTGATTACGGAACGTAAGACATACAATAATAATAATAAGAGGTATGCGTTATTTTTAACAGCCTACAATTTTGAAATAGAGTACATAAAGAGTGAAAGTAACATTGCTGATTTCTTGTCGAGAGCAAATAAATGGTCACTAAACTCTAGCGATAACGAAATGAGAGATGAGTCACTATATATAAATTTTATAAATGAATCAATAAGACCTTTGACAATAGAAGATATTAGATTAGAAACATCTAAAGAATTGGTATTGAAACAGGTATTGAAACAGGTAATGTCACATATAACAAAGGGATGGCCTAGAAAAATTAGTGATGAAAACTTGAAACCATTTTTCAATTGTAGAATTCAGTTGTTAATAGAAAAGGGATGTATCTTGAGGGGCCATAAAATTGTAGTGCCCACAAAATTTAGAGAACGTTCACAACTCTCATAACGGTATCGTAAAAACAAAAAATGAAGCACGTAAACGTATGTGGTGGCCGAATTTAGATAAACAAATAGCAGAATAAATTGGTGCATGCACCGTGTGTAACAGCATGCGTAGTGTACCGCTTCGCTCGCCGCTCGCAGTGTGGCCCTACCCTGTGCGGGCTTGGGAGCGCCTGCATCTGGATATGTGCGCCGTGGCTGGCCACCAGTACCTGGTCGCCGTCGATGCGCATTCCAAGTGGGTCGAATGCTTCCCCGTGATCACCACAGACACACAAACCATTATATCAAAATTAGGTGAGATGTTTTCCAAATTCGGTTTAGTTAAATTAATAGTTACAGACAATGCGTCCAATTTCTGCTCAGTGCAATTTGATAAATGGTATTCGACATTTGACTATAGCACCGTATCACCGTATCACCCGGCATCGAATGGCCAGGCTGAGAACAGTGTAAAAACGGTAAAAAAGGGAATTAAATCTATAATTGCGGGAAACCCATCACAGAAAGATTTTAACAGTAAATTAAATGCATTTCTATTCAATTATAGGAATACAGAGCATTGCACTACCGGTTTCTCACCCGCACAGCTGTTGCTAGGGCGACCTTTGCGCTGTCGTCTCGATTTGCTGCGCATCCGTGATAACGATAACAGTGATATGTTTACGGGTGAGAAGTCGTCAGCATCAATAGCTAATAAAAACGTTATTTCAAAACAGACCTTACAGGTTAATCAATATGATGGAAAAAGGAAAGTAATGTTAAACGAAAATGATGTAGTTTTAATTAAATCTTTTTATAACAATGGCAATAAATACACTTGGATTAAAGGCGTTATACAACATAAATAAAATAGGGTCTAGAATGTAATAGAGTCTATATACCAACATTGGAAATATATGTAAAGAAACATATAGATCAATTGTTATTGTACAAGGGCGGTGAAGACTCGGAAAATCAGAGTATCTACGGTAGGTATGTACCTACCGTAGACAATGACATAGATGAGAGGGAGGAAGAGTCAAGTGACTCGGAAGTCGATTCATCAGCAGCATCGGAGCATTCATTCGCAAGTGTGACGTCACCGGTGAGCTCGCCCCGCAGCCCCCCGCGCCGGCGTCGGCGTCGGCGTCGACGAGTGGCCGGCATCCGCAGCGAGAGCCCGCTCCCGCTCCGCATCGCGTCCCCACCACCGAAAAACAAGTTACTCGCCATTGCTTTAATAAACTTATGTAGTTTATTGCCCAAACACTATATATGCACTAATTACACACGTAAGTATCGTTATCGTCGCCAATTATTATGTTTGGGAGCAATATCTAATTAAAACACGCGTATTAGCACTCATTACTTTAATGGCGAATAGCAGACTGTCGTTACAAATCTTTTCCCCGTTTACCTACATACTTAATTATGAACTTAAACACTACAATATTGTTCTACATATTTAATGGAATATTTTCTTGGCCCTGATTTTCGGCAGTGAAGTAGTGAAAAAACGATGAAGACTAAGGCCCATATCCAAACTCCGTCGCTCAGGATGTTAGGGTAAACAGTTGCATTACTTTAAGGGGTGATTGCACCCATGATACTGAACAACTTTCCCTAAGAAACCTGTATCAAATTCGTAAAAAAATCGATTTTTCATACAAACGTTCGATCCGCTGATTTCATTTAGTATGGAAATACGAAAAAAAATTGCGAATTTCCTACACTTAGGTTTCTTTGGGAAAGTTGTTCAGTATCATGAGTACAATCACCCCTTAAAGTAATGCAACGGTTTACCCTAACACCCTGTATTTTAGTATGCATTAGAGGTGACTTGCAAGTATTGGGGTTTGGTTTATTAATACGGGCCTAAGCTGTGTAACGAGCGACGGGCGTGTTGCGGAGAGGTATGGAAACTCAATCTTGAGGTCCGGGTTCGAATCCTATGAGTTTTTCTAACTTATTTACGTAATACCGACTGCTCTCAAACGGTAAAGGAAAACATCTTGAGGAAACCTGCATTTGCTGATGGTGAAATTCCGATGGGTATGTGAAGTCTTCCAATCCGCATTGCGCACACGTGGTGGACTAACGCCCAAATACCTAAAAGTTTACTTTTGGCAATAATTAAATTAAATTACTGAATATACACTACTAGTTTTTAATTACTAATGTAACTTTAAGGGGTATTCAGACCATGAATCTAAACAACTTTTTCCTAAGGAACATGGGTCGAAAAATGATTAAAATTTTTGGACCTTCCATACAAAAGTGCGGATCGGCCAATGGATTTTCTATGGGAGGTCCAAAAAAAATTCTCGTTTTTCGACCCATGTTTCTTTGGGAAAGTTGTTTAGATTCATGGTCTCAATACACCCTTTAAGTTACGTTAGTAATTAAAAACTAGTGGTGTATAATGTTGTCCACTTCCGTATTTTAAATGACATGGCAGCCTATAATTAAGTTAGCACTTTCTATATACCTACTGCATATCACAGTGTAACATCACTACATAGTATAAAACAAAGTTGCTTATGTATGCTTTGATCTTTAAAACTACGCAACGCTACGGATCAATAATGTTCAGTTTGATGGTCTGAAGCATTACTAGGATGTTTTGTTACACCCAAAACCCACCCTGTATAGGCTGATGATTATGATGTGATAAAAATTCCAATAATCAATATCAGAATTTATCTAAATCTAATCTAAACTATTATAAAATTGTAACAGAAATGTGTCTGTACATTGAAAATATTCACCAAAAAAAAAATTACGACATGGTTTTTACCTGTCCCTGATTCCAAATCACCAATTATTGGATTTTTTGTCTGTTTGTTTGTATGTTTGTTTGTTTGTTTGGGTGTTTGTTTGTTCTAGTATCATGCAAAAACTACTGAACCGATTTTGATGAAACTTTTTTTGTTTGATAGCGTATCATCTGACTTAAAATCTGGTATATAATTTATGCGGACGAAGTCGCGGGTAAAAACTCGTATAAGTATAAAATATGAGATTGTGAGTCTCTTTTATAAGACGTCAATGGCACAAACAGTACTTAAAACAAATAAACAACATCTAGTTCCCAACTCTAAATCCTTGTTGATATCAGAACAGAAGCTCGGGTCAATTTCTGTGCGAAGTTATCTCTAATATCACGGCTTATCCGTTCGGGTTATGTGACTTTATACCCGTACCTATTCAACTGATGTTAGTTCTCGTTTGAGGATCTAGTCTGTTTTGAATAATGTTCCTCATTGCTGTTTAAATGTTAAATGATAGCTGAAATTCTAAATCCTTCTTGATATTTAAAAACTTAATTATATTCACAAAATGATGATTCAACAAAACAACCTAGTAATAATTAAGGGGGTGCTTCAGACCATCTAACTGAACAACTTTCACTATGGAGGCAACATCAAAATCGCGAAAAAAAAAAATCCGCTCTTTCATACAAAACTGCAGTACCGTCTCGACTCAAATGTATGGGACGGCAATTTATTTTTATTTTTTCTCGACGTTGGCTCCATAGTAAAAATTGTTCAGATTGATGGTCTGAAGCACCCCCTTAAGTATTAATAGGGTGTTTTGTTACACCCTGTATAATAATGGATTACTCTAGCTATCTATAATGCGTCCAAGATAGCTTGGTGATTTCGACAGGCGGTTTTAGAGATATAATTTTACTTTTTAAAGCTGTTTGCTGCCGTTTTAAAGCCGTCAAAACTTTATATAATACATTAAAAATGTACAAGATTAATTAACATTTAACATAAAATTAATGGTTATTACGGCTCAAATATTTTCTAGAGAGTAAATAATCGCTCTAAAACTGTTTGTCAAAATTACCAAGCTATCTTAGACGCACTAGATATACATACCTATATGGTTTTCATTTTCAGCCAATAACATTACCAATATTTTATTATGTTTCTACGACTTTTTCACAACAGTCATTGAAGCATACGGCTTCGAGAGTGCGAGAAATTCATTCGTTTTTTTTTTTCGCTTTCCCCATTCAACCCTTCCCCTGCAGAAGTATAATTGCGAGCGACTGCGAGTTGTAAAAATTTACAACTTTGCTTCCGCAAACCTAACGTCTGCGACCATTGTGATGCTGATGTAGTAGCGCGGTTAAATTCTGACAAATTCGAGAGTGCTTCTCAAAGTTCAGCTATTCATATTATAATACCTTTTGTAAAGGTAACAATAAAATTTTCAAATCAATCAAATATGCCATTTAACGAATTGATAGATAAGAAAAATATTGAGTTATTTTTATATGTCATGATAAGTAGAAACGTCTTGCAAATAGGTATGTTAAATTTACAGAAATTGATTGATAAATCGATGACGTTCGGGTAAAGATCGAAATGTTGAGAGTCTCTGGAACCAACAGTTTAAGCTCACGTTAACGATACCGATAAATGCGGCTAATGCGGTTTTTAACGAACTCAGACCGACACAGCAAATTTTATAGTTTTGCAGTGCCACCGTGCCAGTCTTCCGATCTTTCATAATGACATGAAATTGCTGTATCGTAAGAAAATATCTTGCGTTTGTTTAGATTTTTATTTTAGATCTATGAATAAAATTACACTTGTGCATTAGGAAAATGAGAAAAGAGATCGTACTCTCTATTTACTTAATTAGGTCTAGAATATTTTTGCATAGTGGCGTTAGGTAAAACCTATTTTTATCTGTTAAGAGCTAGGTTAAGAGGATATAATTCATACGGGACTCCATACAAAGCTCCGTCCTAGTTTCTAGAATTAAAAAATAAATTTGTCATTCTCTGCGCTTTGCATTTGTCACATTTCCTTTTAAATATTTAGTACTGAAGTATCGTTGCTCAAAGTTTTCTATACAAATCTTAAATTAACAGTAGCATTGAAACTATATTAGGGTGAAAATCATTTAAAATGACCATTTTCACATCAAAATTTGTCCAGAGGCTATATAAAATAAAATATTCTTTTTGCTGACGAAATAAGTACTTATTATAGTAGAATGGTGCATTCCGTAACTAAATATGATATAGTTTAATGTTCCTTATTACCAGTATTTAGTAAAATACTCAATTTTTCCCACCGAACCCAGATTTACTTCATACAAAATAATTTGTCCTCTTCACGACTTGCGTTACAAAATACATCCGAATAAAAATACTAGTTACAATATTTAAATATTCGTTTATTTTTTGTCAAAATAATACGATTTTTCATTGATACCGGATAAAGCTATTTAAATTTGCTTATTTTTAACAATAAATATTTGTGTCGGAATAAATGTCCATTATTTTGTTCATTTTTGTTATTCATTTTCCTAACGACCAAATTTGGTAATATTTTTATTTTTATTGAATGGCAACACTCGCTCCCTGAAGAGCCAATCAGATGCCATAGCGATTGTGTGTCGGGCATTTTGTCATCGCATGTAAAATTGTTTGAAAGCGTGTTATGTTTCTCTGTCGGCGAACGAAAATTCCAAATTTAATTTATCATTTTTATTATTTTACTAAACGATACAGATAAGCGAATACTTACATATTTAATTGATGTATGTAAACAGTTTACTGTCGACGATTATTGAAATGCAAGGTGCTTTAGCTCTTTTCTATTCTTATTTGACTAGAAATATTTGTAGGTATTTTCAAATTATGGATTCTTTTCATTTTTGTTATGATTCGTTACGTTTTTTTCTCACGTCACAAAAATGATACAACAAAAATGAAGGAAATCCGCATTCACAAAGCTGATTTTTATTAATATACGAGCTTTTACCTGCGACTTCGTCCGCATAAATTATATACCAGATTTTAAGTCAGATGATAAGCTATCAAACAAAAAAAGTTTCATCAAAATCGGTTCAGTAGTTTTTGCGTGATACTCGAACAAACAAACACCCAAACAAACAAACAAACAAACAAACATACAAACAAACAAACAAACAAACAGACAGACAAAAAATAAAAAAAAAAATGATTTGGAATCAGGGACAGTTAAAAACCATGTTGTAATTTTTTTTTTGTTAATATCTTCAATGTACAGACACATTTCTGTTACAGTTTTATAATAGTTTAGATTATGTACGTTAATACTTGAAAAAAACGTCTAATTTTTTTACCGTTACTTTCTAGATACTTACTTTATATTTCAAGAACGTAAGAATTATGATCATTGAGAAGTGTGCGAATTGTGATTTCTTTTATAGTCTGCTATGAAAAAGTAGATTAGTATGTGGTTTAAATTTGACTGATTAAACGAATAATGCAAATAAGGTGTTAAATTTTTCTTGTATTTGATCAATAAAAATAATTCGTTATTAAGTGTATTTCGCATGTGCATTGTGAAATGATCCTAATATTTCATTTTTGTTGTTTTTTGTTACGAGTTTCATTTTTGTTATGATTTCATTTTTGTTTCATTTTTGTGACAATGGTCGTTTTAAATGATTTTCACCCATTATTTAGAAGGAAATCTGACAAATGCAAAGAACTTACATTGGTTTTAAATGTCGTTGACTTTAATAGGTTAGAAATTCGGACGGAACTTCGTTTGTATGCAGCGCGCTCGGGAGCTTTCGGAATGAACTTCTCTTAAGTACTAGACACAGTTAATATATTTTTCTGAATAGAATCTAAAAGAGTGCTCTCAGCATATTTCGATCAGTTTGGGTTCTTCAAAGGAAGCAATTCATTCTGGTGTCATCCATTACAATACAGAATCTTGAGAATGGCGTCCAGATCCTTTGTCTGGTTACCAAACTCTAGATTACCATTTTAAGTTTGTTCTTAAGACCAATCATTCGGAACTTTTTTACTTATGTTTATAATAGTAATTTAATTTAATCAGCACTGCCTCCTATATGAAAGATAGGTATGTAGTTACACAAGAAATAAACCATGTCTGTTGTAAATATTGGAACCCTTTCTCGAATACGGTTTTAGGAAGTCAATTGACGATATCGTAAAACTTTACGAGAGACTTCCTGCAAATTAAGGCTATTCTACCGTTGGCGCGCTCCATACAAACGTAGTATGGTGATATTTTCAATACTATCCAATTAAAGTCAATGAAATTTTTCAAAAACAATCTAGTAACTAATTTCTATGTCGGTATGAAGTCAGATTTTCGATAAAATTTATAGTTTTAAAGTTACAGTGGCACAAATATTTCCATACAAATCTTAAATTAATCCTAGCATTGAAACTGTATATTTTAACGAAAATCTGACTTCATACCGACATAGAGATTAGTTACTTGATTGTTTTTGAAAAATTTCATTGACTTTAATTAGATAGTATTGAAAATATCACCATACTACGTTTGTATGGAGCGCGCCAACGGTAGAATAGCCTTAATGTCAAGATCTACTCCGAGAAAAGTATTGTCATGTTATGGTGCAGTACGTACGAACCGGGTATTAACATGTTAACGTTTTTTTGGCTAAGTTCCAACAACAATGGTCAATGTAGACGTTTGATTAACAGACAATTGTTTTGATTTAAGTTGGTTACTTAAATGCAAACATTCAACACTTGTAGATACAAAAACTAGCCACGTGAAAAAAAATTCTGAAGTTTTTGTAATGTACCTACTTAGTATGTATACTCGTAGTGTTTTTTCGAATAAAATATACGCAATATTGAACCTTTAAAGTTTATTGCTAGCATTGAGATTAAGATTTATCAACAGCATTATTATAGTGGTTTCAAGTGTAAAGTGGGCGGTATGATAATAAATTTTAAATCCATTAGTAGTTGTAAGCAAGTACACATGTTCGGGGTCGTGATCACACTCCATTTAACATTACGAGGTTTAAATTCGGTGAATTGTTACCTCTCTGATTTGAAACGGTAACTGCCTCCCTCTTTTTTTTATTTGATAATTGAATTTTGAAAAAATGTGAGTAGGACATCGACAAAGATATCTAAAGTTATGGGATACACTTTTCTTTTACTATCCACGAAAAGTTTTGAGATATGATTTTCTAAGTCTTGAATTTGATGATTACCGTAAAAAAAAAATTGGTGTCCTCCAAAACTAAAGAAATAATATATATAATTATACATATACCTTATAAATAAATATTATTACGGAAACTTGTTGCACAAAAGAATCGTTTTCGTATTTTAATCCAATAAACACTTTTAACGGTTCCGCACTCAATAACTTTGTTTATTCCCTTCGGTCACTCCAATTTTGTTAATAACCTTGCGTCAAAATTCGATTTACGTAAAAAATGAATATTTTTCTCTCCCCTATCCAACCTAACCTAACCTAACCGTTCAAGCGTAGAAAGCATTAGCGTCATTGCCACTGACTTAACCCCTTACTGTATTTCAATAATAACATCGGATTCACATTTATCTTTTTTGCCAATTGTCACAAAGTAAAGTATAAATGATATTTTTGTGACACCAATAGGTAAGTATAGATAGTGTTTTGTGATTAATTGTTTGCTTATAGTTTTGTCTTCCTAAACGATTGTTTGTGGTAAGAAGATTACGGTTGAGTTAGTATAATTTAATGTTTAACCTACACAAAGAAAATCATTAATTTCAGTTAGATAAACGACCACACCCCTTCGATTTTTAAGTGTTAATGGATATAAGACAGGTAATAATAACACAGGTAAACATAATAAGGCAGGTAACATATTTTTATAAAACTTTTATTTTTTTAGTAGAAGTAGATAATTTAATTTAAAAAATATTCTTGACTCTGACTCTACTAGAAATCTACACTAAAAATCTGCTAAAAAGCAGCCTTTGCTTCAATCACACGCTTGATAACATAGTTGGTAGTTTTAGAAAAGGCTCTTACAAAGCTGACATTTTTTTAAGGTTTAGATTTTCTGTATAGTATTGTTATACGTATAAACTGAATAAAAAAATTTTTATTCAGTATATCGATTTGTTCAGTGTCACATAGCAGAACCAATTTATCAACAATCAATGAACTTTATTGCTTACAAAACTACATGACACCCACATCTCAACGGTTGTTAACGAAAACACATAAATATGTCAACTTGGAGTAGCCTAAACAAAATTTGAGATTCTTTCTAATTTTGACCCCTTGTTAGAGGTGCCGGAACAAATTTTATCACATTTACACTTGAACCCGATGAAATGTCCTTAAAAATACATTGTCCGTAAACTCTGGGGTCATTTGGGTCCGGTCACACCTAATTTTCAGTTAACAATGGGATTTTAACTGTGTTTGCTAAGGATATATTTTGTATTTACCAACCATAACATAAAATAAACCTAACAAATAAAATACTAATAAAATAAAATGTAAAAATGTAAAATAAACTAATAAAATAAACCAAATGGACCTATTTTTTATTTCACCATTTTCATGGTGATTTTCATTTTTAAGCCATAAAAACAATGAAGATCCGGTTGCCCGTTACTTAGTTTAAAAACAGTGTACGAGTATACAACGTGTTAGTGAATTAGCGCTGAACCTCATACACCCCAACTGATTTATAACAAAATAATTAGATTGAAACAATAATTTCATTATTTTGATAGTTAAAATTTAAAGTTATTCGTATTTTAAGTTTTGAGGCAAAAATGATTTGTTATCATTTCAGCACTGAACGAAAGCGCTAACGTACTCACACATACATTTTTATAATCTTGTTTTGGTAGTAATTAGGGTGAGTGTGCCCGTGCTGTGGGTTGACATCGGGTTCAGAAAATTTAAAATTTTGCAAACGAATTATTTAATATTTTGATAAAAATTTCCTATGTTGAAACCATGATAATTCGACTCTGCTCTCGATTCCAGTTTTGCGTTAATTCATTAACACGTTGTATATCACCATTAAACCCAAAATGTTATTGCAATATTCTTAATATTCACGAAGTGCCAAAGAATAATCCACTATCGTCGCCTAACAATGTCCGAAAGATTAAATTTTAACTATCCATTTACTAATTGATGTCTTCACGGGTACACTGTAACAGTATTTTGGTTACAAAGTAACTTAATCTGTGAACCACGTGTGGGTCATTGTGGCCGTTACGGGCAATAGCATTATTTAATTGAATCCATTATTTTGGCGAAGTTTTAGGTTGTTTTAATCTCAAAAAAGTTCACTGAAAAAAGACATTGCCATTTCAAATCGTTTCACAACTAACAAATGAGTATGATCAAAGAACACATACAAATAGTATGATAGCTAAAATTATACCCAAAGTAGAAGCAATATCATACTTCCCAAGGAAATGGAAATTATCCTTTTCTATCATGGCATTTCTTATAAAATTCAAATTCAAATTTATCAGTTTTGTAGTTGAAACGGGATTGGGCGTTTCTCTTTCTGCATATTTAAGTAAATAAGCAGAAACGTACAAACAACACAACACAAAAGCACATCGAATAATAATATAATTATATTGGAAGGAAGGTGGAACTATAGGTGCGGAAGTATGAAGAAATCTCAGGATGCTTCATGTTTGCACCGATTGGCTTCGAAACGTTGGGTCCTTGGGGCCCAGAAGCAAAGAAATTCATTAAAGAGTTGTCGATGCGTCTCCGCGAGACCACCGGTGACCGTAGAGCTGGCAGCTTCCTTGGCCAACGCTGCCAGCATGATTGGCACCATGTCTCGCGAGGATGCATCCGACGACCTTTTTATCTTTAAGATCTCATTTTTAGACCTTTTTGTTGTTTTTTAGCCTAGTTATATTTTAGTTTTAGGATATTTTAGTTTTATTATATTTTAGTTTGTTTTAGGATATTTTAGTTTTAGGATGTTGTAGTTTTACTGTGATATTTCCTTTATAATTAATAAACCTTACCTACCTATAATTATATTGTATATTATATAAAAAATATTTATATAAGATCCTACAGAAGAAAGCTAAAATAATAAAATTTTATCAATACTTTTATTTATTCACAATATACCTACACCTACCCTTATTTGTTTTTTGTGTATATAGATTATCTAGAAGATAATCTAATAGAAAATTATCTCTTTATTAAATCAGAGTACTTACTCCATTTAAACAAGAAACAAACGTTTGCGTGTTCTATACCACTCAAACTGTTTAATAATAAAATAACGGAAGGGTTAGGGTAATTAAAACTAATTAATTAATTTGCAGTGTAATCTTCATATTACCGTCCCCACTAAAGTGACAGTAACATGACATTTTTGACGTGATGTGGGTTTTAATTTTATTTTATCAGTGCATCGTTTTTTGGTAAACTAGATCTATTAGAAATTAAATTAAGAAGAATTCAATAGAAAACTCGGAACATCTATATACTAAAAAGTTACTAAACTAGTTCTATAAATTTTAACATTCGAAAAACGATATTTTGCATCTACATCTACATAAAAGATTGAGACCAACTATCATTAAACTCAAACATACTTTATTATTGCTCTATTAGATAACTTTTAACATTATAAAAATGACATCAACTGTAAAATGCAACTGTCAATAACAGTCAATCGCTTGATTGTAAAATGTCAAGTCTCCTTTCAAAATGGAAGCTTAATGGTTTGTCAAAACATATAATCTGTTAATGACATTGAATTGTATCGTTTATTGACATGAACTGTACTTTGATAAATGGTGTGATGAGAAATATTTACCGTTTCTCATGGTGTTGATGTTTCTAAAGTTAAGTAAGTATATTAAAAACATTATATTTTTGGAAAACGTCTTCCAAAAAAGGCATTTTCAATTAGATACAGAAATGGAACAATATTTTATAACCATCAATAAAATCCACCAACATTATTGACGTGGAAAACTGAAACATAAAAATTTAAGTAGTTTGGACTCACTCAAAAATATGAAGGATACAGATCGTAAAAGTGGGTAAATAATACAAAATACAATAAGTGGCAATATTGAAGGCGCGAACCATGTAAGGTTTTGGACACAACGTGACCTGATGAAGATACGAAGACAATATTAAACCATCGTTGCATACCTAGGTATCGTAAAAAAAGTCCTTAAGTAAGGTTTAAAAAGTCCTTATATTCATCTTGATGAATATAAGGACTTTTTATGAATGTGAATTATTTTTAAATTCTAATGTAAGAGAAAAGGCTTTCTTTGTTCATTAATTCCTTACTCCTTTAAAACCTGAAAAACACTCGAATTCAAATGCCAAGGTTTCTTGTTAGGATTATCTTATGTTATTTAGGCATCAAGTTAAGATGCGCTTAAGATTAGCGAAATCAGGCATTAATGTTTTAATTAGATTAATTATAAAGTGGAAGATATTGTGAGTGTATTACGTACCCACTCGAAAAAATAGACCTGCTTTTCATGTATCTTACGAGTGAAAAGTAATGCCGTGTGATTAGATTTTTCTTTTTGAATGATATTCTCAATTTTTACTCTCTATTCTTAATCTCTTTATGCGGTCCATGCGCTATCTATAGGCTATTTACCTATCTATGCTATTTTTTTATTTAATCAAAGTATGAGATCCTTTATTTTACCAAAATGCAGCGTTGCATGTTGTTAATTAGGGCCCTATTTTTGGTATTAAAGGTTGCAATTTACAATGACAATTCAGAGTAATTTACAATGTACTCTAAGTTGTGTTTGGAATTTAAGTGACACGACCGGCTGCAGATTTTGCAAGGAGGAGATGGAAACTCCTCTGCACCTCCTATGTGATTGTGGTCCCCTGATGTACAAACGCAGCACTCATCTGGGTAGGCAGGTGCTGACACCAGATGAGATACAAACTATCCCGATCAAGAATCTACTGCGATTTCTGGCCGCAGTGGGGATTGGTAAGGAACTATAAAAAGGGCGATCACAAAGGACCAGCGATGGTCTACGTGGCACAGGCTTAGCAAGCCTGTCAAGGCCCAAAACCACAGAAAAAAAAAAAAAGTTGTGTTTAAGAAATTAGCCTTGTACGACGAAAAACTAATGAATATAAAAAAACTTTTGTAAAATAAAGAATATTGATAGATTGATTGATCAGTTAAATAAACAAATGTACGTTCTTATCAAAAGTGTACCACAAACCTAAAGGCTCGTTGACACTGTCCTAGGCGTCATAAGGACGCGTTCGCACCGCGGCAAGTCTCGCTCGTAAACATTTACGACTCCCCAGGGATTAAACGCGGTATGTTTCGGGATAATCGCGTTTTATTAAAAAACATCTCAGTATCTATGCTTTTGTAAGAAAGATCTATTCATGTATCCGTTTTGTCTGTGTGAAACGTCGCTAATACATGTTCTCACAAATTACACTAACTTCGTATCTGTTGAACTGATTTACCACTGTCACCGGTGTAAAATCGCATTATCGACCAGTGGTCAGTGTGGTCACGGGAGCTCTTCCATTGAAGGGGATTGATTTTGTAAACTAATTTCGTTTGTGAATACCAGTAATTGGAACGTAATGAAAATTTGACACTGTTATCGCCTTATTTAGAAAATTACAGTTCCAAATACCGGCTAGTTAAATTAAAATTTTGTCACCTTTAAACAGAATCTTAAATATTACAAAAAGTTTGAAAAAAAATTATTCTTTCTCCTAAAGAAAAATTGAAATCACTTTGAATCGCAAGTTTGTTCACTAGCCATTGTGTCTCGTTCGCATTTGAGCTTGTCATGAGACTCCACTATTCGTTTCAAATGTACAGCTACAGTTCGTAAAACAATCCTTGAGATTACGATACTCCCAAAAACTAATCGACTTTATTTGGCAGAAATGCAATGCTAGACACAACAAAATGGTTGTATTGTATCATGGACGAAGCCGCATTGGAGTACGTGAAACGTCTTATACCGAGTAAATGATTTCTATCCCCTAAATTATGGTAATAAAATAATGCCAGTAGATGCTGGCCGAAGTGAAGGGCGTTTCACGACAAAAAACAATATACATTCTTAATATGCTGACACTTTTTTAAGGGTACGATCACATCATCGAACTGAACAACTTTCTCTATTGGCCCAACATTGAAATCGCGAAAAAAAATCTGCTGTCCCATACATTTGGCTGGAGTAGGTTTGCAGTTTTGTATGGAAGACCTGATTTTTTTTCGCGATTTTGATGTTAGTGCTTTAGAGAAAGTTGTTAAGTTTGATGGTCTGATCATCCCCTTAAAAAAGTGTCAGCATATTAAGAAGGACCCTGTATGAAACCAAATGTTTGATGGAAGTAAAGACTGAATAAATATACATTTTAATTTGTGAGTAAACATAAAACTAAACTGTGATTTATTCCCACGTCCATCGGATCCGTGTAACGAGATTATTAACCATCGTCAAATGACCAATGGCCAGTTTTCGTGTCAAAAGGGTTGTTTTGTTAATCCCCGCATTAAACAATTTGCCGTCAATACATACAATACAATTTTATCATGGAGCGTGGGAGGAAATATCACCGAATCCACCATGTAAAATGCATCCATATATCCATCTTATTATGCTGACGGTTTTTAAGGGGACGAACAGTCCATCAATTTAAACAACTTTCTCCATCAGGCCAATATCAAAAACGCGAAAAGCAAGATTAGCTTTTCCTTACAAAGCATAGTAATCCTTCACGACCCACATGTATGGGATCGCAGATTTTTCTTTCGCTGTTTCGATTTTGGTCCCGTATTAGAAAGTCGTTCAATTTGATGGTTTGATCACCTCTTTAAAAAACTAAGGATTACACAACTAAGGAGGACACATTATTTTATAACATAAAATACCATAAATGCTTCATTAACATTATTCTTTTTTTTTGTACTATTTATCAAAAGTATAAAAGCTATATTATCTCACAATGCTTTTGAAACCTCTACCTTTATTATTTTGAGTACGTCTTCCTTGAAGCTACTTCATCCATATCAGAAATATTTTCGTATTTTTTTCAACGAGTCGTGAGTGTTTATTTCATTGCGAACAGGATGTCTCCTAAATAATTCCGAGATAGCTGTAGTATAGTGAGGACATCGCTAACAATAACGCTTGCGCCCAACTACGATAAAAGCAGAAGGTGGAAACATTTCTGGCGAGAGGGTGTCGATAGCATAACGTGGAACTGCTTTACTTGAATATACACTTTTCAACAGAATATATGGAGGCTAAAGTGGATAAGGATGAGCAAACAATTTTAGCTCCATAGAATAAGAATAAAATATAGGACTAACTTTAAAATAATAATTAGACAGGCTTATTAAATTATTATAGTGATCGGTAACTATTGTGCAACTCGCGGCAAACTCTAGGGGTGACAGTTGTAACACATATCATTGGTTAGCAATTACAATGTTATCATACCGTTTTCTTTTAATTTTTTTCTAATACGGCCCCAAATTATAGTACATTACTGCAGCGGCCAGCAACAGAGGCATTGATGGACGAACGTTTAAATGTGGGCCGAGGCGAAGCCGAGGCACACATACGTAAGTCCATCAATGTCTAGTTGTGGCCAAGGCTTGTATAGTACTTTTCTCAAATAATGCGCGGAAATGAAAACAGTAAATTTTCTCAAATAATTCGCGGAAATTAAAACTCTTTTCAAAATCAATGACGAACAACGAACAACAATTTTTTTTTTTTTTCAATAAACAGCTTTCTATTTGCAAGTTAGTTCGAAATTTAAATAAAACCTTTTTTGAGTTACCTCCTTGGTCGCCATGTTTAGGAGAAAAAGATCGTTCCATTTTTAAATTACACGACAGATATGAGTTTACTATGTAATTTATTTGGCCGCAAAACACGACAGATATGGATTTTCATACAAACATTGCCGGCCGCTGCGCGCATGTAGTTGGCCAGTACAGCAATTTCGATTTATCTCGAAGAAGGTTGTCAAAATAATGCTCACATTTCCAAGCATGTTTGAGAAAGAGTTATTTTCACGTTTCTCATTGTTTTATTTTTTCCTTTGTGAAAGGCAAAGGGAACTGACCCATACAGCCATGTGCAGTCAAGACCACGTCAAGCTTGAGATTTGAAGTGCGATATTGTTTTTTATACGAACGGCATAAGAACAGTACAAAGATCAAGGTGTCGAACTTGACGGGTTCTCAAGTATCTTTGTATCATATTGGTAATTTCACAATATAATTGAAATGGCACACCAGTTAGAACACATTTAGAACATGACTTGTAATAATAACAATAAAAACTCACGGCCACAAAAAACTCGCTTATTACCAACCCTGAAAATGCCGCGAAACGCACAATAGTGACCGATCTATATACTAAGCTAATTAGTAATTACACAGAGTGAGTGAGAGAAAATCTATGTTGTTTGTCCCTTTCAGCATGTACAATATTTTTGTTTGACTTATCCCTTTCCAGTATAAGCCCTCAGCATGTCATGGTAATATTCAGTCTCAGATTGGACACATCTCAGGAAAAAGCAGGCAGATGTTTCTGGATCATTTTCATTGAACAGTAAATAAGGACATGACGTAAAAGTACAGTGTTTCAAAATTATCATGCTTGTATTTTAAAGTCATGTTTTGAGGTACGATCAAATTGAGGAACTCTGTTATATTCTATTTTAAACAGTTTATGAGTATATATTTTTATGTCAGTCACATCTATATTATTCCAATCTACTCTTTCCCTAAAAGGAAAATCTTCATCGAAATGCTAAGAAAATATTGGATAGAGATTAGGCCATATACTTTTATTGGGTTTTCTACTATATTTATTTAACGTTCTTTTCTCCGTTGATTGTACCGGAAACCGTAAAGGAACTTATATGGCACTTGAAAATAAATCTTTTTGTTTGTTAACACACTTTTTCTCCGCAAAATCTTCCGGGGGTCCTTTTCAAGTTATTGCACAAATAACTGAAGAGTACTTTTGCGTGATAACGTCCGTTTCAGCTTAATTTATTGCTGTTGCTTATTTCTTTTTTGTGTTTTTTACGAAATAATATAGGTGAAATGTTGGTTTGGGTGAATTTTGTTTGCCTACTTCATAATTTAATTTGTATTTGTGGACTAGCGGTTTACACGGTTTAAAATTAAATGTGTTACATAATTATATCGAAGAAGGTCCTTCAGACCATCAAACTGAACAGCTTTTATCATCGGACTAACTTTAAAATCGCGAAAAACTGCTTTGCGTACATTTTGGTAGAGTATGACCGATGCTATTGATATTTTCTATGGAACAGCAGATTTTTTCGCGATTTCGATGGTGCCTCTATAGTGAAAGTAGTTTAGTTTGATGATCTGAAGCACCCTGTTCGGTATGTAATGCATTTAATATTACACCCTGTATATTTGGTTAATAATAAGGCCCGCCACATACACGCGGATTTCGTATGGAGTTGAAATTCCGCGAGTAAAAGAATTCCGTATGGTTGTGGCAGGCGTAAATATCGACTTACTGTCAATTGGTATCTTCGGTAACTGATAGAAATATTTCAACAATTGAAGTAAAATTAAGATATTATTCGCATGCAAATGTTTGAGATATCCTTTCAACATAATAATAACAATATAAAACTATTCCCGCAAAACGGAAGCTCGCCGCGACCGGCCGCAGTGATCTTGCACTGTCGTAAAATTTTACGATAACGCCGCACGCACGTGTAATGTCACTTCGTTCGTCCCTCAAACACTGTGACAGTGATGGCGCATCGTATTTATGACGTCCGACAATTTATACACTCGGCCTTTCGAATGATACGACTGTTGAGATTGCTTAGAAAACTATTACTTACTGTATCGATGAAAAAAGTATGTCTATTTGTATGTGATTAAAACATCCATGAAGGTAATTTTTTTGAATAAACGCACATTTAATTTATTATGTAGGTACTAGCTTTTGCCTGCGACTTCGTTTACTTATCAAAATGTAATATTGCCCATGTCACTCAGGAATATCAAGTTCAGTAGTTTCAGAGATTACCCCGTACATACAAACAAACAAATTTTACCTCTTTGTAATGTCAGAACTCAGTATAGACGTAGATTGAACCCATTGTACAGTACACAAGGTAATTTCAAATTCATTTTTTATTTTACTTTTTAATGTGAAGTTTATTTTCTTTACAGCTGAATATCGATAAGGGAATCCCGTCTCTAAAACACTCTACCACTGTTCAGTTTGTATCGGCGATAGGCGAGTGCGGTGCAGCTGTAAACACACACTTATTGTTTATTGCTAATAAATATTATCGACGTCTCTTTCGCGAAATTAATTCCGGAGCGTGTCCATAATGAATCCATGGTTTAATATTTCTTTTGTCCATTTGATTGGTGTGAATTTGTCGATATTTTTATCGACTTGCTACAACGGTCCATATTAGTAGCTAATAGCAGATCGAATGTCGATTTTAGCCACGATGTTGCAAGCACCAGCACCCATCATCGTAGCGAGATATAATATATATAAGTACCAGTTTTTACACAAAAAGTTTCATCAAAATCTGTCCACTAATTTTTGTATGATGCTCATGAACAAACAAACAGAAACTCGTTGATTTGGCACACCACATCGTTCCTTTTTTTTTTATATCTCATCTCAATATAGGTACATAAAATAGCTAAGATTCTGCAATTTCTTATTTGACTAGACAAAATGTGGAAGATGATCTTAAACAATTTCTATCATTAAATTTTTGAATTCGGTGCTGAAAGATACGGCGACTATGGCGTACTAAATAAGGAAGAATCGTACGGTTGCCAAATAAAGGAAGGTACTTATCTAATGCATAACCATTTGCCATAAAAGCAAGGATAACAGTCAAAGTATAGTCCAATAATCCAATTTGGCATCGCCGTGTCACAAATTGAAACCCCATGCACATGCCCTGCCTCGTCTAACGGGTTAAGCCAACACATAACGTTGCTGGAACTATGGTGTAATTTGATTATTTGACTATTTACCCGTGAAATGTATGGCTGTGACTACAGGAATAAGGAACATCGTTTCGTGAATTACGTAATTTCGTAATCTTACTATCGTTGCTATAGTCCAGTCGTAACATAATAACAATCAAAAGGATAGTTGGATTGTTTCGCGTAAGGTGAAAAAAACGGCAAAGTGCTAGTCCGACTCGCGCCCTGAAGGTTCCGTACCACCAAAAATTATGTTTCCTCCGGTATCCTTAGCGCGAGCCCAAAACAAACTTGACCGGTTTTTATTATTTGATCTTTTACCTTAGAGTATGAACTATAATCACATTAAGTTTCGGGTTTAAGAATCTTTATTATCCTCATAAGAATTACAATAATTCACTTACATGAGAAATTAAAAAAAGTATATAGATATAAACTATATTTAAAAGTACTTAATTAACAAAGCAACGAGCGTGCTTGCAGGTAAAACTTATTTTTATACTAGGTACATAAAAATGTGTGTAGCTGTAGGTAGTTCGGAAAATATCGCACAATGATAAAATATTGTAGTCGAGAACGCATCAAGTTAACAAAAACACAGATCTATTACAAGATTACAACTAGATATGTCTAATACAATATTGGTAAGAAATATTTTTTGTTTTGTTTTCTAATACACAACAGATCTATAAATAGGTTCAAACAACAAAAAATTAAATTCACGACTGCCATCCCTCTCAAGGTGGTCAGAAACAAACAAACAAACAAACAAACAAACAAATATACTTTATTTACACCAAACACATAAATACAGTACAGAGCAGGATACAAAAATAATTATGGTACAAATAAGGCGGTCAGAAACATGGATACAAACAAGTACCTATAGGTATTATTATTCATTGATAGGTTACTAAATTACGCTTACATAATTTGGTGCAAACAAAGAATCATAAATTCACGACTGCCATCCCTCTCAAGGTGGTCAGAAACATTGATACAAACAAGTACTTATAGGTATTTTATTAATTGATAGGTTACTAAATTAAGCTTACATAATTTGGTGCAAACAAAGAATCATAAATTCACGGCTGCCATCCCTCTCAAGGTGGTCAGAGACATTGATACAAACAATTAGGTACTTACAGGTATTTTACCTAATGAAAAATTAAGTTTTCGTTTTCTTTTGCCAAGTGACATCTTAATAAATTTTTGAAAATTTTCATATTTGAAGCTTCTTTAATATTATTTGGCAAATTGTTATACAGTGATGCACCTTTATATGTGATATTCTTTTTACTATAGTTAGTCCTTGGGTGGCGCAAGACAATATCGTTCGAACATCTCAACCTTCTTAGCTGTACATACTCATTCTTTGTATTGAACGTTAGGTTAGTATGTATTTCTTTTAATAATATTTTCCGAACAAGGATACACGTGTAATATCTGTATGTATGGTCTACTAGTTTAATAGTTTAGTTTTTTTGTATACTTTTTTTGTTGGTCTTAGATAATCGAAGTGAAATAATGTTTTAATCAGCCTATTTTGCGATGTTTGTATCAGATCAAGATTTGTTTTGGCTGCTGAACCCCATACTTCAATCAGATAATCCATGTGCGGTTTTACTAACGTGTTATATATGGTATAACGAACTTTTAAGGGAAGGCAGCCCACAATGCTGCGGAGAGCTCCGGTGAGAGATACCAATTTGGACCTTAGCTTCCCGATGTGTGGCTTCCAGGTCAATTGATCATCTAAAATAAGACCTAAATACTTTTCACTATCTGGCCTGCTAATAGTTACACTATTAATCTTTAGTGGTTCAAAGTCATTAATTATTTTGTTTTTTGCAGCAAATATTACATAGTGTGTTTTAGCCACATTGAGGGTCAGAAGGTTACACTGAAACCAGACATTAAGCATGTTAAGGTCGTCCTGCGCATCCTGGATGATTGATTCAATTTCATGGGCTTAGTAAAATAAGCAGGTATCATCAGCATATAGTGATAACTCTCCTTTAAGTTTAAGTTTGCTAATATTATTGACATAAATTAAGAACAATATAGGTCCTAGTATCGATCCTTGCGGGACGCCATATGTGATTGGTTTTTGGCTACTTTGATATTCTGAAATTTTAACTACTTGAAAACGATCTGTGAGGTAAGATTTAAATATTTTATGAGCATTCCCAGTGATACCGACGTCTTCTAATTTCTTCAAAAGTATATCATGACTAGTGTCAAATGCTTTCTTTAGGTCGATAAATATACTAAGTACAATTTTCTTATCATCTATATTGTTTTTTATTTTGGTAACTAGGTCTACTGTTGCTGATAGGGTGTTGGGTTTTGGTCTAAAGCCGTACTGTTTATCATACAGAAAGTTAATTGAGTTTAGATATTTTTCAAGCCGATTATAAATAACTTTTTCATAGATCTTAGATATTACAGGGAGCACCGAAATGGGACGATAATTGCTAGGATCAAACTTTGTTCCAGATTTATAAATAGGAGTTACTTTGGCAATTTTTAGATTACTAGGAAAAATACCACAGTCAAGACAGTTATTAATGCAACGAGTGAGTTCATCGATTATAGAGCTTTGTACACATTTTATTATTTAGTATTAATGTTATCGATGCCCGAACTAGTATTAGGATCTAGGTTATTTATTGTTTTGGTGATTTCATGTGCTGTTGCAGATTTCAATGTTGTTAGGCCATAATTAGTTTGTTGACTGTCTACTTTGGCAGTGGTGTAAATCTTATCATTGTGATACGCATGTATTGTATTACCGTTTTTACGATAGAGCAAGAACAAAAAACTTTAATTTTTTTGATACTATGGTTCCTTCATTGTTAACTTTTTATTAGTGTTCCGTACCAAAATTTTAAAAACGGACCACTTATGGAATCAGCTCGGTGTCTGCCCGTCCGTCCGTCTGTCACAGGCACTTTTCTCAGAGACCGTAAGACATATGAAGTTGAAACTCGGTACAGATATAGAAATTGGTGGTCCAATATCATAAATGAAGTAAAAAAAGCTAAATTTTTATATTGGGGCAATTTGGGGAGTAAGAAAGGGTAAATAAAAAAAAATGTTTTTGTACCCTTTAGTATGGGTATCAATTGAAAGCTTATGAAAATACAAGTCTGAAAATATACTTTTCAAATTTTTTAACAAAACTTTGTTTAACAAAATTATCAATTCAATCCGAAAAATTGCTGTCCCCACCTTTATTTCAAAAAATATAGCCGTAGAAGATCTAAAAAAAAAATCAAAAACATCAAAAATAACGTGTAGATGGCGGGAAAATTATCAGGGTTGCTCTAGCTTGGATAGTTTTTTATTATAATATGTTAGCAAATTCGTAAACGCACATTAGGTGAACAGCCATCTAGCTATTACGGTTCAAAGACAGACAGACGGATGGACGGACGAACGGATAGCATAGGATCCCGTTGGCATCCTTTGGGTACGGAACCCTAAAAACGAAGATAAAAATCAAAGTAAATTATTTCGGTCACCCCTACTTAACTTCAGGTGTATTGGGCGCTAATGTCGTGACAGAACGTGCTGTTATAGAACATAACAGCTAATTTACATCCCTTATCCGATGAAATTAAACGCATATGGCGCTTTTTAGAAATGAATCGTTTTGTTCTACGAATTTGACGATTACGTCAGAGTTTAAGAATTATACTTTTTATTTAAATATATCAGTAATGCTAGTTTAAAAATAAAATATACAATATTATATTTAATTAAGGTCACTTCCTTTTTCAAGTCTCCACCATGAAATGAAATACACACCTTCGAAAGTCTAATCCCAAGCTTTATAATAATACACTCTAATTTCTTACTCTAAAAAGAATCTTGTTGAAGAAAATCAAACAGGCAATTTAATTTAACTAAAAATGTAGAGACACTCAAAATCTCGATTGAGCAAGGGGCGACAAATTGCTATAATTACCATTTCCCTTGCAAGTTGATTGAGTAAAGATAATGATTTCACGCAATTTTGGGGTCCCTGTATCTGTCCAATCAAAAGCGGTGTGTCATTGTGCCACTCTGTGACAAATACGTAATTAATTGTATTATTTTTATCATATTTATTTCATCATTTTAGTTTCTATGACAATTTTCATGGAATTATGATAATTGTAATGTCTTACCACAATTATCATGTTTGCCCAATAATCATTTGCTAGCAAGCAGTAAAATCAGTCTTGTGTTCAATGCAAAACAAGGCTCCACAAAAATCCCTCCCTTTGTTATTAGATTTCTCTTAATTCTTATTCCCAAGACGACACGGCTATCTCGAGTAATCTGCGAGTTAGGAAATATACTGCTCTCGTAAAAATGCTTACGTCACATCGGAATTGCGGGTGTTTTCCTGCTTAACAATTTGGTTTTATTGGGTTTCTTTAGTTTAGGATGTTTAATCTGATTTTCTACCTTCTTCTAATTGTTTTTATCGCTAAATAATATTTTCATTAAACTGTTTTATTAAAACCCATTTTTTTTTGTTACAATACCTGTCCAATTTCATAATATCCAGAAAAACTTATTTTCCTTCTTCTTCTTTTCGTGTCAATGTGTTTTTATAATCTTCTGTGGTGTTTTTATATTTTAATAGCCAGGTGTTCGGCAAGCTTGACAGCGTCAGAAGTCGTGGTATTCTTAATTTCTATGGATTACATAAAACTTTTTGTAAGCGCATAGCTCTACTACATTAAATGAAATTTAATTACTGTAATCAAAAAATATCCTTAGAGACAGACCAACCTAAACATTCAGTTGGTCCACAATAAAACAAAATAAAAAGGAGTTACGACCCGTCCCGTAACGACATCTGGCAGCCTTAATTCGTATTTACGTAATGTTTTGCAAGCTAATGAAAATGTCAGGGGCTTACAACTTACGGAACACAATATTCAGGGACAGTTAGTATTTAATACTCAATCTAATTAACGAAAAAGGAACTCCATGTATTTTGAAGTGTTTTGTGAGAACTGAGTTTTGTAGCACGCTTAAGAGAGGCATAAGTAATATATTAATTATGTTCAGCAGTGGATTATGACAATCTGATGAATATAATGATGAGGACCTGTAAGTACTTACGTAGTAGTCGTTATATAAAAACCACGTCAGAGGCCGAAAGGCGGTCTGAAAAAACTCTGACACCAGGGCTCTGCCCACACGATAAGAAGAAGAAGTACTTACGTAATTCTAACAATTATAATAATCGTGTACCTAAGGGATATGAAGTTGTATATATAGGTGCGGATAGCCTTTTTCATGGAAACGGACACAAAAGTGAAGTTTGGCGGAAGGCCATGTAATGTGAGACCCAGACTTACATGAATGAAACAGAGTGAAACAAAACTAACAAAAATGTAAATTGGTTGTAATCTGTAGAAGTTGGGGGAAAGGTATTTCTGCTTATGATACGTTTTGTATCAAGTGTGTGAAACTCATCATCTTTCTTATTAGATAGTGCACTCAATCTTCTACGCATTCAAAATTCACGATAACCGTACCATATTATGATAATGGATGAAAACGAAATCACACACACTATCAGTTCAACCAAGCCAAATACGTTCCGTAACGACCAAAAATACCTCAGTGATAACATTAGATGAAAATAGCTGTCGTGGTTGCGTTTTGCTACTGCTTTTTTGACGATTTGTCTATTTTACTAGTAATTTCTACTTTTGAATCCGGACTTCTGGAGATGTGGAAGTTTTTTTTTAAAAAAGACTTAATTTTTTTTTTTAAATTAGTCCTGAATGGCTTTTAGTTTTCGTAAAAATGGCTGGGTCCAAATCTGCCATTGTTCTTTAATAAATCAGAAAGTTTATTCATAGAAATGGCTAAGTAAGTACATGCTACCAAAACCTTGTGTAAAATAGCTTAGAAGTAAATGACGAATTGGATCCCCTAACCTCTAATCACATTAATCCATAAAACATCTTTATTCCATCAGACAATAACCATAAACCCCTTTCTTAGTATTTACATTTTCCCCCGAGGATTTTAAACAAAGAACTGACGGCATTTTTACGATCAACTTCTTGTTTAATGTCCGCAACATCCAATTACTATGAAATAGTAATATACCTAAAAAAAGAATAATGAATTTTGATAATAATCATGTTTAAAAAAAAATCTTGAAGGAAAAATTATGTGTAAGATTGAAAACCATTATTATTTCTTTCCTACCAACCGCAGAGGATTTGTCACGCCTGTTCTATTATTGCATTTTCTCCTGTGTAACGTCAACTCGATAAAATTTTCGCACGAGCTTCAATTCTCTACACTCGTCAATTGTCAGTCAAAGTTGACGCAATTTAAAAATACTGCTTACAGTAGTACCTACCATGACTAATCATGACGCGATTTTTAAAATGTCACTTCAAATTAACCCTTTGAAGAGTTGTCTAATACATCCCAAGCGTGGGAAAGACAATAATTATTTATTGTTTAGTTTTATTGGCATATTAATTTTAATGCGAACTTTATCCTAGCTTTTAGAGCTGAAGATTTAAATAATTTTGATTTCTAATTCTGAGCCGCAGATGTGTAAAATTTTTCAGTTAAATAGAGACATTGAATATTTTAATGGTTGGTATTTAGTTTTTACGATCGATACATCAAAAAACTAGTAAAAGTCATCCCTTCCATCATTAACAGTACATCCCACCTTTTTTTCTTTTTGTATTTTAGCATGATTATGCAAATAACTATCGTATATTAGCAAATCAACCGTTACAAATTAATGTTTACCATCATTAGCATATTATTCAATAAAAACGCGTGTCATCTTTACAGTTGTGATAATGGGTTATGCTAAATTTTTGCCAACATTACTGCGTCATTAGTTTGTAAAGAAAATTCTCTAACCGATTTATTTTTATGACATCGATCAATCAATAACTAAGAGATGTCACTAACTTATGCAAATGATTCCAAATCAAAACTTTTTAATTAATTCATTAGGGTAGCAAAAAACTATTCATAATAGCGTTCGATCATAAATTGATATTTTATGACGTCATTTGGTCTAGTCAGTTGGCTAGGGTTGACACCCGACATTTGCAGTAATATCTTCCGCGTGATTTCTTTCTTCTGTGATTTTTAAAAGCAATATTTTTAATGGTATGTCAAATTAATGTCGATCCTTTTGTACGTTACGTATTGACAATATGTCGATAGGGTTTCTGAAAAGAAATTTCTGGTGTTGTACCAACGAACCCTTTTTTAAATTTCATGCTAGAGCTTTATGTTACAAATTGAATCAGTACAATGTACAGTACCCTTTTCTATTTTGTTTATTCGGCGTCGTACATTCCTAAATCTATGTTCTGTGTGTTAATATTAAAATTTATTTGACACATTGATATTGACTAAAGTGTGTCTATTGTTTATTTAGATGTTTTCTATAGCATCTATGTTTTGTTATATAGTATTACTAGCTTTTACCCGCGAGTGTGTCCGCGTGAAATTAGAACATCGAAAAATCCTTTCTTAGTGCACCCGTACATCCTCCGTAGAATGTATATTCCTTGTATATTCCAAGTTTCTATCTTCAGCGGTTTAGGCTGTGCGTTGCCTGCCAGTCAGCCACGGAACTGTTTTATAAGTATAGGTAGCTACAAAATTAATTCGTTGCTCAACTCGCACAAAATCAATTTACTACAAAAATACGATATCACTCACAGCTCTCCGCGAGGCGAGGTAAGCATCAGAAGCAAACATGGAAGATGAAACAAAAATACTTTTACTGTATTATCTTGAAACAACAAATAAAGAAAGTAGTACTATAGTCTACAGCCTCAGGCTTCCGCCTTAAATCTACTTTATGAGAATGTGTACTCTTGTTGGTATTACGATTATCGTATTGGTTTAACATGAAGGCCGCATATAAGATATAATCTAACAATGATCATGTAAGAGACTCTCAATATATATTTGCATAGTCTAAGAAGTTATGCATTAAACTCTTTGAATCTTGTTGAAGTCGCGATGGGTTATCAAGTGGTGCGGTGAGTATGCGGGCGATCTATTCGTCGACTCGAGTGACTTTTTTGTTTGTCGGCAAATTTACATATTATTTTTTTGATACGAAAAGTTTACTATAGTTACTTTAAAGAGATATTAAAAAGTAATTTAAATAAAACCGGTCAAGTGCGAGTCGGGCTACTCGCGCACCGAGGGTTCCTTACCACACCACCACAGAACACAACATTATTAACTTAGAAAAAAAACTTATTTCGTCAGACACCTTTAGCGCGAGACCGACTCACACTTGGCCGGTTTTTAGTATTTGTTGTTATTTTGTATAGTTCGATCTATCATCACACAAAGTTTGACGCTTTTATGTATTACCGTTTTTACGATAGAGCGTGAAGAAAAAATGTTGATAAAAACTAGTTTCTTGTTGAGAACCCCCGTTAATTTTTAACTTTTTTATTATTTGTTAACAAATTCGCCGTAATACCGCATAATTTGAGAAAATTTCAACTATCTAGCTATTACGGTTCAAAAGTTACAGCCCTAAATAGGTAGGACAGACGGACGGACGGACAGACAGACAGACAGACAGACGGACGGACGGACAACGTAGGCTTAGTAATAGGGTCCCTCTTTTCACCCTTTGGGTATGGAACCCTAAAATACGAATATATTTTCAGGTATCAAGCGTACATCTTTAAAATAAAACATAGTTTATGGTAACAATAAATATATAGACCACAAAAAGAAACCCATAAATAAGTCACAAGACCACGCGTACGAAGTCGCGGGCAACAGCTAGTAAGATATAAGTTCTGGGTATTTAAGAATGCAATAATGTATTCTCACTATGGTTTACTTAGTAAGGCTTTCAATAAACGAGAAAGATGAATTTCTTTCTTTAACACTTTCATTGAAGAAAAAAAATGTTAGATGGGTATTTATAGAACTACATAATAATATAATAGTAGCTTCATCGTGAAAAGAAATCATTTAGAAATCAAGAATGCTGTGTGCCAATTAAAATTATGTTTTATAATGAGTCTTTAGTACGACTTTTCACTACACTATCTGTTTTAGAAGTAAAGATTACTTTTGGCGCAGGTTATAAATAAAAAATGATAGGTATAGCTAACATATTTTACAAACAACAAATGATTATCTTGACCTTATTAAAATTTCGCACGACCTAAATCAAACATGAGCACTTCAAGCCAAGTGCCTTGGAAGTGACATTTTGAATTTGCATACAATTTCAATGGGACACCATGAATCAAACGGCGGTGACGAAGATGTATAGGGGATAGTTGAAGTGCTTGCCTTGATAGGATATGAAGGTATATTGAAACTTGATGAGTCGATTTAGATGGCAACTACTTCAATGCACACTATTTGAATGGTTTAAGATTTAAGTTTAATTGAAAAAAGAAAGTTCTTCATGACACTATGGATCACAAATTGACTCATTATATAGATTTTGACTTGTGAAACATCTACGAATTTTGTTTTATTGCGAGAAAACACAACCGAAATTAAACGAATGTAGTAGTAACTTTGTACCTACTTCCTGACTAATTTAGGTAAAACAAATTCCCACCTTCACTTCAACAGAGAACAATTCGATCCACTTGTGCATACATACATCACAAATTCACAAAGCTAACCCATGTCAGGAGTGGTCTGAATCTCGACCTTTTCAACCTTAATATAGCGTTCGAAAATAATTTTCATTCAGTCGTCCTTTTCAACGTCAGTTCGGAAACCAACATTTACAAGCATCTGGGTGTGTTGTGGGGCGTTCGAGCGTCAAAACCAATCTCACTTTGGTTAACACTTGTGGCCCTTTTACCGTGTTCGCTAGATTTGGCCTTTTGCCTGACGTCATGGTGTTTGAAGTGCGGTTGGCATTGAGCGGTTGGTCATTTTAATGTAAAACCTTTGGTCAAAATGTAAAAGCAATGTTTTGATTTTGATACATGTCGGTACATATACTTATTTATCGATAACCAGGTTTGGACCTATATCGGAATCTGGTATTGTTTTGCTAATAATATTATATTCTAACATTACTTTCGATCAATGACTGTTCAATAACATAATTTGTCACAAACTTATTTGAACTACGTTTCGGATCTTCGCACTTAATTAATCATAAGCACCTTACATAATCCGAAACTAATTAAAACATGCGTGTTCTATAGTAGACCATAACTCTACGGGATCCTCTGGGAGTGAACAAATCCCTATCAAAATAATTACTCGTACCAAGACGGCTGCAGATTATGTTCAACCCTTTTCAGTGGTGCCAATTAATTTGACCTGACTTATTAAGCTTTGCAGTTCATTAACAACCCTTGGTTAATATTTTGTAGTCTTAGTTATTGTGTAAATACGATTTTATAATCGTACGAGCTTTTACCCGCGACTTCGTCCGCATAAATTATATACCAGATTTTAAGTCAGATGATAAGCTATCAAACAAAAAAAGTTTCATCAAAATCGGTTCAGTAGTTTTTGCGTGATACTCGAACAAACAAACACCCAAACGAACAAACAAACAAACAAACAAACAAACAGACAGACAAAAAGTCCAAAAATTTGTGATTTGGAATCAGGGAAGCCTATTTTATTTTATTTTATATAATAATAGTTTAGATTGTGATCTTCAACCCTCTCGACTCATGAAACTTCATGATTTCATCCTTCAGGAAAAAGGATGGGATTAGCAACAATATGCTCACGACACAGGACGCATATGAGGATGGGATTAGATAGTTATTATTGCCAATCATCTAATTATGGATACTCAGCACTTGATTTACATTAACGTCGTTTTATTGATATTAAATAAGTAATCAATTAAATTTTATTAATAATTGGCACAAACATACCTAATTATAATTTTCTTTCAAACTATTTTGCAATAAATATTTTATGAACGTCTTTATATTTTTATTGTAGCTTTCAAATGAATAACATTGTAAAAAGCTTTCATTAACGTCATTACAGCTAGGTTTACTTATATTGTTATATTAAAATGTGAAATACATTTGTTTACAACCAGTAAGTAAATAACATAATCGGTGATAGGCCCAAATCAGATGAATTCGGATTTTAGTCGGATAAAATCCCGTGTAATCTAATCTCGATTCCGTCATAATTATTATTTTCTAATTAAACAAACTTTGTGTTAAGTCGGCCCTTGGGTTCTGTAATTGAACTCTTTGAAATGTGGTTTTGTTAGACCTGTAATAAACATTCTACAAGAAAGTAAATTTAGACTTTCTAAAAAAATCTTTCTTGTACTGTAAGGTTATTTACAAGAAAGTCACAGCAGAAGATATCTAGCCAAAATACATGAAACTTGTTCAAACTGAAACGGGTTTTGTGTATAAACTTGCATGAGTAGCATAAAGTTTATTCTCTAAATATTCCCGGGAGACAAGTCTTGCTCGAAGCAAATACAAGGTGAAGATGTTACTACTATTTGTTACAAAAACTCGATCGTTCAAAAGCACGAAATTTCGAGATTGTTCAAATTTTTAAATTATTATTTGATGAGGAATGCCGCATATTTATTTCTCTTACTCCTCCTACTAGATATTTTTTGACTAAATTCGTTGGACTTAATTGTTTAGCATTAAGAGTTAGGTGCCACTGTTGATCCCGGGTTACAAGATTTACAGTAGTGTAAATTTGTGGTGGGTTTGAAAATTGTTTTTGCGCTAATATTTTCAATATATTGATGAAAATCAAAATAATATGTTCACTAAAGGTTCACTATCAATATGTAACACTAAACTTTAACAACCGAGTTCGAAGACAGACAGTAAATTTTGTGATAGACGTTAATTTGACATCATATTAGACGTTCTTTGCTCCGAATGTAGCTGTGTCTTACTTATAGCGCATAGTATACAATCCGAGCTTCTTGCTTATGCCACTTACACATGTCACATGACTGATGATGACGGGAAACCTTAGTAAGAGTTTCGAATGCAAGGCTATTATCATATGTCCCGGAGCGGAGAAAGCAACAAAACGTTTGTCTTTTTAGCACATTTGTCTAAAGGATAGTTGTATTTCTACGTCGTCGCATACATTTCCCAGTGAAAGCAGAAAAAGAAGGAAGTAATATTAAAGAATTGGCTGCCATGCTCCTTCCATCATACTCAGGAAAATGTACGCCATTTTTTCAGGGTTGGCAACATTTTACATTGCTGTCTTGAATGTAACTCTTAGAATAATTTTTAGAAAAGAATACGAGTTTGCAAAGATTCTGTGAAGATGATTACAGAGCAGAGCGACGGACACTAAACAACATCAGATGCGATGGCATCAGCCAGCACCGTCACATCACTGATCTGAAAGGGTCCCCGTATCGGACTGCTGGATACATTTCAGGGTTAACTTTCAAGTAATTCCACATAACTTAACTCGCCAAATGTTTTTGAAATCGCTTAAAAGAACCACTTTTTGTGTGTTATACAGATTTAACTCATTGCAACTTAATTTTAAAAAAATTTATCTTGATAACGGAGAAGGGCGATTTAGTCAGTATATCAATGTCAGAAACTTAAAATTTAAGAATGTACTAAAATTTGAAATTGTTGTAAGTTCTTTAATATGCCTTTGTCATGATTTTTTTAACCTTCTGAAGTGAAACACTTTTTATGTGAGGGCTTTGAAATTTGGATCCGCAACCTTTTCGTATAACGGAAGTTAGAAATATAAATTTGAGCTGCGGATGTTCTTTTCTTTACTTATATTCCACTTCCTGAAATGTAAAGACAACTTGATTTTAAATTGAAATTCCATCTTTCAGCGTAATCAAGCGAATTCGTCTATGACGGTTTCAAATTCGATCTTTCAAAACTTCAAAACAGGGCTGCCAGATAGGGGGTTTTCCCGCGATTTTGAAGAAAAATTTGGTCTTTTGGGGAAAAGAAATTGTTGGAAAAATTGACGGGGGAAAAATTCAAAGCACAATTTTGGGATTTTTAAGTGAAATTTTTTATGTTAGGGCTTTGGAATTGGGATCGACAACCTTTTCATGTGACGGAAGTTCGAAATTTAAATTTAATAGCTGCGGAAGTTTCACTTTTATATCGTACGAGCTTTTACCCGCGACTTCGTCCGCATAAATTATATACCAGATTTTAAGTCAGATGTTATGAAACTTTTTTTGTTTGATAGCTTATGCTATCAAACAAAAAAAGTTTCATCAAAATCGGTTCGGTAGTTTTGGCGTGATACTCGAAACAAAAAACATACACCCAAACAAACAAACAAACAAACAAACAAACAAACAAACAGACAGACAAAAAATCCTAAAATTGGTGATTTGGAATCAGGGACATCTAAAAATCATATCGTAATCTTTTTTTTGTAAATATCTTCAATGTACAGACACACTTCTGTTACAGTTTTATAATAGTTAAGATGTGTTTACGACAGGCAGGCTACTTTTTTTAAATACATTTTTAAACATTTTCAGTGGTCTTCTTTATATTACAATTCGCAAAATATATGCACATCGGATCTTCATTTCAATGTATCAATATAAGTACCTAGAGAAAATTATGTATCATCCATAAACACATCACTGTAGCAATTAGCGTACCCATTTCGCTCCCAAACTTCTATTGTAGGGTGACCATGACCATTCAATCAACATCGGGACATAATCATAAAGTCTCCAGCACGCGGACTCGTAAATATGCGCCCGACAAACGGTCTGATCGGACATTTATTACGCAGGATATGAGAACGCGAGAGATGTTATGACGCAAATAGGTAGGGAAATTGTAATTGATACGGGATTGTAACCATTTTTGGGTTTGATATTATTCTATGTCAGGTTCACATCACCATATTTTATAATATGGAATACAATATACATATAATATATAAAAGAAAGTAATAATAAAGTAGGAAATAACCATCTTCCCACTTAATTCAGAATTTGTTAAAAATATGCCTGAAACATTGATTTTTGCCTTTCAAGATGCAAAACCACACAAAAGTGAAAAGTGAAAAGTCAAAAAATACTCACGTACCTATGACACATAGATTTCACATTTCAAATCTTTAAGCATTTGAGCGCAGAAAGTTTAATGCAACCAACACCTTCATTAATGCACATTACAAAAGCCCCGAAGTAAATTACGACTATCGATAAAAGCGTAAAACGAACAAGCTATACGGGAGATATCCACCAATAAACGTCATTGGGGATAATGACGTCACGCTCACAAAACCGCTTCCGAAATTCGGGAAATATTTTTACGAATGCATCGTGCATGGATCGTAAAAGGTTTACGACCTTCGCTTCCGAGTGAACCTAGCTTTATTAATGACTTATTATGTATAATATATTTTATATACACAAAATATAAGTGCTAATTAACTATGTTTAAACGTATTCCGTTTCATTACATATCATTTATAAATAAAAAATCTTAATAGACAATTTGTATTTAGATTATCACGAATAAGAATATCAAAGAGAAATCTCATGGCACATTATTTAATGTTAAGGAAACCTGCCTGTGGCGAAAATCAAGGGACACGATCATTACCTTTCAGTGCACATCACATACTAGAAATAGCCTTAATTAACCCTTGCCTATTAAACCCAATATAGATAGGATCTAATGAAAGGACAAGCAAACAAATAAGGTCCAGCAATTTGAATTCCTTGCTTAATTAAGTGTAATTCAAAATGATGATCGCATTCAAATTTGGTCGCAAATCAAAGTGCCCGTATCTTCACGCTATGGGAAAGTGGAGCGGGCAGTGAATAGAGATGATTATTATTTGGGGTCATTTGGACAGGACAAAAGCGAGATGGACCATCCACACACCCCTTTATTCAGAGAGCTTGAATGTCATGGAGTCGATGATATTTTATTTATTAAAACTTAAAGTGTTGTATCAGTAACTACAAAATTCGTGTCCATTATTTAGAAATAATATTTTCCTATTAACATCCATAGCTTTTACAATTGCAAAGCATTGCAATAATGAATCTATCGTTAGAAACATGAAGGCAAGTAAAACGTAGCCTGTACTTAGAAGGTACGAGTATTTGTTCAAAACGTTGACATAGTCATATTTCAAAATTTTTATATTACTAACCGTCTCCACAAAACTAGCTGTTAAAAATTACTACACTCACTCATTCAACTTTTGTCCAATGGAGTGGACAGTTTTTTCTGTTTTGCAATTGATAGTTGCCAGCATCTAGCAATTAAGGGGACGCGTGCCCACCGTGCTGCATATTTTAAACTTTGCTTTTATTATGCAGATTAATGTAAGTATTGAGTATTTATATCGGACTTCTGTATCCTGTCTGCCAATTTAACAAAAGTCACGTCATTCTAAAATCGGTCATGTTACTCTAGTGATAAGTTTGCTGGTTCTCTTCATAGATTTTATATTTGGTACTTACAGTCTATTTAGAGTTTTTTTTATTTTTGACACATCTTTTATATTATTGAACAACAACTATTTTCGGGTCACTCGAAGAGCTTCCGTCGTCGACTTCCGTCTTTTTTTTTATATCGAACGGGTGGGAAAGACATTATATTAATTTTAAACTTTTTTATGGATGGACATTTGACCCATGTGGGTGTATTGTTCAGATTACATAACATAACATAACATAAATATTCTTTATTTGCACACCAAAAAAATACAGCAACAAAAACAGAATCAAAAGAACGTAAGGGTACAAATGGCGGTCTTATCACTAAAAGCGATTTCTTCCAGACAACCATGGGATGGAAGAACTCTTAAGTAAAAAAAAACTTGCTATGGCGGTGTAGTAAGATAAAAAATATATAGCTTACAATACATTACAGATATATTATAATATATACATACAATATACATATACATAAATATATACATACAAAATATCCAACAATAAATAATAAATATAATATATAATAAGTACCTAATGGATCAAAATGTGATATTAATAATTAATAACAATGAGTCAAAGGGCGAGGTAGTGATCCCTTACTCGTTTTTTAAAAACGGGCAGGGAGGGAGCTTGTCTTATGGTAATAGGCAGGTCATTCCATAATCGAACAGAGTGCACTGTAAACGAATGATCATAGGCGGACGATGTGTGACGTGGAACAGCTAGTAACAAATTTTGAGCAGAGCGCAGTACACGGTCATGGGTGGCATGAAGGAATGTGAACCGGTCCTTGAGATATGATGGGGTTAAGGGGAGGAATAGGACAGAGTACAAGAGGGAAAGAATATGGAGATTACGACGAAGACGAATCGGAAGCCACTTGAGCTTGGTACGAAATTCAGAGACGTGGTCATACTTGCGAAGGCCAAATATGAACCTAATACAGAAGTTCTGGAGCCGCTCAAGTTTGTTTAGTTGCTCCTCATTAAGATCGAGGTAGGCAACATCGGCATAGTCAAGGACCGGTAGTAATAGAGTTTGGGCAAGCGCAGTTTTGGTGGCAGTCGGCAGAAAATTACGGAGTCTCCTCAGTGCTCCTCCCGAAGCAAACATTTTCCTATTTACCATCTCAAGTTGAGAAACCCAAGACAAACAAGGATCAATTTGTATTCCCAGATTTTTTACGGTAGTGCTAAAGGGGATATGGATCCCATCAAATAGAATTTGGGGCAGCGACTGCCAGTCAATCCTGGAGGTAAACCACCGGCTTCCAACTATTATGACTTGGGTTTTGTCCGGGTTAACCCTGAGCCCATATTCCTTGCTCCACTCAGCTATATAATGCAACTGGACATTGGTCGTATAAATGGCTTGCGAAAGGTCATCCAAAGAAGATTGAGTGTATATTTGGAGATCATCTGCGTAAAGGTGGTAGGAAGAAGAAATGTTTTTCGAAATAGAATTGATAAAAATTGCGAAAAGGAGGGGAGATAAGACGCCACCTTGAGGAACACCGGCGGTCGTGTTGCACCAGTCAGACAATGTATCATCAATTCGTATACGTTGCCGACGTCCGTGTAGATAACTACTGAACCAGTCAATCACCGTTGGAGATATGCCAAGCGAACACAGAAGCCTCAAGAGTACATCGAAGTCGACAGTATTGAATGCGTTGCTGAAATCTAACAGTGTTAGGACAGTGAGTTGACCATTTTCCATCCCTAGACGGATATCATCAGTGATCTTTACCAGGGCCGTCACAGTGCTGTGACCGGGACGGAATCCAGACTGGTATGGATTTAAGAGGCAGTTATTTGAGAGAAAAAGATTCAGCTGATGATGGACGGCTCTCTCAAGAACCTTAGATAGGAACGGGAGGATGGAGATAGGACGATATTCGGAAAATAATGAAGGATTCGGTTTTTTGGGTAAAGGTATTATTTGGGCGTCTTTCCATGAGGAGGGAAATATGCCCGAGGATATGGAAGAGTTCAGGATGTGACAAATTACAGGGTTAAGGATATCTAGTATGGGAACGATCATTTTACGACTGACACTGTCGCTTCCCACGGCATTAGAAGTATTAGAAAGTATGTGCTTCTTGACATCACAAGCAGTGATTGGACTGAAAACAAAAGGAGGGTAGTCGGGTGTTGGTATAGATGAAAGATAATTTAAAGTTTTAGTTTTTGTTGCATCATTAAAGGCAGACGACGAAGAAAAGTGTTTATTAAGAAGGTCTAAGTTTACGTTATTAGGGACTGAGTCTTGACGAGACTTACCAACACCCAGTGACTTAAGAAACTTCCAAACTTTGGTGGGGTCGCCGTTTTCGACGGACTGATGGATATGGCGTCGTTGAGCATCCCTACACACCTTATTGCAGTGATTCCTAACAACAGTGTACTTTTCCCGGTTAACATCAGTAGGACGTCGTTTAAACTTGGATTTGGCAACTACTTTCTGCTGCAACAACTTCTTGATATCTTCAGTGAGCCAGGGAGCAGGGAAATGTTTTAATTTAACGGCTCGTACCGGGGCGTGCCTATCGTATAACTGTGTGAGAAGGGAGTTAAAAACTGATATTTTCTCATCAACTGTAGTGACATTAAAAATACGGCCCCAATCGACGTTATCTGCATCCTCCCTAAGCTCCCCCATATTAATACCGCCAAAACTACGCTGCAGAAGTACTTTAGGTCGAATTTTGGGTGGACGGACTTTATAGGATAGGTAAATCGAATCATGGTATGAGAATCCGTCGGCACTGTACTGGCCATGCTTGACAACGTGGGCTAAAGAAGATACTATAATAAGGTCGAGAAGAGATGGCTGACAGTTGGGGAAGTGATGAGTGGAGCTGGAGGGAAGAATATGCAAGTTATTACCATTCATCAAAGAGCGAAGAGAGGAAGATCGATGGTCGTTTTTAAGCAGACAAGTATTGAAATCACCCATGATTATAATTTGGTGGAAAGAAGGGACTAGCTTTTCAAGGAGATTTTCAAAAGATGCAAAATAATTGACATTTAAAGAAGGAGGATAGTACACGCCTAAGAGAACTTTGGTATGTGAAAGCTCAACCTCAATGAAAAGGTGTTCACCGGCATCTTTTGGTGGTGGCTGTGCAGATATGCTGACAATAGAGTGTGCGATATGAGAACGGAGATAAATTGCAACACCGCCACACCCAGCACCGATGCGATCGTTGCGAATTAATATAAAACCCGGCAGCGAACAAGATGTGGAAGGGACATTCGGCTTTAAAAAGCTTTCGGAGACAAGAATGGCATGTATATTTTTGATGTCGAATGTCGCTAACAAGTGCATGTAATGCCCTGGAATACTTTGAGCATTTATATGCACAACATTAAAATTTTTGGTGCAATCTGAAAATTGAGACGTTAGAGTGTCGTGCAGAGATGGGAGACTTTGGAAACTGCAGTTGCTGCTACCAGTCTCACCGTCCGAAGACGTAGAAAATGAGAAGAATTCATCACTTTGACCACTATCATTATCAATATCAAATAAGTCATTAAACATAATACACTTAAATATAAATAAAAAAATATTAAATAAAATTATATATGCACCTATTTTATATAAAATAGAATTAAAATTCGAGTGGTCCACCTGCCGGCTGTGTGTAACAATAAAAATAGATGTAAAAGAAAACAAAAAAAAAAAAGACGTGTCTGGGCAGCATAACAGAAAACAAAAGAAAAAAAAAAAAAACAATATCATTGAACGCATCCATTTAAAAACGAAACGCAGCTTGCTGAGAAAAAAAAAAATAAAAAAATAAACAAATGTCAATTTGACAAACAAAACGTCAAAACAAAGAAAGAAAACGGAAACGAGTTATTGTGATTTGATTGAAAAAAACGAAATTGTGACGGTAAAATTACAGAAACTAACATTGGATACCTAATGATATTTTGATTTGCAATGATATCACGTGATTACGAGCGAAATTCAAATAATGTACATTACCTACCGCCCAGACTTGCCTACAAACATAGTTTTACTTTGCATCACCGGTCTTCTTCGTCCTCGGTTGCCTGGGCTTCGTAGGAGCTTTTATGGGCTTCGGGTCTACTTCGGCGTCCTTCTGTGACGAGTCATCGGCTGGCGCGATCCGGCTCAGGTCGGAGAGAGACAGAACCTTATGGCGGGTCGTACCGTCGTCTCCCAGCACAAAGACGGTCCCATCCCTGGTCCAGCACCTGGAGACGCCAAACTTCTGCCGTGCAGCCATGAAGGCATCGTGTCGCCGCTTGGTTAGGAACTCCGAGAGTGTGATTCCGGTACCCTTCAGCATCTTTTTGGAGAACCAGATCTTGTCCTTCACTGCACTGCTCTGGAACTTAACTAGCACAGGTCTGGTGCCATTGGGCGAGGCACGTCCCATTCTGTGGCAGCGCCTGATGTCATCTGCATCAAATTCCGGACAGTTGAGCCGCTCACGGATGATACGCACCACCACCGCTGCTGTGTCCTCCTCCTTGGACTCCTTCACACCATGCACAAGGAGGATTTTACGACGGCCTCGCGCGTCCATCTGGTCGACCTCCAGTGCCAAAACCTCCAACTGTTGCTGAAGATTGTTTATGGCACTGGTGACGAAACTCCGGAATGCTGCGAAGTCGGTGTCCAGCTTTGATGCAGTTGAGCCCGATGACTGGGAGCTGCGGAGCTCCTGCTGGAACGCTGACATCTGCCCGTTGAAATGCGCCATCATCTCTGCCATGGACTGCTTCAGAGTTTCCATAGTGCGGACTGTGGGTACTTAGTGGTAACTGTGATGTGAAGTGTGGTGATGAGTTGAAATTACTTGTGAAACGAATGGAAAACACTCGCTGGCAGGTATTTAATCCTACTGAATGATTATAAACATAAATATTAACCAAAACTCTGCTTGTTTTATTTAAATTTAAATTTAATTTGAGAGACAAAATTTTTGCCTGCTGTCAAGTTTATAGGCCTACCGCCAAAAAAAGCCGCCATTACATTACGTTTCTATATATTTTTGTTTTGTTTTTACGTACTAATTGCATCACAAAAATTTTACATTTTGCAATGAATCGTTGTACCATATTTTTCTTGTATTACGGTAATTCATAACGTTCATTCAAAGGTTCGAACAGTCTACACCTGTCCATATAAAAAATATACAATACACAAATAGTTCTTATTTGTTTGGAATAAAGTAAAAATTCGTTAGCGCATGTCGAAGAATGTGTAGAGTGACCAGGTGTTTTCATGCTCGGTAAGTCACAGATGAGGGTGCATATTATTATGACTCATATTCGAGTCCTAAGGTCAAAGTGACACGTGGTCACTTTCTTGTAGTCGTTGAACTTTTATAGCCGTTTCGCATGATTAGTACAACTTTTTTATTCATTCGTGATACAATGAAGCATTTATTTTCTTTTTTTTTGTAATTACATAGATTTTCATTCGGATCGATATATGTAGTTCAAAATGAGGAAAAATTACAAAACTTAATCATCTGTTAATTTATGCGCGTTGCTGTGAGTTTCCCCCAATATACAGCAAAGGTTTAAAAATAGCAATTTTGTCACTATAATGACGAAGAAATAATTGTTAAATGTATATTACCTAAATATTGCTTTATTGCAGAGTTTCGGTACTAGTGAAACGTGGATGTTCTGAGGTTTCAGAATATCTCTGACTACCCCCTCAGGGAATATAGTCGTGAGCATATGCTTATGCTTATGCTATGCTTTATTGCAAATTAAAACTGTTTTCCGACTTCTCAAGCGTGCTTTACACACAACTTTTTTTTAAATACTTGATTAACTTTACCGTTCTGCAAACATCTGCCGTTTGACCTTTAACCACGTGCCGGAACTTATTTTTTGCAATGACCACACCTCAAACATTTCTTAACGCTGTAAACAATAAGGGGTGAGCTGTAATTATAAATGGTCACGCACGGCACATACTGTGAGGGCGCAAAAAATAATCAAAGTGAAAATGCCTTATCATCGGAGTAGTAGGCCAGGCAGTAGCCGCAAAAAGTTACATAAAACATTGCATAGTAGGAAACATATTTTGTTAATGTATCCTTTTTATAATTTCGTACAGAATCCCGATGAATAAAGAAATAGTAAAAATTACATTAAATAATAACGTTATTATTTAATGCAATTTTTACTAATTTTTTACTAATCAATTTAATTCTCAGGTAAACACTTATTTTGCCAGTGGCTTATACACCTCACATTCGAGAAAACGAAAAATATTGAGATGTGCCTCTCCCTTTCTCAATTTACGCATACCAAAGTAAGCGCGCGTGACGGTCTTCTCGTTTTGTAGCTTTGTCGTGCGTGGCATGCTAGCCCTAAAAGGTTCGAAGAATTGTTTTGTACGGAGTTGACTAGTGAATAATACCAACCTTCCGTAAAGAAAAGCAACCTGAAGAAGAATAAAAAAAACTCTAAACTAGAGGAATAATTTTCTGATCAATAATTTTCCGACAACAATGTTAAGAATAGTTCTATGTAATAATTTTGCATATACTATAACTCTGACTACATCCTGGTCTAGTTAACAAACGTGCAGATATGCGACAGATGCGCATATCTAATGGCAACGATGACTAGCGGGTAGTGGAATTATAGTCTTGTATGTACCTATCATTAAACAACAAAATTATTAAAGTATATTCACTTGTCCAGCTAATATTTTGAACAGATGGCTAGACCTAAATAACTTAGGTTCAATCTTGATTTGTTTACTTATCTAAACTTTTTAATTACAACGATTAAACTGTAACACCGTTTTATTTTCCTAACACGCTTTTCTAGCAGCAAACTTTTCATTAAACAAAAGTAAAGAAGAATCCAGTTTCCAATTTAAACTTTTCCATTCATTCCCGTGCAAAAGAAAATAAAAATGTAAAATACAAAACCACTGAAACGTTTTCGTACAATCAGCAATTCTCAACCGTCGGTCGCAATTCCCATCAAGCGACTCCAGATTAGTCACCCCAGCGAAATCCCAAATTAAATCCATCCCAGAAAATTGTGACAAACGCCATCCGTCATCCAGCCCCTCATTTGCATGAGAAAAACTGTTGAAGAACAACTATTTATCAAATGGCAAGAGGACTTCCGGCGGCCATGACAGTAGGCGCGACGTGTTTCCGCCCGCCATCTTTGGCTGAACGCGATACATCCGCCTGCGGGTTTAATTTTGTTTTGGCTTGCTAGAAGAGCGAGTAGTTCTGAAGAAAGACCACACTTTTTGAAAACAACAAACTTTACCAGAACGAACGGAGAATATTCCCAGAATACCGTCTGCTTTGCACACCACTGGCACTCTATACACGTTGGAATCGGGATTGTTTTGAAGTCGTAACAGGGTGCTTCCAACTGAATAATTGCACTATGCAGCTAATACCGAAATTTCAAAAAAAATACAAAAACCGTTGATTAATTCTTGGCAATTTCATAGTTGGTTAAAAGTTGTCCAGTTTGATGGTCTGAAGCACCGTGTTCCGGCTTCAAAACGACCCCGATAACCATCTCACAACTCTTCAATAGTACTGCAACAGAAACAAAATAGCGTCAGTACACTCGCCGTTCGCGCTCGAGCTCGCGCGTGCGTTCGCGCTGTCTTTTATGTGCTTCTTCCTTGGCTCCCCTAAAGTTACCCTTGAAGTGCGGGGTGAGGTGTGGTATCTCTGGTTAGTAACAGCCAGAGAGTGGCCATTCTGTATGTGGTACCTACTATACAGGGTCCTTTGCTGACACTGTTTTAAGGGGATGATCAGACCATCAAACTGAACAACTTTCTCTATAGGACCAACATCGAAATCGCGTCGGCCGATCAAACGAAGACTGCCGCGTAATCGGTTCTCTTTTAAAGTTTTCGTGCTCTTTTGGTTCGGACACTTTTGAGCGCAGACCTTACATCCAGTAGTTGGGAAGTCAATGGCTGCCCCATACATTTTGGCTCAAAGTAGGTTTGTAGTTTTGACGTTGGTGCCACACAGAAATGTTCAGTTTGACGATGTGATCATCCCCTTAAAAACGTGTCAGCTTATTAAGAAGGAACCTATGTATATCTATTCTGTGTCATTGGTACGAGTTTGATGCCAGCTGGGATCGAACACGGCTACCAGACAACAAAGGCCATTGAGACCACCACGGTTATTCCATTTACTAGTATTATCACGGGCTATTTTTTTCTCTTTTGAAGAGGCTTGCCTGCGGCCATGTTGCTTATTGGTATTATTGAGTAAATAAATCACTAACACATACACATCAAAATAGTACAAACACAAAAGAAAAAAAGGTCAAGTTCGAGTCAGATTGGAGGCCTCAGGGTTCCGTGCAAAAATTATAAAGGTCAAAATAAAATGTTCTCCCATACATTGGCCTCGATCAGGGGGCGGACGATATGGTCCAACTGAAAATGTTAGTTTGAAATTGAAAATAAAATTCCGTATCATACATACATACACAACATAATATTAACTTACAAAAAAAAAATTCTCCTGGACCTTTAGCAGGAGACCGACTCACTTGGCCGGTTTTTATTATTTGTTGTTATGCTGTAGAGTTTTCTCTAAAATCACACCAAGTTTGACGCTCGTTTTTATGATCGAGAGAGAAGAAAAAAAAATCGATAAAAACTGGTTTCTTGTATGAGGACCCTTAATTTTTAACTTTATGTCATTTTTAGGGTTCCGTACCCAAAGGGTGAAAACGGGACCCTATTACTAAGCCTACGTTGTCCGTCCGTCCGTCCGTCTGTCCGTCTGTCCGTCCGTCCGTCCGTCCGTCCGTCTGTCCGTCTGTCCGTCCGTCCGTCCGTCCGTCCGTCTGTCCGTCTGTCCGTCCGTCCGTCCGTCTGTCCTACCTATTCTCAGATTATGCGTTATTACGGCGGATTTGTTAATTAAAAATGCCAAAAAGTTAAAAATTAAGGGGGGGTTCTCATCAAGAAACTAGTTTTTATCAACTTTTTTACATTAATTGCATTCTTAAATTGAGATTCATTACATGTTACCATAAACTATGTTTTATTTTAAAGATGTACGCTTGATACCTGAAAATATATTCGTATTTTAGGGTTCCGTCCATACCCAAAGGGTGAAAACGGGACCCTATTACTAAGCCTACGTTGTCCGTCCGTCCGTCCGTCTGTCTGTCTGTCTGTCTGTCTGTCTGTCTGTCCGTCCGTCCGTCTGTCCTACCTATGTGGCTGTAACTTTTGAACCGTAATAGCTAGATAGTTGAAAATTTCTCAGATTATGCGGTATTACGGCGGATTTGTTAACAAATAATAAAAATGTCAAAAAGTTAAAAATTAACGGGGGTTCTCAACAAGAAACTAGTTTTTAACAACATTTTTTCTTCACGCTCTATCGTAAAAACGGTAATACATACAAGCGTCAAACTTAGTGTGATTATAGAGCAAACTCTACAGAATTACAACAAATACTAAAATCCGGCCAAGTATGAGTCGGTCTTGCGCTAAAGGTCCCGGACAAAAAAAGATTTTTTTTCTAAGTTAATAATGTTGTGTTCTGTGGTGGTGTGGTACGGAACCCTCGGTGCGCGAGTAGCCCGACTCGTACTTGACCGGTTTTATTATCATTTGTTAGCAAATGCGCCACAATAACGCACATTCTGTGAAAATTTCATCTGTCTAGCTATTACAGTTCAAAAGTTACAGCCCTAAATAATTAGGACAGACAGACTGGCACACGGACGGACGGACGGACGGACAGATAGTCGTGAAAACGATCTAAACAAAGGCAGAGATACTTTCACATGTGTAATATTAGTATGAATACAATTTTTGAAGTCAACTTGACATCATAATAATTATCCTCTACCTATTCCCTGTGTTTACGAACTTTTTTGTCTCTTCTAGTCACAGGTTTCATAGATGCTTTTAATTCCACGTTTTCTTTTGCGAATCTTCGCTGATTGGGGAGTGATCTCTGTTTAGATAATTTAGTGGTTCACTCACGATGAAATATTCGAGGTATTTTGTACGGAACTCCGCTGATTGCTGGCGATATTATTATCTTGATGTTAGCCATTTTGTTTCATCTACTTGTTTACTGAAACGTTTCGGATGATCTATAAGGTTTGCTATTTAGTGCTATAAGACCCGCTTTATTTCAACGATTAGTTTCAGTAACTTTACTAAAAAATGTGAAAACTATTCGTAGATTAATATTTTTAACTTTTAATTCTGAAGTAAATTTAGATTTTTTTTAACCGACTTCAAAAAAGGAGGAGGTTTCTCAGTTCGACCGTATATTTTTTTTTTTTATGTGTGTTCGCGGATAACTTCGTCGTTTATGAACCGATTTTGATGATTCTTTTTTTGTTGGAAAGGAGATGTCTCGAGGGTGGTACCATGATAAGGAACCCAGGATCTGATGATGGCATCCCAAAGAAATCGAGGGGAACCTTCGAAAATCGTACTGCCGACTAGTGCGTTTTTTAATTTAAAGCACTCCTATTAAATCGAACTAATGAATTCACCACTGAAAATTGTGAAATAAACTAAATTTTAACAAAAAATTAAAACCGCCTTCAAAAAAACTAAAAAGTTAAAAAATAATATTGCAGCCTATGACTTTTTCGTTCGCATCATAAGAACATTAATTTGTTTTATAGAAGTCGGTGTCAAGCCAAGCCAAAAATGCAAGCCATGTCGCGAATCGTACCGGCTTGACAGCGATTTCAATAAAACAAATTAATGTTCTTATGATGCGAACGAAAAAGTCATAGGCTGCAATATTATTTTTTAACTTTTTAGTTTTTTTGAAGGCGGTTTTAATTTTTTCATATATTATGATGCATCAAACAAGTTTTGGAGTGCGTTACCTGACTGCTATAATCGGCAATGATTTTCTTACATATTTTTAGGAGTTTTTAATCTCTTAACAAATTGTAAGGTGAACCGAGGCAAGTGTGACGCGGGTGTAAGTGTGACGCGGGTGTAAGTGTGACTCTTGCTAATAACACCGCTCGACGTTATTATACCTTAAACCAACGTCGCACGATTACACTATACATATAATAACGTTGAGCTTTCTGTGGCTTAGACAATTTAATAGTATGGACGCGCAACGCGTGTCATTCTCCTATCAAAATTTTCTGCCACTTTTTGCGGGGGGCGAGGTAACATGAAATCCGCAACTTTGGATTTTATTCCCTATAACTTTAGATTCTAATTTTGAATGTTAAAAATCATGAAAAGTTGTCTCGTGTGAACCCCAAACGTTCTAAGTTCAAAATTATTGTTTCGCAATTATAGGCTGTCTCGTTTAGTGATAAGATAAGGTATAAAGTTGAGTGTAAATGCACAGGATCAATTAGTCTCATACCGTGGCAGAGGGGAAATGCTACCGCAATGCTGCAGTCCTTACTATTAAATTGTCTAAGTTATGTGGTTATTAGCAAGAGGCAAGAGTCGGTTGAGCGGTGTTATTACCAGGAGTCACACTTACACCCGCGTCATACTTGCCTCGGTTCACCTTATGTCTCCAAAGCCCACCTGATGTGATGACGTATCAGATCTTCATTACTTTAATAAAACGAGACCAATTCGGCAGTAACTCATTTAAAACAGAATAAGGATCATCCATGTCGTCAAATCTCGAAGATTTGGCGTAACATACATAGGTACTAGTAATTAAACATTTCGAACTGATTACCTCGTACTTTGTTTTAAGTCTGTGGAAAAGTTATGGCATTTTAGCAAAGCTCTTTTATAATTATGAAGCCATCCGTTATGTATGGGTATCATCAATTTTAAATAAAGAGGAGACTTTGTAAGTTTCCTCGACAAGGGCTATCGAATGAAATCAGACAATTTAAAAAGTTGGAATAATTAAAATTAATACATACCAAACAGATAAACCCCAATAAAATATTGTTCATCAAAAGTTAAAATGAAAATTTGAAAAGAATCCTCAGTGCAAAACCAGTACCTGTAATAATCAATTACCCCCATAGCTTAATAGAAAACAGTCCTTTGGCGAAAAAAGTCCCAATCAAATTAAGAGTTGAAATTCAATTCAATTCCGTTCCAAAGAATTTGAACGCACCTTAACCCTTAACCGCAACGCAATAGCATTTCTGATTCTCAGAACCGTGATGAATCAATTACACAAAGATCCCCATTGTGCGCGGATGTCTCTTTCCAAGTACAAATTAATTTAATAAAAAACCAACCTCCTTTTTTTAACTTTCATTTGAATTCGAGAGCTTGAAATGATTCTGATAATATAGATCTTAATACCAATCATTTAGGCGTGGTATAAAGTTTGATATACACTACGAGTTAGAAATACTAGTATTATATTTCTTACTCACTTGTTAAAACAAACCGAGTAGATAATATTGCACTATGCTGATCCACTACTGGATCGACAGATGTACAGTTTATTTATACTGTTGACTAACGCCCGAACACCCTCCATGAGGATAGGCCTGTGCCCTAAAGTGGGCTGTATTAGAAATTATAGGCTGGTGATGATCTTCACAAACTTATATGTAAATACTAATTTTGTTGTTAAAATTTAAAAATGTCTATATGTTCCTTAATTAAATTTATTGAGACGGATTTGGTAAGAATTTGATTCGATTCATACTCGGAGTCTGTAAAACACGATCCCACAAGCGAATCGGACCAATTATACGCAAATGAAGTTAACCCTTTCGATGCTTTGTAGAACTTTTTAATTGCTGTTAAATCGAAAAGGGATCGAGTAAAAAACCAGCTTAGTTCATTGTTGGAGCGTTGGTTGTCATTAATCTATGTGGGTGGGTACAATTTCATGCCATCAGACTTTTGTTGTACTCAGAGTTCTGAATTTTTAAGACTCATTTTGATAAATTGCTTTGATTTCTGATGACCATTTCGAGGCGACAGTAAGGTACGAGAGTGATCTAAATTATTTAAGCACAAACTGTCTAAATTAAGGAAAATACGTACATTTATACCTATGTTTTAAATTCCAATAATCAATTGTTTGATTACAAAGTTTGAGCATTAACGGTTAGGTTAGTATTTAATCTGTTTCTTAGGAAAATTAATAGGTATCAAATTAAATTAATATTAATATTTGAAATTAATAGGTATATCAAAATTGCAGCATCGGCATTCATAAACCCATTGGACCACCTAATGACGTATAATACGTAAGCAAATAAATAAAAATGCAATTTTACTATTGAATGAGCATCAGATTCTATCAGCGACTGTGTGGATCACCCCTGTTAACCCTTTCATGACTAGCACTGATTCATCTTAACCCGTCACCGGTTGATGGATCAAGATATTAATACCAAAAGCGTGGCGAATCTGACCAAATTCTAACCCTTTTCTATGCATATTTAATTTTAACTGTGTAACGCTCGGGTCTTCTTGACAGATGAGCCAGATTTTCTTTTCACATTTATGACTGATAGCGAAATCGATATGTAATTAGAGAATGTGAAGGGTGATGTGGCGTAATTCAACTTTAACTACATCCTTCCCAAAAAATTATCTTTAAGTAATTTGAAATCTAAATAAGTAGGTAGTTATGTTTATGAACACTATGAACACCCTTTGTAGGTACCTACTATGTAGTATACTTTGAGCTTATAAATCTTTAAGATTTCGATCGACCGAATCAGACCGATTCCATCAAGAAATTTAAAACATGTTGAGTCCAGGAGTGCGATTTTTGAATCTCATTCGCTGAGTTCAGCAGTTGAAAATTTCAAAATTACTATGAAGATATGCATCTTTCTACTGCTGATTTGACTTTCAAAAATCGCACTCCTGAAGAGTGATTTTTGTAAGTCAAATCAGCAATAGAAAGATGCATATTTCCATAGTAATTTTGACGTTTACCAATACTGAGTTCAACGAATGAGTTTCAAAAATCGTACTCCAGGCTGGAAAACTTTGTATCATCGACTTATACGCACTTTTTTTATGGAAGGCCTTAAAAAATTATCGTTTTTTGACCCATAGTCCATACCTTAGGGAAAGTTGTTAAATGTCTGACTGAATAAACCCTTAAAGTTAGGTATGTTAGTGATTAAAAACTAGTGGTTTGTAGGTATTTATATTTGAGCTAAGAATTTATACGGATAAACTAGGAAATGCACAAAAAAAAGAAATACAATCAATTATCAAGTTTTAAAGCAAATAATTTTAATCTCTAATTTTGCATACCCCTTGCTACCATCTCATTGATTGGCCATAATTGCCCGCATGGCTAATAATTTTGTGGCCGGCTACCTTACTGTAAGTACAGTAAACCTGATATTTATGTAGTTTTTCCAATGAGGTTTTTGGGATACAGATATAATAAGTTCTGGATTACACTCATAAGTTACTTTTCACACCACCCGCTCGAAAATGGAACATTATATGTCACGTAACTCGAACCTACAGCAAGTCATTATAGCCCTGCCCTGGGTCTAGCCGGGCAATAATATTGTACTGAATTTTATTATAACCCGCTGGTCAATAATGAGATTTGAAATATGTAACCGCATCCACAGATTATTTAATAGTTACTACGACCCTTACTTAAAATTAGTTGAAAACTTATCATGGAGACCTGCACCAAAAAGAACTTAATTCGAAATTAGAACTGGCCACCACGATTATTGAACACAAAAAAAGAAAAAAAGGCGCGAATACTGAAAATCTCTGTACCTATTGCTACGAACAAAGTAATAAAAATACTGTATTGTTATTTAAACTTACACTTTAAACTACAAAATTCGCTGCACTCGGAAGTTAACCCTAGAATCCCTCGTTACGCTCGGGATTCAATATCGTGCCCTTGATGAAAGACACTGCTTTATCCCCTTGGTACATAATCTACTATTTTTAAGTCAACACAGACGAAGTCGTGGGCTATAATAATATCAAATTATTTTCATTCAAATAAACGGATCAGCCGATAGATTTTCTATAAGAGGTCCAAAAAAATAAGTTTTTCAACCCAGGGAAAGTTGTTTTGTTTCATTGTCTGAATACACTCTTAAAATATTTTTAGTAATTAAAAATGTGTGGTGTATAGATTGTATTTTACCTTTATAGACGAATCTGACTGTACCATTACAATTCGTCGTGTACATTAATACCCCTTGCTAAGCAAGGGCGTGAGCAGAGAATTAATATGCAGATGAGAGGAATTAGACTGATGTTGATCGATCGGACGACATAAGAACTGAAGCACAATAGACCCGCATTTTATAATTTAAAGTAAGACTGCAGATATACTTAAGCACTATTAGGTGTACGTTATACAGGGTGTAATTGACAGCCTAGCAAATACTGTTACGGTGAATTCAGACCATCAAACAACTTTCACTATGGAGCCTACCTCAGGAAACGCGAATAAAAATCTGCCGTCCCATACATTTTAGTCGAGTAGGTACAGCAGTTTTGTATAGGACAGCTGATTTTTTTTCGTGTTTCCTGAGGTAGGCTCCATAGTGAAGTTGTTCAGTTTGATAGTCTGAGTTCACCGTTTCAGTATTTTCTATGCTGTCACTTACACCCTGTATAATATAAAAATAAAGAACTTGTAACTTACATAACAATAGGCAGCAGAAATTAAAAAGAAAGAAAGAAAAGATAAAAGTGTCTATTAGTTCCTTCATTTGGCAAAATGTAATTAATTACTAATTATAAATTGTTAATTCACTTCACTACATTCACACAATTATAAATAAACATTCCTTCATTTTGTTTATATTTATGTATACCTTTGTTTAAAGAAATTGGGCGGACAGCTATGTAATTTGAGACCCAGACTTAGAGGTCCCGAACGTGAATGAAACTTCGCAATACGTTTAGAAAGAAACTAAACTAACAAAAAAGTAAATTGGTTGTAACCTGTAGAAGTTGGGGGAAAGGCTTAGGGAAAGGTATTTCTCCTTATGATGCCTTTTGCATCAAGTGTGCGAAACTCATAATCTTTCTTATTAGATAGTCCAGTTAATGTTCTACGCATTAATTATGGTTATTTAATGAAAATTCACGATAACCGTACAATATTATGATAATGGAAGAAAACGAAATCACAAATACTATCAGTTCAACCAAGCAAAATACGTTCCGAAATGTCCAAAAAATACCTATTTGATAATATTAGATGAAAATAGCTGTCGTGGTTGCATTTTTCTACTGCTTTTTGGATGATTTGTCTATTTTACTAGTAATTTCTACTTTTGAATCCGGACTTCTGGAGATGTGGAAGCTTTTTTAAAAAATGCCTTAATTTTTTTTGTTTATAATAATTATGACCGCCGTCCTGAAGGGCTTTTAGTTTTCGTAAAAATCTGGGTGGGTCCAAATTCGCCAAAGGGTACATTGCTGGTAATGTTAGTGACACATTACCTATACTACATGTTTAGCGTCAATATTAACCAGCAATGTACCCTGAATTGTAATTGTAAATTACAATTGTAACGTTTGTTGAATAGGGGCCTGATATTGTTACTTGTAAATACGAAACTAATTAGGACTGATAAGGTTGAAGATGCCATACATTATGTAATCAAAGACAATTAACTAACAGTAATTAGATAGCGATAATAATCTAGACTGCGAGATCAATTCCATAAGCTATCTTAATTTCCAACTGATTTGTATTTTGTATACCTACGAGTACCTACTTCAGTTTTGAAAAACTTTGATCAGTCGGATAAAGAGAGTGTCCTGTTAGTGTTTTACTTAGAAAATAAGTAGGTATCCTGAAAACATTGAAGACCTTGTCGAACCGATGAATGGACATTCCGACATAGAGTAACTAATTATTCTTATGATTCCGAATGGAATTATAATGACTTGTTCTGATAGCCACATACTAATAAATTAAAGTTCTCTGATGCCCTGACGTACGAAGGGTAATGGGAATCGGGATCTTTTCTGTTCTTTCCTTGTGTACCTTAATTAATCAGTGTTAAATATGAAAATGATTTTTTTTTTCTTTCCTTAGCCTATTTCATCCCACTGCTGGGCAAAGGCCCTTTAAACTCCATGCATCCCTGTCCTGAGCCAGTTCCATCCACTCTTTGTCGAATGTATCCAGGTCGTCTCTCCACCTCTTTCGGGGTCGACCCTTACGGCGACGTCCATTCTCCGGGATCCAAGGTGTTAAGACTTTGGCCCATCTTTCCGGGTGCAATCGACAGAAGAAATAATATTATTTAAGAATATAGATACATACAATAGGATTTATAATTTACATACTCAAGAGTTCGGTACTACTAGTGAAATGTAAATATTCGGAGTTTATTCAGTGTTTACTTATTTCTTATTAGTTCATGATGGGGAATATATTCGTGAGCATAATGCATGCATTGTCATACTCAAGAGTAGAATTATGTATAAGTCCTATGATCTGAACAATTTATAAAAACTTTTTCTTTCTTTCTATAAGTTGTATTTTTGTGGAGTGTAAAGTGTAAGTAATCAGTTTCAAGTTTTTACCATATAGAATTTACGTTTTTTTTTTGTGACATCCAAATCAAATGAGTCAAATGTCAGATACGAGATTTTACGAGAGTACAAACTGTAAGCCTACCATGAGTTTTCTCTGTACGTTTCTGTTGCGGCGCCAATTTTGTATGACAGAATTAGTTCTCAACGTAACCACTAGGAGCGCCGTTCGAAATTCAATACAAAAACTGTAGTTTACTACAGTAGTTTTACTGTAGTATACTACAGTGAATCTCGTGGTACTTACCAGAAATTTTCGTCAACATAGTTTTCATTGAAACTTGATTGAAACAGTAAACTAAAGACGGCAATTTACTTCACACGCACACGCGCCTGTGTGATACCTGTTGGAGAAACGCGGCCGTTAAACAATGACATTAGTAAACAAGAATGGACAGGCCTTACGCGAACATTTCAAACCAGAAAAATGAGGCAAAACAATTGACAGTTTTACTTCGAAAATGTACTGAGACGACAGACCAAGTACCCTAATTTGTATTGAAGTGCCCTAGTTTTGCGTGCAAAGCGTAAAGCGCTTTGGGCCTATCCATTCATTTTACTTTGATCTAAGCCGTTAAATACCTTACTTTTAAATAAGACCTAAACTGACCTTTTAACTTCTATTGTTTCAGTCTCATACGCATCATTTCGAATAGCTATAGCGTACCAGATGTTTCTCTCCGACGTTGCGTGTCTCTTATCAGAACTTTCTAATAGAATTTTCAAAGTATCCTGTCATAATAATGAGTAAAAAGATTGATGCGGTGTTTTACAGTAATTTGTGAACATTAACGTTTTAATGGAAGGGACGTGCTATCAAATTAATTGGGCCAAGTTTAGTCACATAATTATTTAAATATTTAAAACTCCATGAGCTTTTGTATTATAATGAACACTTCACAAAGTTTTAATCAATTAAGAAACTTAATCATTATAATAACTTCAAGAGGCAATAAAATCACATTATGTTAAAATACAAATTTTTTTACATTTGCAGATTATATTATCCATTAGCTATTTCAAATAAATTGTAACCAGAGCTCCGATTGCCTAAACCCGCTAACAAATTGTTTATCATATAACTAATAGGAAATAATCACAGAGTAATTCCATTATGGACAAATTCGATTGTCGAAAGCTCACTCGATATTAGGGATGACAATTTTCGAATTGGAATCCGTAATGTATTCACCCCAATGCGCCTGGGTGTAGAATTTTTTAGAGAGTTAAAAGTTACTGTATGAGGACAGACCTCATAAATATATTTGAATGAAGTGTATATGTATGCATATAGATATAGATAGACAAACTTTTCAGCCATATTTTAGAAACACAGACCACTATTTCTATATACAACAATAAATTTAAGTGTTCTCAAATAATGAAACTGTACAACTTTCTCTAATGAACATGAATCGAAAAGGGAAAGAAATAGCTGGACCGCCATTCAAAAAAGATTGGCAGAGAAAGGCACTTTTGGATATGAGAGGTCTAAAAAGTTTCTCGTTTTTCGACCCTTTCTATTAAGGCAATGTTTGAATTGAAAGTTCTCATTCAATATTTTAATGGGCAGGAAAAGCTATAATTAAACCATGCTAAAAGATTTTTCTATTACTTATTTTCTCAACACCATGTCACTTACATCCTCAATGAAAATAGCTTGTGTATGTCCCGTACATATGGCATTGTTTGCTGACGACAGATTTGAGATAAAACCTATACCTCAAATTTCAAAGAGGGATTATAAATGAAAACCAATTTATTGACAATTAATTCGTGAAAAGCAATGTAACTTTATACATTTGTGTTACTTCAATTGTTTTATTTCTGAGGATAACTTGTAACTTAGTTTAAGTAGTTATGTGGATAGTATATACTATATAAGTTTGTAACAAAAATTTCAATTATTTTTACATATAAAAATATACTTATTGATAACCATGTATCTGTTTGAAAACAGTAATCGCTGCAGATTACCCTTAGAGCACGAATTATATATTAATATTCAGTCAACTAGCCGAAAACGAAAGGGGTGAATAAATTTAATACGACGACAAAGTGTCGCGTCGAAACCAGTAATGCGTGAACAATTCGGTAATTAATACCCTGAATTTTATTCGCGAGTTCGAGTTACAATGGCATTTCATAATTATATTTCTAATGAGTCAAAATGTTCAGTCAGTATACAAATACAACATTAGAATTTAAAAAATCAGATCAGAATTAGAACATCAATTAAATAAGTATACAAACAAAATAGACATCATTATTATTAAAACTAGATTTTGCCCGCGGCTTTTCCCTATTAGTGGTATCGTTTCTGGGCTTTTAGGGATCCGTAGTCAAATAAGAAACCCTTATAGTGTAGTCCGAATCCATGTGCTGCATACCATGCCTCAAACACTCTCCTTTTTTGCACTTTTTGAAACAAAATTTGACATGAAGACAAGGTTAAACGACGACGACTACTTTTTTTTGAGGTTTAATAATAACCCAAAAACAGAAACGTGTCATAAAAGGGAATTAAAAGTAAGGCGTAAAAGCTCTGGAAGTATACTATACTTACAAGAATTTATCTCTTAGTGAGTATTTTCAATGAAAATTATAACTTAAACAACAATGCTATTTTATGAAACGGAACCCGATGATGGGTGTGTGCGACACGCTCTTAGCCTTGTTTATTTGTTGATGTGTTTGTCAATAGCGTATCTGTAATTAACAAAAAATTAAAATCGCCTTCAAAAAAACTAAAATGTTAAAAAATAATGTTGCGGCTGATGACTTTTTCGTTCGCATCATAAGAACATTAATTTGTTTTATTGAAGTCACTGTAAAGCCGGTACGATTCGCGACAGGGCTTGAATTTTTTGACTTGGCTTGACACCGACTTCTTTAAAACAAATTAATGTTCTTATCTTATGATGCGAACGAAAAAGTCATCGGCTGCAACATTATTTTTTAACTTTTTCGTTTTTTTGAAGGCGGTTTGAATTTTTTGTTAAAATTTTGTTTATTTCACAATTTTCAGTGGTGAATTCATTAGTTCGATTTAAAAGTAGTGCTTTAAATTAACAAACGATTTTCAAAGGTTCCCCTCGATTTCTCTGGGATTGCATCATCAGATCTTGGTTTCTTTATTATGGTACCACCCTTGGGATATCTCCTTTCCAACAAAAAAAGAATTATCAAAATCGGTTCCTAAACGACGAAGTTATCCGCGAACAAACATAAAAAAATATATATACAGGGTGAAATTGATATCATTAGCATCCTTTTAAACTAAGAGTCACTATGAGAGCAAACCGTTCGGAGCAACAAAAAAATCAGCTGTTCCATACTAAACTGCAATGCCTACGCGCCACAAATGTATGCAACAGCAGATTTTTTTGGCTCCGATTTGTTTGCTCTCATAGTGAATGTTGTTCAGTTTGATGGGTACACTCTTAGTTTAAAAGGATGCTAATGATATCAATTTCACCCTGTATTCAAACTGAACAACTTTTAATATGGGAGCAAACCGATAGAAGCAAAAAAAAAAATCTGCTGTTGCATACATTTGAGTCGAGTAGGCATTGCAGTTTAGTATGGGACAGCTGATTTTTTAGTTGCTCCGATCGGTTTGCTCCCATAGTAAAAGTTGTTCAGTTTGATGGGTAGACTCTTAGTTTAAAAGGATGCCAATGATATCAATTTCACCCTGTATAGTCGAATTGAGAAACCTCCTCCTTTTTTGAAGTCGGTTAAAAAAACTATTGAAAACGAATATTGTGGAATATCACAACCCTATATTCCCTGGAGCGGCTGTCGGCAGGTGCAGAGGTATTCTGAAAATAGCATATTTACTCACATTTTGCTAATATGTAGTCCCTACATAGGGACCTACTCTGAATTCCATCTAAATGAATCACCTAATTGCATCTAGTTCATAGATAGACAATTTAAAAAACAAATAAACGTACTGGATTCCTTCCGTTATTATCTAATTTTATTTGTTAAAATAAAACAGACATCCGCATGACGTATCAATTTATTTATGACTTCCATTAAAGGCTCGAGTATTGTGGGCCACTAAAAGTGTAATCAAATAAAAATATCACAGTAGGATCTTCAATATTCATGAAGAACATAACCACGAATTATTGGACTGGTACAGGAGTAATATTTTTCTCAATCACCATTAGTCCGTATCTGCGAGCCTACCGACCTTTTCACTGCGCATGATAGCAACATGCATTCTAGCTCCGTCACCCTAAAATCTTTCACCAGCCTCGTAAAATACTATTCAATCTTCAACCCTATCTTCTACTGCTTACAGTTCATGTTCAGATTAAACTCTACCATCAGTTTGGTCAGATTTAGGTTTGCTGTCATTTCGCAGTAGAATGCCGAATATGTCGGCACTTCACTTTTATTGTATCAAATAATAGGGGCGCTCTTATAGCCATTATCACGTGTTTGATCTAAAATGATACTTGGTTCGGCGTGCACTCTGACGAGGGGTGTCTTTTTCTATAGATTTACTGATGGTAGTGCCAAATTTTAACCGATATCAAAAATAGAATCAACTTATTTCAAATAAATAAGGTCGATAATCCATAGCTATGTGATTGTGCGTGTTGTATTGTGGTTTCACTGTTCACAATGTGGGATTAAATGATAAAGTCCTTTCGAAAGTCTGACGAAGATATATTTTAATAATCTTTTGTGTGTCTTTATTTTATTATTAATTTACTTAGTATATTTTATTATCAGGTAGGAATCTATCCAACATCTATATTTTTTCTGGATAATATTTTAATCATTATCTGAAATAGCTCATTATACCTACTTACCTTACCTTGTTTGCAGTACTTATTTCATCATCATCATCATTGGCCTTTCCATCTCTAAAAGATGATTCAAGTAGCTTCTTGACTACGCTACGCTCGTGATTATATAACCTGATACGAGAATGACAGGTGTGACCGCATGAACGGCAAAAACTTAAGACATTTTTATTTCACTATCACAATATTCAAGAAATATTAATTCAACAGTAGTAAGTTCACTGAATAAATCACAATGAAACAATTCCAAAATATACATATAACTTTCCTGAAATATTTCGAAGATAATGATTCCATAACCTGAAGATTTCATGGTTGAAAAGAGATTTGAAGACAATAAAGTAAGCTAACGGGGCGAACGATAACGCCCTGCCATTTGGACCATTCAAACTTGGCTTCGGATCTCAAGACATAACCATTTCCTATTCTCGTACGAATATCATCCGTCGACAGAAACTAGTCTGCAAACTGACGTTCGCAATCAAAACACAATACGTTATAAATGGCTCACATTATATCGGAACAACAATACTTCTTCTTCCAAAACTTAATTCAATTTTCAAACATAGTCTCTAACACTGAGATATAGAGACTATCGTAGCGAATTGTAATGCTATGATAACTCTGTAAATTGTATTTCTTGGCTTCTCAACTTTGCCCCATAACCATCCCGCTGTGATAGGTAAAGAGAAGCAATGGTTGTCAATAAATTTTGTCGCTTTATTTATTCGCATAGTTTGTGGGTGGCGTCGTCTCAGATGATTACTTTGACGTTCCTGCTATCTGTCTATTAGTGGTAAAATATAAACGCAATATTTTACTTCAGTAAAATACTAACATCCTATCGCTCATTCAAATGGAACGGATGTTTAAACATTGTATTTTTATATATAATACCATACGTAGTCATATATTTAACAATAGGCAAGCGTGAAAAAATTGATTTGTTCCGTCAAACCGAAATAGTAGTTGAAGTTAACTACACTCCCTTCATTATTATTCACACTTACAAGTAGCAATCAAATCACCAATTACTGTTGATACCACGATAAAATTGTCATACATAACAAGGGAATGCTTTTTGTTAATGAATGAGCTTGTTTAAATAAATTGTCTGAGTAAAGTTTACCCCTGCACTGCACGCACGCGGTTAATGGCAGGTCTTCATAAACTATTCAGCTGTCAACCCAATAGGTATTTCTTAGTAATTTTGTAGGCTCATTATGCATGATAAACTAGGTTTAAATTATATTTATCGTGAGAGTCAATAAAATTATTCTAATTTATAGATAATTAATCCAATAAGCAGAAAAGACTTCATAAATAAAATACAAGTCGGACAGAATGATTAATATTAACTAATTTCAATGTATATTTTTTTGTTTTCTTTCGAGTGACATACTCTTCTGTTCATAATAATAGCTAGGGATGCTAACGTACCTATCAATCAATCAAATCAGCATACATCACCCTCTGCTGGGCATAGGCCTCCTTTTTATTGCGTCACTCCTCACGGTGCTGTGCCTATACCAACATACCTACATCAGAGTTAAATAACTTTTTGATTTGCAAGTAGAGACTGATGAACAATCAATCAAATAATTTTATATTTTCCTATGGACATGTTCTTTTTGAAAAGCCACGTGGCTCACGAATTGTTTGATACAAATGTAGTTTTTATAACAATTTTGTGGACACCAATCGATTATGCCAACCGATTTGGTATAATTCGACTGAGTAATTGGTCTGTAATTTTTGTTTATTTAGGGGAATGCTTTACTTGGTTGAAGTTTCTTGCCATTTATTTATTGTTTGAAACCTTTAAGTGTTTTTCATATAAGTACTATATAAAACAAAGATAAAACAATATAAAGACAATAAAATAAAAAAATGGTTTTTGTAACATACAAAAAGTTAATTTTTAGAGAGCAAAATAATTTAGTACAGGGCAATATGGCAAAAATTCAATAAGTAGGTAAGTTAAAATACAGTCTACAACTCTATAATGATATAGAGTATAGACCATACCTTACTTATTTACTTTTTATTTACATTGATTGTGAACAGAGTACTTACGGTAGTAATTATAGTACTATGTGAGAGTACTAAAAGTTAAATGCTACCGAAACTATTTCAATTCAACAAAAATTGTTAGACGTTGCAATCCGGAGCGTAATTAAATTAACTAATTAGATTGATAACAAGCAATAGTATGGGTAAATGTAATAAGTACCTACTTACTTGTTTTTACAAGTGTTTTTTATCAACTGTGTGGTGACGTAACGCTCGCTCCGACTATCAAGCAAACACTCGTTATTTTCGCCGCTGCTCACATCGCTTCGGTAGCCGTGATCGTCTAGTGGTTAGGACCCTACGTTGTGGCCGTAGTAACCCAGGTTCGAATCCTGGTCACGGCAGTGTGATTAACACTGTTACGGCGGAGAATTTGTTTTTTTTCCCTACTACCGCGGGGAACCAATGGCTTTTACTAAATAATAACAAAATGTATATAATAATAATGCAGGTTACCTACTCGTATTTAGAAAGCCCATGAAAAATTGTTCTAATCATACAAAACTATCGAAGACGCAAATGATGTACCTACGTAATTTTACTATTATTCAGATGACTATACACCTATAGATGAATAATCAACTGCACAAAACCAGCTAAACTATGGTGCTCGAAAAGTATTTTATTAGGTTAGACACATTAAATCTGTGCTCTCCATAAAATTATGCATAAACAAAATTGATATGTTGTAATATCTCAGTGAAATTAAACGTCAAGGCAACAAAGCTACACAATCAATTAAATTTTATACTCAGAGTCTCTCCCTCGCATCCTATTGTTTGAATTAACGATAGTCATTATGAAGTGAAACGGTTTATGGTTTGTTATGATTTTCGTATAGGTATACCCAATACCTCGGGTCAAACATACCCTTCCACCTCTAGCTAGATAATCCGTGCTTTGTATGAAATCCTCTACAAAATAGTGAGATTTGAAAACAAAGGCATTGTTTTTAAATAATAAGCTGTCCTACTCTCTATACTCCCGGTAAAAAGGTATCTGCTATGAAAAAAATATTTGCAACACGTTTTACTTATACAACCAAAAGTTTGACTATGTGCTACAAACAGTTTGTAAGTCACTACAGTTTGATTATATTTATAATTTTTTCAGCATAAAATTGCTTAAGTTATTTCAATTTAGTCTATCATCTTCAATCTGGAAATCTCATCAATTTTCATCTGAAGCTTTCATAAAACATGAATAATGGTTCTTTAGGGACCTACTAGGAAAAATCGTGTTAATTAACGAAATTAATGATAAGGGACGTGAGCATCGGAGCGGAAACGAAGGGCACGGAGCAGACATCAAATTTCTTCCACGAGTGCGGGACGTTGATTACAGCCAATTGAAAAAAAAAACATAATAATATCAAACAAGACCAAGATTCGTATTACATGAGGTATTCATCATCAATTTATGTTAACTACTATGGTAAAATTGTGGTTTCCGTTTAATGTCCAACGCTGAATTTCACCCAACCTAATAACACAACACACATATCAAAATGGTCATCAACAAAATTGAGTTTCCCGTTATGGACTAATAACGGAACGAGGCCGTCTCTACGGGAGTGACGGGTCAAGTTTCAATAGCGCCAAAAACCAGAAACACCACCCTTAGGACCAGTTTGCATAAAGAGAGCCACGCATAAAATCTTACGACACTTCAAACAATTACAACCTTCCGTTCTACACGCTTGGACCAATATATAATATGCTTTAAAACTATCACCATAGACGTTAATTTCGTAAAGTCAGATGCAAATCAAAGTTGGACGAGGGTTAGTAAAATCATTACTGTGAAACTCAGAGTACAATTTCCCGTTTAAATTAAACGCAGGACAATGGTCAGTGGCGTCTAAACCGCGTTTAACGATCTTGATCCTAAGTTATGTGAGGATTAGCCCTATCTTAATATCTTCTAGCATTAACAAGGGTTAGCAGTGGTCGCTTACTAGGTACGGATGACTGGATGTTGTTGTGATACTATGTAAACAGACATTTAGTGAAATGTTCAATGTCATGGAAAGGTTATCTGGTAGTGCTTGCTAATCATTATACTTAAATATTGATCGCGAGTGATAATTAAATAGAGAGGTAGAGGTTAATAAAGTCATTTTGTCAAACTACCTATCCTATAATTAGGTAAATAAATGCACAATCGACTTCTTTTTCGGGATCTTTACAAACTTTGGGTTTCATTAGTAGTAATTATAGTACTCTGTGGTAGGTATAGAATGATAATGTCAAATAATTCAAAATATTGTTTTTTTCTATCAGTCATCATCTTGTATGATACCTCAGAAGAAAATGGGGTGAATTTTTCAAAGCAATAAAAATAATTTAAGTATTCCACATTAAGAAAAACAATATCTCACTTTTTGGGCATTAATTCTTTGCTTCTTTTCATAATTCATTCATTTTATAATTCTCGTCAGATTAGTATTACCTCAATGTTTTTAAATAGTATCTAATTAGTATCTTAACCAATTCTTCTTGCTTCATCTATCTTGAAAAGATATTGGCCTCGATTCGGAGTGTACCACGACTAAACTAAACTAAATGTATTCCTGTCACTTTCTAAAATAAGATTAAGAAAAGAGACAGAAAACCAACAGCTGACTTTAGTGCTGTCAAAGTGACGTTAAATGCGCAAAATAAGATGCCATCATAATGTACGCCATCTTATTTAAGTCGTTTTTGGGCGTTTAACGTCACTTTGACAGCACTAAAGTCAGCTGTTGGTTTTCTGTCTCTTTTCTTAATCTTATTTTAGAAAGTGACAGGAATACATTTAGTTTAGTTTAGTCGTGGTACACTCCGAATCGAGGCCAATATGTATTATTAAGAAACTTGTCAAAAAAAAAAACTTCAAACCACTTGACTTGACTGCAACATAATAAAATCCTGTCCATATCTATACTGTAATGACGAGACAGACAGTAGTGATTGCCAGAAGGATTACATCAGGGAACATTGACTGTTGAGCGAGGGTGCTTCGAGACTCGAGAGGTTTGATGTGAACGTACGTGCCTTTGCACTTTTTATTCACGTCTCGAATTGACTGCATACATCTCAAAACTTTTATTTCACTTAACACTACTGTTTAAACAAAAATAAACTTTTCCTCCTAAATACGCTCCTACCATTATTAAATAGCAATCTACCACGTTTTGCTAACAAACTTTCATCAGGCGATGTTTACGGAACTTTTTTGAACTTTTAATATTTATTTTTCCTTGTTACAATAATTTCATAATCAAGTTTTTGTGTAAAGACATGTAAGGACGATTTCACATCACTAAGAAAGTTATTAATGATGGTTATTTATAACACATTGTGAACACGATTAAATTCGTCACCTTTTCGAGTCAAAAATGATACAATGCGAGTTGAGATAGTGTCCAGAAGTTAATAGACTTTATAACTAGTTCCCTTTCATTTATTTGTGTGATTAATTGTGGACATATTTTGTCACACTTTAGTCTTTTGAATTTTGAAGAGCCGTTTGATAAGGGGAGAACATATACATTGGGGTTGTTTATTTAGTTTTGTATATTTTTTGACGTCTTAACAACACTTTTCGAGATTTTTTTATCGTGATTCTTATATCAAAATAATTTCTTACCATTGAGTGTACTATACAGTGTTAGGGTTACCAATATTAAGTATTATTTACCAACATAAATAAGCTTATGTAATTTTCCCTGACTGACTTTTCGTCACCTCCGATCAAAGTTTTAAAGTATTAATTATAGTTAAAAGTAAATCCTCTAATTTGCAAACCAAAATTTTCAATCTCGCTAAATACTGGGGATTAGTTAGGGTGTATTTTAATCTCTTGCGCCCTATTGCTATTTTGTTTAAGATATTGTAGCTTATGCAGTCAGCCATAATTAAGTTGGTGTCACAAATTTTTTACACATATTTTCATTTAAATTTTTATTGAGGTTTGCTTTGCTGTACATAGGTACTATTGTTGTAGAAAATAATTCACTAATAATTCTTGAAATTCATAAGCAAAGATCCATAATACCTAGGAACATTGTTTCATTAATCTCTTTAGTATCTGGTAAAAGCTCTTTTATTTTTATATACTTACTACTACCACTTTGTAAAATCTTGTTATGGTTATATCTTATAGTTAACCTTAGTTACATTGCATGCTGTGTTTGCCTGTAATTAGTTATACATTTTAGCCTAAGATCACTGTGTAATGTAGGTACTTAAACTTGTGTCAGATGTAATAGCTGTAGGCAGACCTAATAAATAAAATAAAAATAAAACTAAATTAAACTACTAGGTTAAAAAAAAAAATTTTTTTTTAATTTGTTTGCTCTAATAAATAACATTTTGGCGCAGCCCCCAAATCTCTCAAATAGAGATGGTACCGATAATTTGCTATAATCCGGCGGTGGTGCTGCTCTGTTGTCGGTGACAAATGGTGTTAATAAGAAACCTGTCGCGGTGCGCGGTGGGATTAAGTCCTGTTAATTGCTGTTATTATTGTCACCGCGAAGTTGTAAGGGCGGTGCCGCGGTAGGTTGGTTTAGTGATGAGGTGCGTTGCTATCGATTTCCCGGAAAGATTTAAAGATTATGGTGTAAGTGACAGCCTAGCCCTCAGGATATTCGAAAAAAAATCTGCTCTTCCATTCAAAACTTCAAACCTACTCGAGCCAAATGTATGGGACAGTTGATATTTTTTTTACGATTTCGATGTTGGTCCCATAGAGAAAGTTGTTCAGTTTGATGAAATAAAAAAGTGTCAGCATATTAAGGATCCTTATTTTAGATATTTTTTCTCGCACCAAAAAGTAGGTATTTAGGCTTTATGATTAAATATGATGATGCCATTGTCATCAGTATGAGCAGACCTCGAACAGGCAGAGAAAGCGTTCACTAATAAGTACGTAGTATTTGCAAGTCGCCCTAAATCCTGTAACAAAAACCTTTCTACCGGCATCATAATGTTCATCATCATCATTGATCAGGATCACCCAAAAATTGTGGTCATGCATTTTTTTTTTATTCTGAGTGGTAGTTGCACTTGGCTTCAGCTTACCTGATGGAAAGTGTAGATGAAGCCGAGGATGAAACGCACTCAACCAGAAAAAGTCTCTTGTGTGTTTCTGCAATATATTTTTCGATAACGTTGCCTTAAATATTTATTGTTGGTTGTCTCTATCGAAAGTAAAATGTGCTCTCTTGCATAGTCACATCACTATTTGTATAATTAAACTCCAACGTATTTACACCGCACTTTTTAAGCGGATTATTCTTTAAAATTAAAAATGGCGCTCGAAACTTTCGAAGCGTAATTAAAATGTGTCATAATATTAAGGGGAGAGAAAAGTGAAAATGTTAACAGTAAATTGGGAATGAAATTAATTATTTAAAATTTACAAAATACGCTATGATGTACAACTTATTGATAAACGAACATAATAACTGAGAACGGTTTTTCCAATCATTAAATAAAGTTTATTAAATTTTCATAGTCTGGAGATTTTTTGCTTTGTCAAACATTTCTTTGCTAATTTCATAATATCACATAGGTATACTAAATCTGTAATTGATTATCTAGGTTATTGGATGTTCTTTCTCTGATACGATAATATGATAATGAAATTATTTTCAGGTTGTGTGTTTATTATTGAGTTGTTTCATCGGGTTTATAGACAAGAACTTGCAGGTGCCCAAAGACTTTAACATAATAGTAGAGAAGGAAAGGTACAAAAAAATTATTCTCTCTCTTTCGTCTTAGACAATTTAATAGGGACTCGCCTTGCGGTAGCATTTCCCCTCTGCCACGGTATTAGATCAATTAATCTTGCGCATTTACACCCAATTTTATACCTTATCACTAAACGAGACAGCCTATAACAACGAAACAATAATTTTGAACTTAGAACGTTTGGGGTTCACACGAGACTACTTTTTATGATTTTTAACATTCAAAATTAGAATCTAAAGTTATGGAGAATAAAATCCAATGTTGCGGATTTCATGTTACCTCGCCCCCCGCAAAAAGTGGCAGAAATGTTTCTTAATAGAATGACACGCGTAACTCGTCCCTATTAAATTGTCTAAGTCTTTCGTAGAAGATTAAAAAAGTTTTTTCAAGTTTAAGAAGGGAGTTATCTCGCCCTATACTTACTTTATTTTAAAAGTTCTCAATTAAAATCAAACTAACTACATAAAGCTACAAAAACCTGTAAACAACTACGCCTTAAGAATCAAAATCGCAGACTAATATTTGGACTGTTATTGATAAATTGACATCGTTTCATAGCGCAGTTATGATTGAGAGGCGTCCAGTTAGACAAATTCCTACAATTTGACCCATAGTGCATCTCATTTGTATTGGTCAGTGAGATAGAGGGAGCTATTCTCTTGATGGAGTTTCGGTTTATGATTTTCTACATGAGAGTAACTTTGTGTAATACCTATATTAATGTAGTAGTTTAGCAAACGAACCAATTTAATATCGTTATCATAATAGAGGAATCCCGATTTTGTAATTCCTTTTAAACCTTTGTAATTCATGTTAATGATCTTGCTACCGCGATGCAACATCAAGTCCCATAAAACTGATTGAGTAGGGTCCAGCGGCCAACAAAAACAAACTCTCTTTCAATACACTACGGACCCCTGTCAGCGAAACAAAACGCTTTAAGAATGAAAAATGAAATCAAGTGGACAGTAGCGGGTAGGTTAGACTACTTAAATAACAAACTATACTTTTCTAACTTCTCAAAAAACGTTTTCCTTACTATACAGACGGTTTTTTAAGAGGATGATCAGACCATCATACTGAACAACTATCTCTATGGGATCAACATCGAACTCACGGTAAATAAATTAGCTGACCCATACTTTTGGGTCAAGTAGGATTGCAGTTTTTGTATGAAACAGCTGATTTTCTTTTTTACGGTTTTGATCTTGGACTCATTGTGAAAGTTGTTCGGTTTTCCTTTTAAAGCATATTAAGAAGGACCCTACTATATTTAGCAAGTGAGATATCGGAACTGGGCACGATGTGACCCGAATCGTGAACTCTTAAAGTTATTAATATTTTGTTATTTATACGTTTGGTTCATGTATATGTAAAGCTTTATTAAAATTTAGAATTATGGAAGTATTTAAATTAACTTACAAATAGAAACATTACAATTATTAATGTTAATGTTGTCTCAAGTTGAAATTTTCAGTGGTTGAACTGTCCAAAGCTTGACCATCCATTTATCAGTGGCACTTAGTCGAATTTACATAAAATCCGACGCATGATTAATGCAGATACGTGATACTGTACTATCCTCAATGAAAATTATTCACATGTTTGTTTATTGTATGGGTGATAAATTATATCAGCTTCAGAAGTAGGACATGAGTCTTCAAAAGCATCGTTGTAGTTTTTTGACTCTAAAACGTTGGTTCCACAATGTTTATGGATGTTGGACTTACTTGAGTGTGATTTTTATTTAATAAACTGTTTTTCTATATACCTGCGTGGCTCGGTTTTCCGCAGGTTTCTTTATGCATCATCAATTCATCATCATTCAGCCTATAGGTATACTTCCCACTGCAGGGCACAGGCCTACCCTCAGGGATGTATGGGCAGGCATGGGCGTCGTTAGTCCACCACGCGTGCCTAACGCAGATTCTTTTCTTTAATAATCAAATAAGATCTTTTGATCCATGGGTTTAAAAAACACTATAATGAATTAGCTAGTTAATTATTCGATAACATTATGTCTTCTCCAACCTACTTTATCTCCTTTATGCTTCTCCTAGTTTTGGTGCTCGACCAACCGCAAACGCACCGACACGCATCTAATAGATACTCTTTCTTACACTGTGCCGACGGCAATCCCACTCAATCAGCGCAGCACTAAATGCGTTCCACCATAGTTCATAGCGATAGCTACCCTACGCCACGCTCGAATGACAGACAGACAGTACTGACATAATTTCTATTCTGGAGTGATATTTTTGAAACTCATTCGGTGAGTTCAGCCATTGTTTGCCAGCCAGCCAGCAGACTGGGTTTCCACCCTTATGTCGTTGACCTACCAGCAATTCGCACGAAGAAGTTTGCTTCTTCTTTTATAATGCGCACGGCTAAGGAGTGGAATGCCCTGCCTGCGGACCTGTTCCCTGAGCAATACAACCTGGGCCTCTTCAAGGCGAGAGTGAATAGGCATCTTTCTAGGTAAGCATGCTACATCTTCGGCCTCATCATCACTCAACATCAGGTGAGATTGGGGTCAAATGCTTACCTATCACACATAAAAAAAAAAAAAAAAAATTGTAAATGTCAAAATAACTACGCAGATACGCATCTTTCTACTTCTGATTTGACTTTCAAAAATCGCACTCCTGAAGTATGATTTTCGAAAGTCAAATCAGAATTAGAAAGATGCATATCTCCAAAGTTATTTTGACATTTAAAACGGCTGAACTCGGCGAATGAGATTCAAAAATCGCACTCCTGATTATGAGTACAGGAGTGTTATTTTTGTAACTCATTCTTTGAACTCAGTTCAATTCATATTACTATGAAGACGTGCATCTTTCTACTGCTGATTTGACATTATAAAATCATACTCCAGGAGTGCTATTTTTGAAAGTCAAATCAGCAGTAGAAAGATGCGTATCGCCATACATTTTCAAGTGCTGAGTTCAACGTATGAGATTCAAAAATCGCACTCCAGTAACTAAATCAGAAGCACTTAAAGTATGTACTAACGCATTTAAGTTTACATCCTGCATACGGTTTTTAAAGCTGATGATCAGACGTTCAAACTAAACAATTTACTCATGGGAACAAAAATAACAACTGGTCTACATTTGGGTCGAGTGGGTTTGCAATTTTAAATGACAACAGTAATTTTTTTTCGCGATTTCAATATTGGTCCCATAGAGAAAGTTGTTCAGTTTGATGGTCTGATCATCCCCTTATAAAAACGTCAGCGCATTAAGAAGAACCTTACATAGAAAGAAGCATGTAGCGAGATCGTAGTATCGTTATTAATATGTGACTATTGTGTATACAATGAGACAGCGTCGGTGGCGCTTTGCGGAGTGGTATAGAAACTCAATTATGAGGTCCGAGTTCGAATCCGCACGGACGACATGCCACGTAATATTGAGTTTTTCTATCTGAGATGTAGGTACTTAATACCGCCTGCTTTCGGTGAAGGAAAACATCGTAAGGAAACCTACATACGCTGAAGAAAAAATTCCGATGCGTAATGTCTACCGATCCGCATTGAGGACGTATAAGTACATACGGTCTACGTCTATACCATAAAGAAACATTATCTCTTAAAAGTCACGCGTTCAAATCAGCAGTAGAAAATGTCAAAATTAGTATGGAGATTACGCGTCATTAAAAACCGCACTCCACTACCCAAACTTTAAAATTGATCATTTGCACTACCACGATCAAATTATCTTAAACTAGCGGCCCGTCCCGGCTTCGCACGGGTGGACGTCTAATCTTTTCTAGCAATAAATATAGCCTATGTTACTCATGTTGAATGCAGCTTTCTAATGGTGAAAGAATTTTTTAAATCGGCCCAGTACTTTTTGAGCCTATTCATTACAAACATACAAACATACAAAAATAGGTACAAATCTTTCCTCTTTATAATATTTATCTTAAATAATTGAATAATCCGATTATACGTATGTTTAGTCAACTGTTAATAAAATAATTAATAAGCCACACAATCGTGACTCACGCAGACATGCCCAGTGTTAATGCTAATTTATGGAAACGTTTCACGGAGCCTCCATAGCTCAGGGGTTAGAGCACTGGTCTTGTAAACCAGGGGTCGAGGGTTCAAATCTCTCTGGAGGCATCTTTTTATAACACAACTTTATCATGATTGATGAATTTATGACGAAAATGTGGTCGCTGGCATATATTTGGCCTGTATTCTGAAGTGGGACGTATACAGGGCGTAACAAAACACCCTAGTAATACTTAATACGGGGTTGTTTCAGACCATCAAACTGAACAACTTTCACTATGGGATCAATAATGTTCAGTTTGATGGTCTGAAGCATTACTAGGATGTTTTGTTACACCCTGTATAGGCTGATGATTATGATGTGATAAAAATTCCAATAATCAATATCAGAATCTAAACTATTATAAAACTGTAACAGAAATGTGTCTGTACATTGAAGATATTTACAAAAAAAAATTATGACATGGTTTTTACCTGTCCCTCATTTCAAATTACCAATTTTTGGATTTTTTGTCTGTCTGTTTATTGTTTGTTTGTTTGTTTGTATGTTTGTTTGTTTGTTTGTTTGTTTGTTTTGGTGTTTGTTTGTTCGAGTATCACGCAAAAACTACTGAACCGATTTTGATGAAACTTTTTTTGTTTGATAGCTTATTATCTGACTTAAAATCTGGTATATAATTTATGCGGACGAAGTCGCGGGTAAAAGCTCGTATAATAATATAATTCATTGAACACAACACAAATAGCAGGTGCATAAAACAATAACTACGACAAACCAGAAAAATGATGACAGATATTCGAACTCGGTACGTTGCCGAACGGAAACTGTAAATCTAACTGTAAGCCTCCTGCTCCTAAATAATAGATGAGTCCCGTGTAAAAATCCTACAGGAATTATGAAGACACGCCATTATTCATTTCAAATTTGAAAGTGAGTGCGCGATGTGAAATGGAAATGTTTAATGTATAAAAGGAAATAGGAAGAGCATGTCGCATAATCACACATTATTCATGTGTTTCCTATTTTTTGCCTTCTCTTATTTAAATTTTTCAAAATGTCGTATAGTCAGAAGATAACTATTGATAATTAATTGAATCAGGCGCTTCTTTGAAATACGTGTAGAGTAGAAGTTGTTGTTTGTGCAACTTTGTCTACTAGGTATTTCTATTCTCGATACAATATTGTTATCTACCCATAACTATTGATTACTAGAAAGATGCAAGAAATAATTGTAAACAAGACCGGGGTCTTACCAGATTCCATCGGTATCAAATAGACATTAGCAGTGCTTAGCGATTCTGTTTATTAATATTTAGCTAATTAATTTGAGACATTCGATATGTTGATCACAGAAACCAATTAAAAATCGTCTAATATCTTGTAAAAGTCATAATACGTTACCGATTTTGTAAACGATATAATCGAAACTTACACAATTGCCCAACTGAAGACATTACTAAGCATGTATCTTGTATATTAAAGTAGGGTTTTGGAGAAATAATAGTGAAAACTGATGTGCATATTCATAAACTAAATCATATCAACCAAATCAAAACAAAAACTTTACTAACAAACGGACCAGTAAACCTAATAGACATTCTCGATAGACCGAATCGTCGCAAAACAGATGACGTTCGTTTTTCTCGCATCCGCTCTCTTGTATTCAAATTTGACAATGACAAATCCACGGTCATTTCCGCTTGTGGTTCGGCACCGACTAGGATGTTCATATCATTTATATTCATTCGAGTTTCGCATAGCTTTTGTTCGAGAGATAAGTCAGCGAAAAGATGGTTGACGGTTGGGGTGTAAATTAAAAACGAGACGTTCACTATATTGATGAAGATCGACTGATTGAATTACTAACATTATTAAATCACATTTTATTATCATTCATAAAAATAAAATGAGCACCTATGAGCCCATCAACAAAGAGAACAAGATGCAAATCTGAAACCGAGAAATTACTAAACCTTTTCTATTTTTAAGCTCTCGTTTCTCTCTCTTTTCCACATTTATCAAATTCAGTACGAATCCGATACTTTCGTCTTCTTTTTACGAAAATATCGCCATCACGATTCATTAGTCCAACAGAGCAGCATTGTATTCGCATTATTTCGATGCAACTTTATTTTGTATTGTCTGCGAGTTTTACTTTCCAGATCATTCATAATCGTACAGTGCATTGTTCTAAAATCGAACATAATTTAAGAACAAATGAGCCAAACTTTAGGAGCAATTTATGTTATTACTTTATTATTATTACTTAATACTAATCAGAAAATTTTTCTTGTTGGTATAAATTAAAGTTTAATATAGGTACATATCATTGTTCATCGGACAAAAATATCTGCATTAGAGTGTAAGAGTTTAGTGAAAATGGCATTCAATAAACCAGAAAAAAAGAAATTGTGAAAAGCAAAAAATCATTGCGAGTCTACATTACCGTGTTAAGCGATCCGTTATAAAATCACCCTTCGGGACTCAAACATCCGTATGTAAATGTTATCGTGAATTTATTGTTATAACTTCTCTTTAGCTAAGTGATATTCGAGATTTCCTTCCAAATATGCTGCAAGCGTTTTCCCTATTTTATGTGAAACCCTGCCAATTTTATCCAGACCTGTGAGATTCTCTTAAGTTCTCACAGTCTTCACAGAGATTGATGGTTCAAATAATGTTGGCGCTAATACTAAAGTTTCACAATAGAGGTTTATTTCGTATTTTCACTGATTACTTCGATTCGGCACTTTCGAAAGGGTGCTACCTACATAATACTGAAGCTATATTAAAACTGATTACAAAAAGCTTAAAACGAAAACGAACAACGACTCCAGTTGTGTTTTATACAACGTGTTAATGAATTAACGCAAAACTAGAAAGTAGTTTGTTTAGAATCGAGCGCAGAATCGAATTATCATGGTTTTAACATAGGTAATTTTTTTCAAAATATTAAATAATTTTTTTGCAAAATTTAAAATTTACTGAACCTGGTGTCAACCCGCCGCACGAGCACACTCACCCTACTTACTAGCAAAACAAGATTATAAAAATGTATCCATGAGTACGTTAGCGCTTTCTTTCAGTGCTGAAATTATAACAAATCATTTTTGCCTCAAAACTTAAAATGCAAATAACTTTAAATTTTAACTATCAAAATAATGAAATTGTTGTTGCAATCTAATTATTTTGTTATAAATCAGTTGGGGTTTATGAGGTTTTGCGCTAATTCATTAACACGTTGTATAAACATCTACTTACTCATGCGCTGAATGGATCTCACTTCAATCATGTAATGTTTCTGGCACGAACAATACAAATAAAATGTTAATTTTCACGCTATCAAAAGATTCAGCTCAATAAATTAAAGCCAATATACATGTTAATGGTGTAAAGTACTGTACGTCTTCCCCTTTGCTTTCCCTTACATCACCAGTCGTCACACAGACATTCATTTTCATTTGATGTGGTATCTAAAATATAACCTACCTAAAACTACTTATTTTTTTAAACTGGAAAATATAGAAAACGGAACTGATCATTTTTGTCAAAACAAACGCAAATTGAGATCTAGTATCTTCCTGCGGTTCCTGCGTCATGTTGAAAACATATTATTATCTTCATCATGTAAATATTAAAACTAATTTACAAACTGGTATATACAGCTCACATATTGTTCAATAAAGAATTAGAACCGTTCGATTTTTGTTATTCAACAATTACTAGAATATGTAGGTATTTGATAAACAAATTGCAGCGACAAATGGTAAGACGTGGAAACAACTGCAAATGCCTCAACATTATTAAACCGGTTTGTACTCGTACATAAAAACTATAATTCAAAACCGAATGAAACCAAGATAAAAAAAACAACCGGTTGCACTCCGGGAGTGCCGGCAGAAGTGAAAACTAAGAGATCTTACGTCTTACGAATGTCACGTGACTGTCCTGACGTTACGTCATTATCTTACCAATTTTTGTCTTACGAATTTTCGATCAGGGTGAGGTCACTGTCCTGATGCCAGTTTAAAATTTTTTACCCATCCCAAAAAGTGCACAACGCCGTTTTTTTACAAAAAATTAAAACCGCCTTCAAAAAAACTAAAAACGGCTGCAATATTATTTTATAACTTTTTAGTTTTTTTGAAGGCGGTTTTAATTTTTTGTTAAAAGTTTGTTTATTTCACAGTTTTCAGTATTGAATTCAATTTTCAGTGGTGAATTCTTTAGTTCGACTAAGATACTAGTTATAATACACGCAAAGGGTACATCGACATGAAGCTAATTTTTCAATCGCCGATGATTTACTGTCAAGTCATGAGGAGTTCTATAGTGTAGCTCCGGGATGCATCATCAGATCCTGGTTTCCTTATCATGGTACTACTCTTAGGATATCTCCTTTCCAACAAAAAAAGAATCATCAAAATCGGTTCCTAAGCGACGAAGTTATGCGCATTAAAAAAATACATATATAGGTATATACAGGGTGAAATTGATATCATTAGCATCCTTTTAAACTAAGAGTCTACCCATCAAACTGAACAACTTTAACTATGGGAGCAAACCGATCAAAGCAATAAATAAATCTGCTGTTGCATACATTTGAGTCGTGTTGGCATTGTAGTTTAGTATGGAACAGCTGATTTTTTGTTGCTCCAATCGGTTTGCTCCCATAGTAAAAGTTGTTCAGTTTGATGGGTAGACTCTTAGTTTAAAAGGATGCTAATGATATCAATTTCACCCTGTATATACGGTCGAATTAGTAACCTCCTCCTTTTTGAAGTCAGTTAAAAAATGCATTATTCTTATGATACAGATTCTTTGTGAAAATGCCATATCCGCATACCTATTCCTGAATTGTGGAACATAAAACAGATCGCTTGCAAACGTGCGAGCCGTCCACTGGCGTGTGACTAAAAGCATTGTAAATTTTACACAAAATGCACTGTTCCCTACATTCAAGTCGCTTTCAAATCAGCACAAGATGTAGTACTCCCCGAACGAACATTCTTTTATATTTTATTTTATCGTTGAAAATAGTACATGTTAAAAACTTTGACTAAAGAAAATTCTAGTTTATGTCAAGGGTTTGCATAGAATTTCGATTATTCATGAATTGCTCCAACCTATTTTTTTTATGAATACTTAAATAAACTTGTTTTAGAGAAGAACGCATCTAGATATTTTCTAAGTACCTAATATTTGAACTCATTATGAGATAGAAAAGTTCTCGAGTGGCGACCGCGTACCCGAAAGCGCAGCGTGGGTAGGCCCCTCACACGGTGGACCGACGACCTGGTGAAGGCGGCGGGAAAACGTTGGATGAGGGCAGCGCAGAACCGGTCGTTAAGGCGATCCTTGGGGGAGGCATATGTCCAGCAGTGGACGTCCATCGGCTGAGATGGTGATGATGATTACAGGGCCAGTCGGGGTAAATATTACGAGACAATTTATTTTTTATTAAGGAAAAAAAATATAATTGGCTTAATAAGCTTTAATTGAATACTTTAATTATGATAGATATCAATGAATAGTAGGTAAATATAAAAATGTTAGATCTGAGACGCATTAATGAATTTTTAACAGCGTCAAAAACGAAAAGATTTATTTCGTCTCATATTATGTACCCCGATCGGCACTACTAATAACAAATATTTGCGTTACAAGATTCCTATAGTCGAACACCTAAACAAGCACATGCAGTCAACACAAAGGAGTAAAATAATTAAATACGGTTCACCATTGCAGACCAATTTGATCGGAATGCCACGCGTGAACGTCAAACGCACACTAGATGTCTAATTAGATGTGACATCTGCGTCCATCACGCACCACCGAGTTGAAAAGGTGTAATTAGTAGAGAAATACAAATTATTGATGCTGAAATAAGAATATACGACACTGTAGGCAAACGCAGAATTAACTTTATTCACTTCTGACTACAGAATAATTAACCTGTTATTCTACCTTCTGTATTTTTTATTACCAATGATGGTTGTACCAACTTGAATGCAAGTAACTACATGTAACATTCAAATTCAAATCGCCAAATGATAACAACATCAGTACACAAATTCAGTAATTTTTAACCAAATCGCTCTTAAAACTCGCAAAATCAAAATTTATGCCGAAATAGCACAACAAATTTACATGTTTGTTCACCAGACTGGCCATTATTCGATTTGGGCGGTTTAGGTGATAAATACATTCTCACTTAGCGTGATTAAAATCGATGAAACACCACAAGCGTTTACTGTTGCGAATTTATTTTATAGGTCCTGGCTGTGCCTGTAGCTGTAGGCGCTTACGGCTACCATTTGTCTTAATTGCTACTGTTATCTCCTTATTTATTTTATGATTCTATGATATTTCTTTACAAATTGCTGTGACAAATAATATAGGCATAGGTAATAATAATACTGTTTTTGCATAAAACTGTAAATCAATCTAAATATACTTAATTTAGAAGTGTTTATTATTAGTTTGTATTTATTGTACCATCATATCAGCCGATAGACGTCCACTGCTGGACATACGCCTCCCCCAAAATGGGGGGATTTGCCATAATCGCCACGCTTGGCAGGCGGGTTGCCGATCGCAGTTGGATTGAATGTGTGTACTCAGAGGATGCTGCTGCCCATCCTCCGGTAGATTCCTTAGTCGCCTTTTACGACACCCACGTGAGGAAATGGCTAAAGGGAATAATGTAGTTTAAGTAATGTCGCCGTTTTAAACCAGTGGTGGCAAATACCTTATAGTAAAACGTTGGATATTATAATTAAGTTAAAATTTAAATAATTAACATTATCTGGAATTTACTAATAAGTACCATTCGAAAGCCCTTTCCCAAACACGAGACTAATGCTATCTTATAGGTACCTACCACAAATGAGTCGACTTAGACACAACTGCATAAATTATGTATAATATAGAACCTCGTAATTTGATCATGCCTGTGACATCAACATGGAACTTAATGAGATAGGCGGTCGTATGTCGATACTGAACTGAAACACGTGTGACGTTATTGCTAATGAGATCTACTAAATACCAACCAAATTATGTGGGTAAATGTTTAAATCCATTGCTATTATTTATAACCGTAAAGACAATCAACCACTTGAAATTTTCGCTGACAGGATGAAACGCATTTAACGCGCACGCAACGCACAGAAAGAAAAAACCTTATGGCAAAGTAATTCATAGCACCATAATTAATCCCTGGCAAATCCTCTATAAAAGTAGATTAACAGACGGCCACTCGGACAAATTGTGTATTAATATTTTATGTAGCATTTCACACCGTCAGTTCATGGTGGACCCTAGGCCATAAAACTGTCATCGTGTGAAGACAAACTGCCTCGGACTTCTTATGGGTGATTTAGGTTAGGATTATGGGATAGTAAGGTTTAGATGTAACTACACATAGGAAGAAACTACTCATACACAAGGGTGTAAAATATCATCATTGTTATACAATTTCTTGAAGTTCATGTGTGGTCACAAGTAAATCTACTGTACCTATATCAGATTCGTATTTTCTATATTATATTACCATCATCTATTATCTTATAGTTAATCTGTGATTATAGTCTGTTCTCTCAACCTCAAATGCTAAATAATAGAATACCTTACGGTCAGTTGCCGAAACGCTCATTAGAGTTAATGCTCCATTAAATATCTTGCTAACTTTTACTATGTCAACAAGACAAAAAGTGACAGCAAGAGATTTAATGGACGACTTTAATGAGCGTTTCTGCTACTGACCGTAATAAAAAACAAAAACAAACACAGCAGGCAACTACTTATAGCTGCCTCTACAAATACTGAATTTATAATTAACAATATTTTTTCTGTTTTAATTTTTGTCTTAAATTTCGATAACTATTACACATGCGTTTCTCCTTTTCCATTTCACTAAGAACTCATCTATCTATAAAGTGCATGTGAGTAATCAACGGGTAAAATCTCATAAATGACACAACTACCAATATCGCACAGCATAGGCATTCGACAGAGGTAAGAGCTGAGGCATTTAATTAGATCTATTCCCCGGGGCTAGATGGACAGGTTCATGTAATGCTCGCAATGAAACCCTGAACGCTTTCTGTGATGAACGTGTGAATTGATGCGTCCGACTGGTGGTCACACCAGCACCAGTGTAGCCACGAGGATATTGTGCTTAGAGTGTCGAGTACCAATCGACTTAAACCAAAACTCGTCGTCACACTAGTACAAAATATGACAGATATTTATTAGGTATTTATATACATTTTATAGGTAAACCATAAAATACGTAGTGGAAAGAAGATAATTTCTCAAGCTATGGGAAAACGGCCCCCAAAAAATGTTAGCGTATACTTGGCGTACCTATTTATGGAACTCAAGTCGATTTGTTTCCCATAATCTCTAGATTATAGTAGTAATATTAGCTATACCTCATCTAAACGGAGTGTCGCGTAATCGCAGTTGGCGCACATCTTGGTAAGATATGTTGGTTTTTTATTTTTATTTTCGTATGAACATCTAAGACGTCCGCATTGCTTTATATGCCGTTGAAACAGGGAAAAACAGTCTTATCAAAAAAGTCAAAACCATGCCTTTTTTTACTTATTTGCATTTTTTACGAATCTTTCGTCCGATTACTATAATAAATTAAATTATGTTTTTAGAGTGTAATACCATCAATGAACGTTACCGTTTATGGGCCTAAGTAAATTGACACCTTTTAAATTATAACTTTTGATTGGGAGAAGCGATTGCGATGAAAACACGGTCCGAACTCCGAATGGATTCAGGCCCTGTACCCGGACTTTCGATGTTCGATATATCGCCACTGTTCATTGTAATAGAATTGAATTTGGAACGAAAATGTTCACGCAATTGCGAAGTTCGAATGTGCGGGTAGAGGCCCAGTATAGTTTTGAAGTGATACGTCTAAAATCTTACAGATAAGATAACACAGATAAAAATTCCAAAAAACGATTCACTATAAATTCGTTATACCCCTTAGGTATTTTGTTAATAATTAAAAAAGTGTTCGAGTACCTGCTTAGTAATTCTATGCTTTGTATTTTGTTTGGGCTCAAGTATCCAGAACTTGTGTTCCTAAACCAATAAAATACGAAAACATAAAAATATGCTCGAATATCAATTTGATTTTCACTTTAGAATTATTGGTTCTTTGGAATGTTTCTACAGACCTCGGCTACATAGCCACTTTCACTTGATACCTCACGTACCTCATCCCGAACTTGAAGGGCAACTTTAAGGGAGCCGTGCAAGAAGCACATAACTACAGCTGGCCGGCGCGCGCATCGTAATTATAGATAAGTTAAAGGTAAGGGTCAAGAGCAGTACCTAAATTATTGTGTGACAAAGCGGTGTGACCGAGGGTCGATACCCTAATATAAATTTAAACCTACCTACAGACTGTCAATATTGTGGATCCTGCTCCTGGATCCTGATGTATTTGTCAGGTTGTCCCGGACAAATTTAATCGCTTTGATGTTAGCCTTAGTAGAATGATATTTGTATTTGAACGCTTTGAATCTCTTGTTCGTTTTGGCGGTGTATCATCTATTAATATATATAAATGCATTCGTTAATTAGCTGTATTCGGCGACGATACCGTTATGTATCATGATAATATGCTTGCCTAATACAATATAGAGGGTCCTTCTTAACATAATCATCATCATCATATCAGCCCATAGACGTCCACTAATGGACATAGGCCTCCCCCAAAGGATCGCCACAACGACCTATCTGGCGCCGGCGCTGCCCTCATCCAACGGGTTCCCGCCGCCTTCTGGTCATGGGTCCACCTTCTTAACAAGCTGACGGTTTTTTAGGGGATGTCAGACCGTCAAACCAAAAAATAACGTGGAAATCGCAAAATAAATACAGCTGTGCCATACATTTTGGTCGAATAAGGTTCCAGTTTTCTTCTGTACAAACATTGCTGACAACGGATATTGTATTGAATATTATCATTTTTTGTTTTGTTTACCTAGCCTACATCAAATACCCAAAAACGTGGTAATCTAACCATACAGAATGTAACAAAACACCCTAGTAATACTTTCACTATGAAGCCAACGTCGAGAAAATGGCTCCATAGTGAATGTTGTTCAGTTTGATGGTCTGAAACACCCCCTTAAGTATTACTAGGGTGTTTTGTTACACCCTGTATAGGTACAAAATCCATGATAATTTAGTTTACGATGCGTTCCAAAACTACGCATAAAATATGTCTATTTGACAACATACCAGAATTCGGTTGATGAAAATCACGTAGTCAAATAGAACCTCCATACAAGGCATTCATGATACAGCAAAAGCAGGATCCTTTTAGTAAAATGGACAATGGTCAGAACAGTATTCCGTGACGTTAAAAGCACGTATGTCTTTGTTTTGCCCAGTTAGACTGTATGTCTGTCGGCTCAATGGAATTTAATCAAAACGTCTGAAATGGATTATGGGATTTCGTATGAAGCGGTTAACTAAGTATTTTGAAATAAACCGCTATTAAAATTTGTTTTATGAGTGATATTGTTAGGTTAAGTTAGCCAACATAATTAGAATTGATGAAATAAAAAGTGGTGGCGTTTTGCGAAAAGGTATGGACACTCAGTCATGATGGTCCGGGTTCGAATCCGCACGACGACATGCCATCTACGAGAACCAATGAGTTTTTCTAACTTATGTACACACGGCGACACATCAAGCTACGCAAAACCAAAATAAGCTGGCCGCGCGTAGATAGAGTAATGTATAACGTCACACGGCCAGCTTATGTTTGTTTTGCGTAGATTGATGTGTCGCCGTATGTACGTATACCGACCGCTCTCAAACAGTGAAAGAAAACATCGTAAGGAAACTTGCATGTATGTGTAATCCACTAATCCGTATTACGTAGTACGCGTGGTGGACTAACGCCCATACCACCGTCCTCAAGGGTACGCCTGTGCCCTGCTTTGGGACGTTTATTTATAAGCTGAGGACGATGAAATAAAAATAATATTTTTGCTACGAACTGTCATTACACAAATCCTGAAAAAGAAATGTAAAATAATCTCAAATTATCCCCCTAAGACAATTAAAACTTGTAAAATGAATTTACTTAGAAACGTATTTCGCATGTAACAAGTGAATCTTACCTCATTTGCATCCTGAGGCCGTTAACGTAGCCATTATTGAAATTTTATGTGAGTTTGATTATTATTCAGTAGACCACTATTAGAGCAGTGGACAAGGGATTAGGGAAGTGTTTGGATAATGTGGCGTCTACTTGTTATTAACTCTATTTTGGTATTATGTTTTTAAGTGCTTAAACCTAGTATTTAATTAGTAATTATTTAGTTTTGGTATAAGTGATAATTAATTCTTTTTAGGGTTCCGTACGCGAAGGATGAAAACGGGACCCTATACATAAGCCTACGTTGTCCGTCCGTCCTACCTATTTAGGGCTATAACTTTTGATTTGGTAATATTTAGACAGTTGAAATTTACACAGAATGTGCGTTATTAAGGACGGATTTGCTAACAAATAATAAAAATGTCAAAAACTTAAAAATAAAAGGGGGTCCTCATGCAAGAAACTAATTTTTATCAACGTTTTTTCTTCTCGCTCTATCGTTAAAACTTTAATACATACAAGCGTCAGACTTGGTGTAATTATAAAGCAAACTCTACAGTATAACAAGTAGTAATAAAAACCGGCCAAGTGTGAGTTGGTCTCGCGGTAAAGGTCCCGAAGGAAACAAAACTTTTTTGTAAGTTAATATTTTGTGTGGTGGTATGGTACGGAACCCTCGGTGCGCGAGTATCCCGACCCTCACTTGACGGGTTTTTTATTTACTCTCACTATTCAACGTTGTATGATTAGACTTACTCTTAGGGCCTGTTTCACGATTTCTGAATAAGTTCTTGATAGCTTATTTGACAGATCATTCGACATATTTTTCATACAAAATATGTAATCTATACCTACATCATAGTAATGGTATGGTATATCTCATCATCATCTTATTTAAGAGCTACGCTACGCTCTTGTCGGCGCCGTATTCGCTAAGGGTAAAGACACATAGACCGCTGTCGGTCACGGTCGCCGGAGTAAATGTGTCTCAACTCTAATTCAGTCTCTTTTCCTCTAGTGACATGAGTTCCTTGATTTCTTCTTCATGGTAAAACGAAATACAGTGACCTAGAAAACACAATTTCTCTCCAAAACTCCCTATGGGGTTTAGCGGGAGATTTACACTAAAATGTTTATTCAATTTGTTCATTTCCACACTTTTGTGACTTGAGTTTTACACATGATTGACCTGACAGTGTGATTAGTAAAACTAAATAAAACCACCTCCAAATTATACTTAGAAAGAAAATCCATGTGACAGTATAAGCAGGAGTAGGTAGTAATACTTCCGTGTCCATGTTTACTTAGCCCACCTTGAGTGACTAGTCATCGTTGAGTTATGTAATGGAAACCTGGTAATTGCTCTCAAAGTGCTAACATGCATAATTTACACAGCCCCTAACTTATGTAGCGTACAAGACACATATACAAGCTCCCACTTCCGCTACTGCATGTTGTCTGCTTCGATGATTTCATCATGAATTGTATAAAAATATTGTTTATTGTCTGATTAATATTGTTTTTGTTGAAAGATAAAAGTGGAAAATGTTTCGGAATTTATCAATATCCAAAGGCGATTGGTGGAAATTTTATTTTTATCATGCTTGCTGAAATTGTTTAATTTACCTTTTTTATATCTTGTCTATCCCTGTTTGTCCCTCATTCCCTATAGTGCAATAAATCAAAGGGAGATATCCATTTACTTCTTTTAAATAAGTAAAACTAGCTGTTACACGCAACTCCATCTGCGTGGCCCTTACAAAAGTATTCTATGGGTTAATCCTGAACATATTCTATCTGCTTGCCAAATTTCGTCCAAATCCGTTCAGCCGTTTATGCGTGATTGAGTGACAAACATCCAAACCAACGATATTTTTTTGGTCTTCGCTGCACCAAAAAAAATTTTTGATCCATACATTGACATTTATAATATTAAGTGAGACTTATCTTTATTTAGTACTAGATGTTTATATTTCTTCTTATTTAACATATTTCGAAAGATGTAAACCAGACGTTTACATCTTTCGAAATATTTTCGAAAAAGGAATACTGATAAATTAAATACCTTAAATACCTGTGTTGTATTTAGTTCGCCCACAAATCTAATTTCCAACTTAAATTACCAACAACATCTGACGAAACGAAAGAAGATTTACGGTAACGTTCACCTATTGTTATGTTATACTTATACGAAAACATTTTAAGGCGCTATGGTAGGACGAAACACCTTGGAGGCATCTTTTATTTTTCATGTTTCGACTAGATTTATACAATTTACCGAAACCAAAGTCATACCTTAGTATTCTTGGATAGTTTATCTAGTGAAATCATCAATTGAATACACGATTGGAATTACTCATATCTATAGAATTACTAAAATTGTCACGAAGATTACGTATTTTCTTGTATTTTAAATTTTTTTTCTCGTGTTAGAAGAACATAAAATAGTTTCTGATTTTTGGTATTTATACTCGCATATCCACCATTAGTTTATCTAGTGAAAACTTAAAAAAAAAATCTATAAGAAGTACTTTTGTTAACTCTTTTTAATCGAAAATACGGCACCCTAACGCACTTTTCGGAGGGCTGGGCAATCGCGTTTCTCATAGAAAATATTCATCTGAACGAAAGACAGTCGGCAGTGGTAGCAGTTTCTGTCCACCCCAAAAAGAATTGTGGTTGTGCGTTTATTTATATCTTTGAATACAAAAACCAATAATAATGCATTTGTTTCAAATCACAAGTCTTCCTTACAAAATAGCAGTAAGTATCCAAATTTTAATGAGGCTCCGTATTTCATTTTAATTGGCAGATTACTCTGACATCTGACACTTTGTTTTTACCAATTCTAAAGAGGGTTTTTAAAGAGAAGACTGAAAATCCGATAGATAAGGCAAACGTAATTGCTCTCGTTTTTTAACGGTCTTATCTGATTTTACTTCAACATCACATTTTATGCTCCAATCTGACCTAGGAAGGAAAAACTGAAAACAAACTTTAAACTGAAACATTAAAGTCCAAATTGCAAAGTTAGGAATTTTACTGATTCCCAGCACTTTTTCGAAGTAACGTGTGGACATCTATCAGGATGGACAACCGTTTTGTGAAATTGGGAATTGGACATTTGAACTAAAAAGTATTTTAAATCGGAAGCAGTTCCAATCCTTAGATTAAAAAACTGATTTTTTATTAGAAATAAAATATGTCATAAACACGACTCCAATCTAAAATCAAGTGCAGCCTTAAAAAAATCAATAAACTAAAAGAAGTCCTAACATATTTATTAGAAGCGTCATATATCCCAAAAAAGCAAGTGTAAAACTGTCAGTTCGTACTCACTTTACAAGCGTGAATGAAGGATGACCCCCACCAGTGGACCTAAAATAATGGATGGGGTTGAGCATCTCTGCACCGTACACGGAACACGCTTGACCAACAATTTATCAGGACAAAATTTACATACATCTGGGAAGATTAATGATCACTTGTCGGTGATTTTGTATGCTCAATGGCTAACGGGCATGCATGCACTAAGTACAATGGTAATGGATAAAGTTTAGCTCTACCTATGTTATGTTAAATAACATGTTTTTTTCTTTATGTAGCAAATACATAAAAAACTCTGCAGATAGGACAATAAAAATTCAAAAATTGTATTTTGACGTTTAGTAATGAATTAATAATTGTTCTAAATAACGATTCTTACAAGCTAAATAATAAATTTCAAATAAAATTCAGCATACTACGATATAATTAAATTTTTGTAAATTGCTACCTACCTACCTTAAATACAACTCTGTATCTATAAATATAAATAAAGGATGAAACCACATACATGTCCCACCTCTACCCCACAGAAACAGATACACAATACGCCTTCGGCTTCACGAGGGGGATTCATAGACATCGATTGTCCTGAAGGCGCAAGGGTCACTGTACTTTGACACGGACCACCGATGTCACTAGAATATTGAACTAATATTGCAGTTGGATAATCCAATTAGTGAGACTGCTGGATATACCTACATCTATTAGTATACTCGTCTCATTGATGTCTGTGGCGTGAATAACTAGCTACTGACGACATCCCTTGTAAATGTCGGACAATAATTATGAGTCTTGTGTAAGAATCCAAAGGCCAGCCCGGTTCATGGGATTGAAAACTTAAATGGAATTCAAATTCTAGTTTCACATTATTATCTAAAAATAAATCATTGCAGATGAGGGGTGCAAAATCTTCTCACGCCCTAGACATTAGCAAATAATTACAAGTAATACAATTTTTAAATATGACAAACGACTTTAATCCACTCATGTATGAAGACGCGCGTGCATAAACTATAATAAAGAAAAAAATATAGGTTTATGCTATACAAAATTGTTTCGTAGAGTCAAACTATTAGTAGCTATTGTCGTTTGACAAAAATAAAGTTTAAATCAAATTGAAATGTAAACTCTAGGGCGTTTTAGTGATAAGTCAACGCTTCTGTTTAGTGATGTTTTATGGTTTTCATAACACTCAATTGATCACGCATCGGATCACAACTATAAAAAGGAAATAACTATAAATTAAAATTAAAAGACATGGGAAATATGGATGCAGACACGCGTTTGTAAGTACTTTTAAATTTTATATAATTGAAGGACTTTACTTACACTCTTTATGGATGATCCCGGTTCTCTCGTCGGTAGCTGATGAAAACTAACTTCAATAGAATGGATTTAAAATATCTATACCAGCTTCCTGTTCAATAGTTACCATTTGTTAACACTGATCTTCACAGAATCTATTGTGAGAATCTCATAAACTTTACTTTTTTACAAAAGAAGGTCACATGACATACATAGATTTTATGTTACTTTGGTAACAATCATTGCAGTTAGCTTGAATTCTAAACTTTTCATAAATTTTACGATTAAAATGAACTCATTGATTACTTTATCCGTATAGAAACAATAAACACTATCTTCCCTTTGTAGTTATTCGTACCCTTTCCGTTAAACCCTCTCACTCCGACCACTCGAAAACTATTTGTCCACTCCTAAATAATTCCTTGACCAGGAAAAACATCCAATTCACCCGCCACGTCACGTAGGAAGATCCAATCCTCAGCATTAAGTCTCCAATATGAAGCTATTTTCGTCTTTGTACCGCAGCCATATGAGCTTTTACCTAGGACTTTTTCTATGAAATTAACTGTGCAGCATTTAACTTTCCTATCGTATTCTGGACCAGGAATTAGTTGCGACGTTGATGGATGTTCGCAGAGCTGGCCCCGATGACCCTACGACTAATAGAGCATGTTTTATCGGCTTTGATGAAATTGTGCGAAGTAGTATTGGTCTCCTTTGTTAGTTTCAATTTGATTATCTCTGTGACTTAATTTTATACCTATTCAAAACTTAAAACTTATTTGGTTAATGTACTAGGTACTTATTAATCAGTAACATAATTTCCGAATATTCAACACAATCTTGTGGAAAAAACGGTTATTAGACTTAGTTTTACTTCCGACTTTTTTTTCATTTTGTTTTTACTCCAAGTTCATAGTTAGTTACTTTACAAATAGTGGTGGTGCGAATTTCTATAATATTCCATTGACTTTTAATATCTTAGCGTAATACCTATCTGTCATAGGTACCTAATACTAAGCCACAATGAAATGGGCACGGTACGTAGGTACCTACCTACAATAAATAAGTTTCTACTACAATTAACCAAAATAAAACCAGTCAAGTGCGAGTCGGGCTACTCGCGGACCAAGGGTTCCGTACCACACCACCACAGAACACAACATTATTAACTTAGAAAAAAAACTTTTTTGTCCGGGACCTTTAGCGCGAGACCGACTCACACTTGGCCGGTGTTTAGTATTTTTTGTTATTCTGTAGATTTTGCTCTATAATCACACTAAGTTTGACGCTTGTATGTATTACCGTTTTTACGATAGAGCGTGAAGAAAAAACGTTGATAAAAACTAGTTTCTTGTTGAGAACCCCCCTTAATTTTTAACTTTTTCACATTTTGATTGAGAGCGTCGGTGGCGCGTTGCGGAGAGGGAGAGCGTCGGTGGCGCGTTGCGGAGAGGTATGGACTCCCAATTATGGGGGTCCGGGTTCAAATCCGCTCGGACAACATGCCATGTACCAATGAGTTTTTCTAACTTATGTACGTAAAACCGACTGCTCTCAAACGGTGAAGGAAAACATCGTGAGGAAACCTGCATACACTGAAGAAGAAATTCTGATGTGTATGTGAAGTCTACCAACCCGCATTGGGCACGCGTGGTTGACTAATGCCCATACACTCTCCTTGAGGGTAGGCCTGTGCCCTGCAGTGGGACGTTTATAGGCTGATGATGATGATGATGATGACATTTTGATTATTTGTTAAAAAATCCGCCGTAATGACGCATAATCTGAGAAAATTTCAACAGTTACAGCCCTAAACAGGTAGGACAGACGGACGGACAGACGGACGGACAACGTAGGCTTAGTAATAGGGTCCCGTTTTCACCCTTTGGGTACGGAACCCTAAAAAGGCTTATTGACCCAATGCAATGTACATAACTAAGACAAATACCAAACCATTATTAAAGCCAGGAACGTAATGACAAACCCGACTTATCTCACGAATGCAAATCCGAATTCGACGGATTGCGAGTCGCATCGTATAGCAATTAGTGTAAACGCTTCGCGCGTTACGCTCCAAATAAAGCTCGGTTGATCCGAGCCTCGGCTTTGCGACAGGCAAATCCGAGGTGGATTGTTGCCTCGTGGCTAGGAATGCTAGAAGAGCCTTTAATGTGGACTACACTTATTTAATATGATCGATAATTAAGGCTTTTGTGATTGTAATGATAAACAATGACATTCAATACAACATAGACTGACCACGTCATACAATAACAAAACCAAAAAAAGGCACATGTCATGTCACCTTTGTATGCAGTTATAATCAGCTGTCATACATTGTCGCTGACATTCCAGTATGTAAAACAACTAGGCATAACTAAGTGGTCCCGTTAATAGCGCACTGATGCGAAGTCCTTGTTTATAGAATGTCATTGACTTACAATAACAGTTTGAGAGTGTAAACTTTTCGCACTTTAAAAACACAAATAAAACCTTAGCTTTTTAGGAAAATTCTAAGGAGAATACCGTATTGGGTGGCATATTGCTACGTCAACTTGACGTCGTCAAGATTCTGCTACATCCCATAACAGAATATTTCATCACCAGCATAATTATAATTATTCTGATATCTCTCAATCATACTGCAGGGTACAGGCTTCCTCTCAAAAATAAGCGTAAGAGGAAGAGGGCCATAATCCTCGCTCGCTCAGAGCAGATTCCTGGAAGCAACTTTGGCTCAATTTTCCAGAGTATTTCAAGTTACCTCAAGAGTCTTATGACCAGCTTGACCAATAGGTAAGTACATCGGCACCAACAACCAACAGAGCCGAGTAACGCAGGCGGCGTATGTGTTGCAGCATGGTTGCAGCCATCTGCTTAAATCTGCCATTTGATTGAAAGGCTGGCCCGATTATTTTTTTCTTCTCTAGGTAGGTATAGTATTTTTCCTCAGTAGTCATATATTCGTAATATTGAATGAATCGAAACAAGACAATTTTTTTCGATTTGGTAGAATTTGCAAATGTTTATTATTTGGTAGCACATCCAGTATTGTATTTTCCTAATTATAATTATGTACTTGCAGCTTTTTAGTTAAACTCTTTTTAAATTAAATATCATCCGGCTTCGCAATTTAAGATATATATTTATTTTAGTTATTGTTCATTACAAAAGCTTAAAAATATTTAAATATTACAAATACTTAAGTATATTTTAGCAAATCTATATCTAGAAGATAAACTGAATTGCATATATGTTACAAACAAGATCTTTGATCGATGACAGACACGCGTCCTGACGGATCTCTTCCGATCATGCAACAATCGAAATGAATGATAATTTGATGATGAATCCGAATACGAACTCAATTTTATATGCTGCCTACGAAGGAAGTACAAACATTTGCAGGCAGACAATTTTAAACATTGAAACTACAAGATTAAGTGCATTTTCCACTGGAATAGAATTTATACGCATGTGATCGATCACCTAATGCATACAAAGACGAAATAAAAACATGATTGAGCTTTTCCAAATGTTACTCATTTCAAAGTTCTGTACTTCTTAGAAAAGTTATGTAGATTTTCTATCTTTTGTAGAGTATAAACACAGTATAAGAAAGAGTATCTAGTACTTAATAGTATTAATTAGATTTGTTACGTACCTCACTCATTAGTTAATAGTAATGTTACTCTGGACAGTTGCTAAGAGCTTACACCTTGACAAGCATATATAATCAACATTCAAACTAACTGATAAACAACCCAACTTTGACACACTTTGAACCACAAGATTAACGTCTCAGATCCGCCATACATCAAAGGCTCACCCCTTGTATTAGAACAATATAGCATCTATTTGAAACTGTCAAACATTTAAAATACATCTCACAACTGGCAATACGTATGCAAATGGTTTAGGAATAGTCCCTTCAGCGTAGCGGGGTTTATTGTTATGGCAAGATGCCCTAAAACGTCTTTCAATAGGTTTACAAGACTTGCTTGACATACCGCTCTAGAAAATTTCAAGCGGTTTCATCTCTACAATCACATTAAATTTATGAATTTTTGTGAATTTACCGACACAAGAATAATTTAAAAAAGTTTTAATATAGTACTGGTAAACTAGAAAAAAAATATCCAGGTGCAACTAGTTAAATAAGTCAACGTTACTAATATATATATTATTTAGGAGAATGCTTGCATCAGGTAGAAAAACTGACGACTATATAAAGGGGATGTTACGTAATAGTATGCTGGATTAAATTAGAAAATCACTTCACTTTTATGACACTCATTATTAACTAAAAATATATAATATAACTAGAGTACCTACTATAGTTCAGAATTAAATCAATGTTGTTATTGCATATTTGCCAAACTTGAAGACAGTGAGTTCAATACGTACCGAAGCGTGTCTAAGTGCTTTGGAGCTCGATTGCAAATGTTCGTGAAATTCAAAACAGGCCGTTTGAACGTCAATGAGTGTCGAGGCGATTTATTGAAGTGATTTTATTCTTAGTACCATGTTAAGAAAATCGTAGAAAATAATATTTATTCGAAAATTTGAATATGTCCTCAAAAGAACAAGAATGAATAAAATTATATACGAACAAATACAACAGCCGAAGTACAATTAAGGTGATTTTTATGATATGCACTCAAGAGCAATAGCAATGATCATAAATATTAATCACTTTAATCAACTAAAATCGTTTCGCAAAAGGATTTCAGGAACTATTCAGAGTTTGCCATCAATTTGGTTTCACAAACGGTCTCGAGCCATTGTGACAAATATCAAAACGTTACGAACAAACTGTTCCATTAGTCAAATTAATTATTTACCATCTTGCAGACTGGAGACATTTGTCCCTTTGACCATATCGCGTCTAAGGCTAGGGGTTGAAATATTGTCAATTCCTCTAAGAGGCAAGTTGTCGATGGAAGGTGCTATTCATTCTCAAATTGTTAAGGGGTTTTGGACTTGGAGCCTGGGTATTGTTTGATGTCTAGGGAACTATTAGTCGGAATATATTATGATTGATGACTGTTTACCTAATTGCTAAGTTAATTTATTCTTTAAAAAATATTCTTTTCATTCATAGCTCTTTTGTTAATTTTCAAAGCGTTTGCTTTTGTATATTGGTATACTATTTTGAGTACTTCTTCTTATTGTATGGGCAGATTGAGTATGTAGTTGCCATGATATTTTTGCATTACATTTTTTGATAAGACTCAAACTGAAGTAGTTATCATCATCATCAGCCTATATTCATCCCACTGCAATCCGTCAAGGACGGTGTATGGAGTACGGACCACCATGCGTTTGCTAAACTTGACATACGCATTGAAATTTCTTCTGTAGCGTAGCGTACGCAGGTTTCCTCATGGTGAAGTTTGTACATATATCTAACAGGTTTCAGTAGGAAAGGCTAATTACTTAATTGAGAGAGACTACAATTTATTGATTGATATCTTATCGTATCTAAACTATTATAAAACTGTAACAGAAGTGTGTCTGTATATTGAAGATATCTACAAAAAAAATTACGATATAGTTTTTAGATCTCCCTGATTCCAAATCACAAATTTTTTGATTTTTTGTCTGTCTGTTTGTTTGTTTGTTTGTTTGTTTGTTTGGGTGTTTGTTTGTTCGAGTATCACGCAAAAACTACTGAACCGATTTTGATGAAACGTTTTTTGTTTGATAGCTTATCATCTGACTTAAAATCTGGTATATAATTTATGCGGACGAAGTCGCGGGTTAAAGCTCGTTTTATTTATTTATAGTAATATATTCTTCTAAAAGTTCTGTAAAGAGTATTTTTATAATATTTTTAAAACATTTGCAAATCTTATACAAATTATCGAGACATTACATCGACTCTAAATAAACTAGCCAATCCCTATGGCAATTTGATATCAAGTACATTCGTAATCCGTCTGTCTGCCGCGAACAATACTCCGGAATACATTAACTTGAAGTCAACGGCAAAACCGCGATCTCGGTTTACAGGACATGCCCCCCTCCGGCCTTTGATCGTTTTGTATTTCTCTCGAATACTCACAAAATTACCAGACACAAAAGACCGAATACTTAATATCTTATAAAGGAAGTTTTACTATTGTCAATTATTTATAATTCTACCTATTATACATATAAAGAGATAAACAAACATATCTATTCCTAATAACGGTTATATGGAAATTTAATTTATCTTCGACTTTTCTTTGAAGTGAATCTGAATATTCGAAGTTTATTTCTATTTTAATATAATATTAAACCATCGCATACCAAGAATATTGATTGAAAAGTAATAAAGCAAAAATAAATTGCATCGGTCGTCATAATCCCAAATTGGTTTCCAAACATCAAATTTAAAAAAAGGAATCTATGATTGAATCAACACGCGATAAATCAGGGGACCGTTAAGGGGTCTCTATTGTATTCTTTACAAAGAACTATCCGATCTCTAGAACAGACATTCAAGTTTCAAACGTCCATTGGCGCTCTTCAACAAAAAGTTTTAGGCTGGCTTGCACCAGTATTTAGGCTTAAACATGTTTAAATATGATGCTGTCACTGTCATTTGTATGAGCAGTGTGAAGGACAGAACTATCACTAAATACGTTTAAGCCTAAATACTTGTTGGTGCAAGCCGGGCTTAGTATAAATTCTAGCACAAATTTGTTATAAAAATAATCGATATTATATCTATACCGATAATCTGCCAGTTTAGATATTTTTAAACACCAAAATATTTTGATCTAGGGTGATAAAAATATTTTGGTGTTTAAAAATATCTAAAATGGCATATTTTTGATCACCCTAGGCTCTGTAATATATTTTTCAATATGTGTAAAATATCATTCATGACAGCTTTTTAAAACATTGTAGAAATAAAAACTGTTCTTGTCCAATTCACTATAAACTTCAAATAATAATAAACCATATTAAATTATCTAAGTATTCATTTAAAGACATTTCCAGACAGCTAACTTTCTTCCCTCAAATTTCTATTGTGTTCAAAGCAATATTGAGTGTGAATGTTAGGGCAAGTAATTGTGAAGATGTTGGCATCGGATTACGGAGACCCTTTGCTCCTACAAGGGGACGTTTTGAGGGATAAGTGATACATCAGTGTCGGGTGATATCCGGCCGTTATCCATCCTAGCTTGAGCAGTGCGATTAAATTTTGAAAGCGTAAATAATAAATAATATTTTTAAAACGATTTTTTTTGAATAGTTCCCCTTTTTTAAGACCTATGCATTTTTATTATACATAACACCACTGACCTATATACGTTCCCAACTTTCCACTGGGTAACAGACCTACAATATTATACACCACGTATGTCCAATGGGACCAAAATGTCAAAACTATCAGAATTCACTGAACATCAAAAAATATTCTACGTAACGAACGTGAAGAATACGGAGCAGTAGAATTCAATACTGGCTATCCATATTTGTACAGTTTTTGAGAGTTACGCGGTTATTATACATACCAAAACGCGGTAAGAACCCGTTAAAATGTTTAATTCTAGATCCATATTTCTATTCACTTAGTCCTTCATTTTGTACAATAACATAATTTCATATTCACGTATTCTAGCTAAATATTAGCAGGACTCTAAAGCAGGATTAAAAGTATTATTTTAATTAATGTAAAGCAAAAAAATAAATTCTGAAGTCCCTTTGTTTACTGAAGGGGAAATAATTAGAGCAGATTCGACGGAAAATACGGAAGGAAATAAAAAAAAACAATAATAATTCATCAGGTAAAGGAAAAGATAATCCAGAAATTTTAACAATGGGCAAAAAGAGAATTTTATCTGGGAATGGAATAGAGTCGGTAGGGAGATGAGGCAAATTAGCAATTACGCTATAAAAAATTCAGATGAGTGCCTTGTTTTAAAAGCGGTGTCGTATACCAGGTTTTATTTTTGCACGGTGAATTGAGAAAATATTTAGCGTAGGTATGACGAAATTTATCTTTATTTGATATTTATTTATGCTTTGAAGCTTAGTTTTCGCTTTTCTCTGTATTCTTTTATAATAAAACCCTGTAACCGCCGGCCGGTCTGCAGTTATAGATCTAGCGTCTAACTATGTGGTACTATACTCTTTCTTGTGGCCTAACTGGGTAGGTTCCTTTATATTAATACCGTCTACGCGTATTGTGCGTCAAAGTATTGTATAAAATTGACCCCTCTGCAACCGCCTTAACCAACATGTAGGTGGTATAATGTTTAAACATGCATTTATTTGATGAATTACAATAATTAGGTATAACAGAATAAAAAAATTTAAGTCATATTATCTTCTCCGTATTTTTTTTAAATATAGTCTAATATTTCCCCATGATAAGCAGAAAGAGAATTATAACTCATGATATATCCATACCTTGACCATTCGATTCATTGTAAAAAGCACAATTTAGATCATCATCATCATCTTAATAAAGAGCTCTTGGCTGTGGAGCATTCGACAATCCAGTCTCCTTTCTCGAAGGGCATTGACTTCCTGAAACTAAACAAATCTTTTCCCTCATATTATGTGCTAAGTAGGTATGTCTAGGTGTCTCGGGCTCTAACTCTCTTCCCCTCTATTCTTCCTTGTAAAATCTTAAAATTATCTCAAAATTATCGAATATAATCTGGATCACGTTTTACTAAACACTGCAGGAGCACTGTTAGTAACTACTACCACCGTACAGTGCTCCAAACTTTTAAGAAAGGTCGTTGCATGATACTTTGCTCTCTAAAGCCAATAACACAGTTACTACATTATTTGGTTGACAGTATGTTAGCCATGCAAATTCAGCCCATGTCATAATTTACATATGGTGTGTGAGGACACAGCTCTGCACGTGTCGCTTCGCGCTTCGCGGAGCTTACATTTATTTTCAATCTTCTTTCTTGATTGTATACACTCATTTGAAGATTTTCGCGTTGAATAAATAACTTTTATCTTAATTGCTTTAGTCCGTAGGAAATTAGAATTTGGAATGTTTAAAAGTAAGCAGAAGAATTAATTTCTGCACGTACCAATGTTAAATGCCTAAAACATTATCGGTAAATTATAAAATAGATCTATCCACGCAACAGTGATCGTTAAGAAAATTCCATAAACAATTCTCTAGACAATTTCAAATGATCGCAAAATCTTTGATGAAATTTTCAACAGCACAACCAAAAAACGGATAGGTAGAATTAAAATATTGTGTAACCATACAAAATGTACTTCGGTAACCAATAATATATTTTTAATGTAATTTTATGAACGAATGCAGTGCAGTGTATTATTGCTTTTTGAATATTTATTTCAGTAGAGTGCCTTTTTGCCCTGTAGCGATATATTATAACGAATTAATGAGGCAGAGTGAAATTGATATGTTTTTAATTTTGTATTTTATTTGGTTCGACAACAATCATCATCAGCCTATATACACCACTAGTTTTTAATTACTAACATAACTTTAAGGGTGTATTCACACAATGAATCTAAACAACTTTCACAAAGAAACATGGGTCGAAAAACGAGAAAATTTTTTGGACCTCCCATAGAAAATCGATCGGCCAATCCGCACTTTTGTATGGAAGGTCCAAAAAAAACTCTCATTTTTCGACCCATGTTTCTTTGGGAAAGTTGTTTAGATTCATGGTCTGAATACACTCTTAAAGTTATGTTAATAATTAAAAACTAGTGGTGTATATCCCACTGCAGGGCACAGGCCTACCCTCAGGGAGGGTAAAAAGTAAACTCTGACACCAGGGCTCTGCCCACATGATAAGAAGAAGGGAGGGTGTATGGGCGTCAGTCCACCACGCGTGCCCAATGTGGATTGGTAGACTTTACATACGCATCGGAATTTCTTCTTCAGCGTATACTGGTTTCCTTGCGTTGTTCTTCTTTACCGTTTGAGAGTAGTCGGTATTAGGAACATAAGTTAGAAAAACTCATTGATGCATGGCATGTCTTCCGTGTGGATTCGAACACGGACATCACGATTGAAAAGTTTCCATTCCACTCCATAACGTGCAACCCACACTCTTTATTCATCATCATCATCTCAGTAGATGGACGTCCACTGCACTGAAAAAAATGCGAGCCAACTAAGAAATATAATTTCTCTTAATTAGCACCAAAATAATTGAAATGACGTTATTATTGTTTACTAAAAACAAAAGATGGTTAGTTGTAACAACAAGCCGAATTCGTTTAACAAAGTTCTCTTAGTCGGAGAAGTCATGATGTTGACAGGCTCATATGGATTCATATTTTGTTTCCAGTGTGCTGGACATAGGCCTCCCCCAAGGATCGCCATAACACTCTTTATTATTTAAACAATATTTGATTGCCTTTTTCTTATTTTTCTTGAAAAATTATGAGTATTATCATCGAACAAATTATCCACATGTTCATTGTTGCGTGACAGGAGGGTCAAGCAAAAAACAGTGGGCAGCGTGGCACAAGATGTCCGCCGCAGTTTGTCTTCATTGGAGACAGGTTTATAGCGGGGGTGCGGTAAATAATATCAACGCGAGAAAACGTCATGCAACATTCATGGGAATTATTGGATGATACAAGCTGATTCGTTTTTCCGTCCTAAAAGTGAGTTTTTGTGGTCTAAGTTAGAGTTAGTTTGTTCTAATTTTAACGGGTTTAACCATTAATGCTGCCATTAATCGGCAAGAGGATGTTAATAATGTAGGTTTATATTTTGGTTAAAGAAATAAATTACATTTTAATAAATTTTGGTTATTGTTTTATCTCCAAACAAACTATTTTATTGGTTTAATTAAAACTCTATTAGCAATCAAGTTAGTCTGTTAGATAATTTCTTCAGTGATGACTGTAAAGTTGGATTTTGATTGACTAACCGATATTTTTGGGTAACTATACTAATTTTTATTAGGTATAGTTAGTAGGTAATTATCTTAATTTACGAATTGAATTCAAACAAGTGAATAAATTATATTCAATAACGTTTCTTTAATGCAAGTTTTATTAAGTATGATCAGCCTGTATCAGCAGTGTCTATAAGAAGATTCCTACAAATACCTCGAGACGGGAATTATCTTTGTTTCTATTGGGGCCTAACAAGAATTATGGCAGGGCAGCTGGCGCCGAGTGCCGTGATGTCGAGGAAGTATACATCAACATTAAGCGACCAGTGCCAGTGCTCAGAATGTTTGGTGCCAAAAATTGGAAGACAACTGGGGACTCAAAATTTCGGACATTGATAACGATAGCGATTGATATTCGGGCCACAAAATGAGATTATTTTAGTTAACACTATACAATTCGCCGCCCACGGCACATACATGCGTATCTCATTTTCAAACACTTTTCACTAGAGCCAAAAAGTACCAGTCAGTCACGACTCTTTTCAGGATAAGACTCATGCGTATTTATAAAACTAAAATAGTTAGAGATACGCCTCTTTGTGGTGACATAAAGCAGAAAAAGGCGAAAATTTTGGTATTTTTAACTCATTTTAAACTTTTTATGTGATACGCCCGTACTTATATGTGCCGTGGGCGGTGAATAGATAACAGATGGTTTACTTCTTAGTACATATTTAAACGCAAATATACTTAAATCTCGATCATAATAAGATGAATAATAATACATAATATTATGATAATGAAATTTGCGATGGAAGAAATATTCACCCCAAAATCGCGTACTAATCCGTAGTTTCTCCCCAAAATGCGGTTAAATGCAACTATTTCTGGTAAATTGAAGTAAAGGGAGATTTAATCAAATTGCAGGATACGGGGATAGAGAGATAATCGAATATTATGATCCACTTTAGTTTTTTGTACTAAAGCACGCGGTAAAAGATTATGTGATAGATTTATGATGAGTGTGTGTTTTCATGTAAGTGTAGATGTGTGTAGTAAAATTATTAATTTTACAGAGAAAGGTATATACAATTATTAAATAAATCAAAACCTAACCTAATATATAGGACACAATTTACAATACTAAGCGGTACTTTGAAAGCTAAGCTTTGTAGTAAAATGTATGTGTGCTTAAGTACTGAAACTCTTTCAGTTATTTCTTTTTAGTCTATCGACCTCTAGTAGTTCTATTCGACCCTAATGAATTTTATTGTGACTTTGATTCTATGTATTTTTGACTTACGAATTTTCGAGAATTTACTTTAAATTTTTAATCATGATAAATTTAAGGCACATGATAGAGCGCAGAACACAAACGTTTTAAATTGACTTGATTTTACAAAAGAAACCACCTTGAACGTTTATGGAAACCTCAATCAACTTTCTTATTTTCCTAACATTATACCAATTTGGCTTACCAAAGCACTTTACAAAAAACAGTATTCTATTTGCGAGTCATAAATCATACATTACCTGGTAAGATTACCGCGGCGTAAGGGTTGCGAGGTTGCGACTGTGACAGGCAATTTATCATGTGACCGCTCAACCAAGCAGTGGAAGACGAGATTCGCCTTTTGGGGAGGATTTGAATTTTGTTATTGTTACGGTGTTGTGGTTTTCCGGTTATTGTTAAATATAAGTTGGTAAAGCTTATCATTATTACGCCTTTTGTTTTAGGTTCAGAGTTTGATCGCAATAGAAAATTATGTTGCAGCTACATTATAAGTAATTAACCATCATTCGATATCTGCATTACTAAATGCAGATATTTTATAATGGGTTAGGAATAAGGATCGAATGTTCGTGTAATTTTAGGAAATTAATTATGCATAATACCTATACAGGGTGTGAGGAAAAGTATCATTAACCTTTAAACCAAATACTCTACCAATCAAACTGAACAACTTTTACCTTACATTCTGTATAAGGTTCAACCAAATTAGCGAATATGTAATTACGAATGTCGAAATTTGATCCGAAATTGCAAACCTGTTCGAACCGAATATCAGGACAGCTGTTTTTTTTTTTCGCGCAATCAACTTTCGTCTTCTGGAAAAAGTGGTGCAGTTTGAAGGTCTGATCATCCCTGAGTATTCAATAGAGGCGTTACAATACCGAAAATAATGCGAGAGCTGAAACAATCATCTATTCAACCTAATATGTTGGAATTTTATAAAAATCGTAAAACAGCTGTAATTTTTACTGTTATTTTAGATTGAAAATAAAATAAAAATAAAAACGAGATCCTAGATAATTGTCCAATTACATCCGAGCCAAAGCAATATTTCCCTAATTAATTAACATTATTCTTGTAAATCGTTCAAACGTTACCCTTCTGTAATCCTTTCCTCATATGGGGGTAAAATAACGCGAGTGTGGGGAAAAAATAGGTCATGCGGACATGAGCTTTAATCTGTTTAATTAACATGGAAAATGGTTCGATTTTCACCCCAAGGGTATTGCTATTGCAACTAATGATGTGTTAATCCTGACGGATAAAATGGAAATTATAAATTTGTGATATATTTGCATTCGGTTCACTATATGTATTTCAAAACATTCATAATAATTTCGTTTCGACATCACAACAGGTAGAACAGAAATATCACGAATTGTTGGAATTTATCATGATATCATGAAGATCCAATGGTAAAAGTTGGTCTGTTTGATGATCTGAAAGCAACCTATAAAGTGTGTAACGCTTTTAAGCTTACACCATAATTATATCAAAATTCAATGAAATGGATGACTCTAGAGATAAAATTCTAAATTATTTTCTATTATTGTCTTTTTATGGAAGCAACGCCCATTTTAATGATATAAAAATAACGTATTACCTACCTTATAATGTTTATTTAACACCTTTTATTATTATGTATATATGTGTAACGCAATGAATAAATGAATTATGAATTATGAACGTAAAACTAAGTGGACTGAAAGTAATATAATATTACTTACCTCTTGCGGCTAGTACCCATTGAAATGTTAAGTACAATTACATTTTATCATATCGTAAACAATTTCAATTAACATAGGAACGAGGCTTTAAATTTGAAACCAGATGAGACCAAATTATATCGTTTCATTATATCTGGGGACATTTCTAAAGGCAATTTCTGTGTGGATAGCAGCATCTCTGAGGGAACACCTGTGTCCAAACAAGGTTATCGAAGGAGGTGCCACGACAATCTTTGAAATAAAGTTTGTTTAAACAAAATGAAATAGTTGCCGGTAAATATTGTATATGTGACGTCATTAATGTGGTAAATTATTAGTTCAGGTAGGCTTTAGGGCTATCATTTATTAATCTAAGACTTTATTGTGCACATAAGGTATACTATTTTTTCTTACTATTATGTATAGTGTATAGACTTTAGTCACAGAATAGGTAAGAGCCAGTCTAGAGTGTGAGGTTAATAGGATTTAATATACGGGTGCAAACTTAAAAGCGTTATAGTTTACTTTAGCGGACTTCACGCCATCAAACTGAGCTACTTTGTACTTCACCATTTATTTGGGTCATAGACAATTTATTGCTTCATGTGTTTGTTACAAAAGGTCTTAAACTTTGTTCATTGCACTCTGTCAGACCCTGTACACCGGTATTATAATATGGTGATTTAAAAAAGGTACTGAACTAAAAAAGATGTTTTACTTTCGTTCCATGTAATGAAACTAAACTATAATTATGATTTCTTTTTGAGACTGATCGTACTAGACATAAATTGTAACAAATCCACAAATTAAGTATTTACTTAACTTGGTTCAAAATTCAACATCCGATTGAATTCTGAACAAATTAGAGGGCTTGTTACCGAAAATTTTCCTTAGGTATAACTCTTGAATAAAATCTTCAGTGTAACAAAATCTTTTGTAAATTTACAGCCAAACCGATGCGGTCACGAAATTGTCTTCTATTTCATCCTCAAAATAGCTCTCTGTGAAAGGAAATAAAGTTCAGATTAACTGCAAATAGGGTTGAGAATGGGTAAGTAAGTCCTTAATACAATTTTTCGTGGGCTCGTCACGTGCCCACTGGCGCGTTCAAGTGAAAGTCGTTCCTCGAGTTTTGTGCTGCGGCAGGTTACTCAGATTGTTCTTGAGTGAATTTGTCAGTATTCAGTTAAGTGAGATTAAAGGATAACTTGCAACAGACTTTTCTACAAACTTGCTATAGTTACATCAACACAATAATACAACAGTAGGTTCAATGAGCTAAGTTTGATTAAATAACTGGCCAAGTGCGTGTCGGACCACGCGCAAGATAGGGTTCCGTAGTTGCCCGTCACAATATAATATGGACTTAGAAATAGGCTTTTTGTTTTATACTACGGTTTAACGCCTAATGAAGTCTAAAAACTACATTTTATAAATTGATCGACTATTACTCGTAAACTTGTAAAACCTACTTAGCGGTGATAGTTTTCCTTTTAATTTTATATATACTACTGCCATGAATTTTTTCACATATCCAGTAACAAGCGTTTAGCTGGCAGGGGGAGGACACTTGACTCTAACAAAAATTTTCACTTTAAAGCTTAATATTTCGCTAACGGATATTTGTTTAGTCGACCAAGTTACATCTAAAATATTCCCTGTCTTGTTCCCGAAGTTAACGTACATAATATATGTTAGTTTTCTAAACCCTTCTCTTATTTCATATAACATTTAAATATTTTCGGAAGAAACAAAACAACTTTCCGCTATCTTTTTATTATATTAACGTTTATCACCTCTCCAAGCATGAACAACAAAGTGCTATTTTGAAAAATGTATTAATTTGCAAGCTTTTAGTTCATTAAAGGTGCGTGCGAGCGGAAACAGTCGCCGCCGGATGTCTTTTCTCGGGCGGCTTGTCTTTGGCGGTGAGATCAATGACGCGACAGTAGAGTAACCATAACTACTCTCTTTTTTTCAAGATGATGATTATTCCATAACACGGCTTAAACTGATATAAAAGCTTATAGTCCAGCTAATTAATCTTGCTCTCATTTACTCACTTTTTGTTTTTAATTCTTTTCTATTTTTACACGATAGTCCTTTTCTTTCTATGAATTGCGCCCAAAGATCTTCCCTTGCTAAATTGCTGTAAAAAGAACGGGATACCTAAAAGTGGGAATTACTACAAATATCAATGTTTCTGACCATCCTGAAAGTGATAAAGTCTTGAGATTATGTATGTATGCAATCAACAAAGTATATAATTTTATAAACATGACATCACCCTTTTTTTTTCATTACCTAACTTACCTAATTGCGTTAATTTATGATTAAAAAAACATAAATTTTCGTTTACTGTGTTTTTTTTTACAAATTGTTTATTTTGGTTTGTAAGTTTCTTGTAAAATACCTTGCCTGCCTCATTTTGTAAATTTTCTCTCGATTACGCGTCTGCTGTAAGAAATCTCTTAAGAGATAAGCTCGCCCTTTTCTCCCTCGTTCATTCTTGTCTATTATGCTGTATTCTGCTACATAATTATATTCGTGTGTACAATAAAGTTAAAAAATAAAAAAATTACACTGCATGTAGGTATGTGCCCCTAACTCTAATAAATAGTGTTTGATTAAAAAAAAAATTAATGTAGATTTTAGGGTTCCGTACCGAATTATTCATAAGCCTACGTTGTCCGTCCGTCCGTCCGTCTGTCAGTCTGTTCTACCTATTCAGGGCTGTACTTTTGAACCTTAAATAGTTAGACAGTTTAAATTATGACAGAATATGTTTTATTTTAGCGGATTTAATAAAAAATAATAAAAATGCCAACAAATGTTAAATTGTTTCCTCATTTTAGAAACTAATTTTTATCAATTTTTTTTCTTCTCGCCCTATCGTAAAAACGGTAATATATACAAGCGTCAAACTTAGTGTGATTATAGAGCAAACTCTACAGTATAACAACAAATAATAAAATCCGGCCAAGTGTGAGTCGGTCTTGCACTAAAGATCCGGAGAAAACAAAACTTTTTTCTAAGTTAATAATATGTTGTGTGGTGGTGTGGTACGGAACTACATCGGTGCGCGAGTAGCCCGACTCGCACTTGGCCGGTTTTTTATTATTATGATTTCTTTAATCCGTCAAACACTAGTATCCAGAGACATCCTACAGCCGTTTGATGCGCCGCCCGCATAAACAATTACATACGAAATGAAAGCTCTTTCCTCGGGGAGTATCTTTTGTCGTGAAATGATCAATCGCATCGCATCACGACTCTGTCTCTAGAGTCAAAGCCAGGATTGTAAAGGTAAATTAACGAGATGGCTTTCGAATGAATTTTTAGGAACGCTTTGATGAATATTTATTTTCTTGAAGAATAATTTTCTATAAAAAACTTTTACATACCTAGTATGTGTTTCAGTTGTTAAGACCTCTGATGCTTTCTAGCGCGATCCGTACAAACGACGATTCGTCTTATTTCCAATTTAACCAATAAAAACATTCGAAATCTGACAAAATACAGACGCAGAAATTCTTTTCTAGATGGTGTTTAAAAAATTTCATTCACTTTAACTTATTGGTATTGAAAATAGGATCGAACTTCGTTTGTATGCAACGCGCTCGGGCTCATTACAAGAACAATCCTCTTAACATTGTGTGCCACTGTATGAATAAATTAAACATTAATTCTATTACATAAGTCTACGTAGTAAATGTCGTAGTAACTGCTACGGCTACGACATGCTACAATTTCGTAACGTAGCGGTTTGTTGAGTAAGTTACGAAACCGCGGCTACGATGGCGGTAATTTTATATCTATTTTTAGCTAAGTTAGCGTGAAGATTAGCAGGATTTTGTGTTGAGGACATCGGTTAAAAGATAAAAATACTTGGAATATTCGTATACAGAGTGTAGTACAATTTAATGCATTACATATCGAACAGGGTGCTTCAGACATATACAGACTTCAGATATACGGGGCAAACATCGAAATCGCAAAACAACAGCTGTTCCATAGAAAATGTCAAAGCTATTCAACCAAATGAAAACAGAAGATTTTTTTCGTGAATTCATAGTTGGTCCCATAGTTATATAATTGTTCAGTTTAATGGTCTAAAACAGCCCGTTCGATATGTAATGCATTTAAGAGTACACCCTGTATAACTATAAATAAGATACAATAACACACAATTTAGAACGATAACTTTTCTAAATTGTTTTTAAATAGAAGCATACCTGCAACAAAATAAAAAGAAACATGTTTTCGCCGAAAAACCTATATCCTGTCCATTAACCTTTGGTTAGACACCATGTTATACCAATTTCCTATCGTCACCTCCGGTCGGTTTATTCAATTTGTCCCTTATTTCTTGGGTCATTCGAAAAGTAACTATGGACTTATTTGATTCCCAAAACATCTTAAAAATTTACTGTAGACATATTACATTCAAAGCCCATGTTTAAAATGTTTTTGCCAAATTAGAAACTACAAACATAGCAACAGTTTTTAGGGTTCCATAGGTACCCAAAGGGTGAAAAGGGCCGTAAGAACTAGATAGTTGAAATTTTCCCAGATTATGCGTTATTACGGTTATTACGGAAGAATAACAAAAATGTCAAAAAGTTAAAAATTAAGGGGGGTTCTCAACAAGAAACAAGTTTTTATCGACGTTTTTTCTTCACGCTCTATCGTAAAAACGGTAATACATACAAGCGTCAAACTTAGTGTGATTATAGAGCAAACTCAACAGAATAAGAACAAATACTAAAAACCGGCCAAGTGTGAGTCGGTCTTACACTAATGGTCCCGGATAAAAAAAAATTTTCTTCTAAGTTAATAATATTGTGTTCTGTGGTGGTGTGGTACGGAACCCTCGGTGCGCGAGTAGCCCGACTCGCACTTGACCGGTTTTTTATTTTATCAGTTATTGCTATTATTATTTACTAGCGACCCGCCCCGGCTTCGCACGGGTGCAATGCTGATATAACCTTCCTCTTGAATCTGTCAATCAATTAAAAAAACCGCATCAAAATCCGTTGCGTAGTTTTAAAGATCTAAGCATACATAGGGACAGACAGCGAGAAGCGACTTTGTTTTATTGTAGCGATAGTGATTTTATTTAGTTGCACATATTGTTTATTAAAATTACTACATGATACTTCTAGTAAAACAATGAAATTGATTGTCTCAAAGTCAATGACCCGCATCGTACGCAAGCAAGTAAATAAATAACATTTCCACCTGAAATAAAAGGACAGTAAACGTGGGTAGTCCCGAAAACGCACTTAATCGCATTCGAAGACCGCCTCTGAGCTCGAATGGCTTCATTTACGATTTTTATTTCCGCCTAGTGATGTAGGTACCACGTTGAAATAGAAAAAGAGAAAATTTATAAATATTTGAAGGTCGTCAAGTAGTTCCGGCTTGGAATGGACTAGTGAAATTCTTCCCATGGGTGTCATGTGAGACGACTAAGGGAATAAATGTTTTTTATGGAGTGTGTAACAAAACACCCTAGTTATACTTAAGGCGGTGCTTCCGACCATCAAACTGAACAGCGTTCACTATGGAGCCAACATCGAAATTGAGAAAAAAAAATCAGCTCTTTCATACAAAACTGCAGCACTAGTTACCGTCTCGACTAAAATGTATGGGACGGCAGATTTTTTTTATTTTTTCGCGACGCTGTCTCCATAGTGAAAGTTGTTCAGATTGATGATCTGAAGCATTACTAGGGTGTTTTGTTACACCCTGTAGAGTATGTACGTTATGTAGGTGAAAGGCTAGCCACTTCTTGCCACTTGACACGTCATTTAATCCTTGCTAAATCTGAGCATTGCTACAACAACTTTTTTTTAATCAGATAGTTGGTATTTGTAGCAATGTTTCTGACCACCCCGAGGCATTATGGTCGCGAGTTTATGTATGTTTATTTAAAGGTGATATTGTCGGTGGATTCGATGTGGACAGAGCCTTGTCGGCAACATGCACCCGCGTGGGCTATCTGGCGACATGTCGGCGACATTGTCGTCGGATCGGTGATCTTTGCATTACTCTTATAATTTTCATTAACGTTTGTGATCAGATTAGCACGAGATCAAAGAAGGATTATTTTATCCATTTGTAAATGCTGTTTTTGGAGCTTTAAATTTGTATACAATGCGTGCTCAAGTATTTCAATTAAGACTCCATCTATGAGATTGCAGAAACGGACAATAGCTAGAAATCGATATTTTACTATCGATAAAATAAATTGCTACGAACATCTCTATGGATAATAAGCGCTATCGGTATATTGAGATTAACTTGCTTTTATAGCATCAGGTTAGTGTACATTAAATTTAACGATTCTGCTTCATTGGACCATTGCTCTAAATTGTTTCGGACAAAGATGCTAAAGTGCTTTTTAACTACATATTCGGTATTTTTTTCATTTTCCAAAAATACATACTCTATTTAAATGGTTGTTTATTTTAGAGTGTCAGACATTTTATCTCCAAATTAAAATTTACATTTTATTATGATTTTAAAAGCATGGTTTGCAACTGACCTTCCATTACTTACATTACGTGTAGGTACAGCAAAACAAAACAAATTCTTTTTATTCAAACACTGCATCCATCCATGAGACCGAATTAGTACGGTCAACTGATCGCTTTGGAAATAGAGCCGGATTCTTGGGAGTTTCCGGGCGATTTTTCATTAACCCGGCCGCATTCGACCGCCGACTGATTATTGAAAACTACTCATGCGATTAATTAGTCGCCGTGAGCGCGAAGGGTGCCTTTGATTGCACTGATAATTGTTTTGAATGTGTCCACCCATACCTACATTTACAGAGGTTTTTGTAAGTCACCCAACTCACTGACAAAAAGGTAAAAAAATCAGAGTTTTATGTTGTAAAATAAAATTTATCTTCTTTAAACAAGACAAAGGTGGTTTGAAATTACCATTCGTTTTGTTTGAGTAACGATACAGAAAAACTCGTAAAATTAGAAAAAGTGCCTCTAGGGGAGCTATGCCCTTATCCTACTCGAATAGTCAGTTTTACGATCCTATTATAAAATGGTCTTTATGAGCAATTTTATTGCTAAAAGACTTTACGTAATTTCGTCACGGAGAAAGAGCCAAAGATGAGATTTCAAGAGTTAAGAACCTATTAAAAGTTTTAGATTAAGATATTTCGGTCAGTGGCACCTGGGTTTAATTGTGTGGCTCAAAGCTATTTGATAAGGATTTAACTCCTTCCTTCCGCCGTAATTTATATGCTTAGTATATTGTACATAAATCAATATGCTCACATAAAATGAAAACTAAAGTTTTTTAAATAAGTTTTATGTAAAATTAGGGAGGAATATAATAATATATATTTTTATATCCTCACATGAACAAACATATACCTTAAAACTATGAGTATAATTTAAAATAGGTATTCCATCAAAGCCGTCCCCTGTCTCACATAAACAATAGATATAAAACGAGCGGAGTGGAACACCCCTTTAGATTCAGGCGACTCAGCACCCGTCATGCTTGTCATGCCGTACAGGGGATTTGATTTTGATTTCTATTTGAAAGCTAGACTTCCGTTCAAGGGTACGGATACCTGCGATTTTTTTTTATAATTTTAGCATCCGGTTTTTCTTGGGATAGGTATCTGTGATCTTTTAAGTTTATTTTTTATTGGTTCGCAAAGCACATTAAGCAGTTGATTCCAGATAATACCGTTAAAGGGCATTACTCGCTAAGCTACGTTAGAGGCCTATTAGGTCAGAGCAGAGGCCTAAAAGCAGCTTGACTACTAAATTACATTGTATGGCCACCACACATCTCAAATGTCATCAAACAAACGCGGTAAGCATGTCAAAGGTCAGTTTATTCTTAGCCCAGTCATTTGACGGTTTGAGCCGGGACTAATTAATAATTGTTTTTTTTTACGCTATGATATTGAAGAGCCAATTTGAGCTTAAAAATGTACTACCAAAATTAAATTTTAAAATTTAGCTACTATCTCGTTCTAAAAAAACCTGATGGTAATTTTTTTTTCACGTATTTAAGGCTTTATCAATACTTCAAACATGGTGTAAATATTTTTGTCTACTTAGAAGGTTTTTAAAAATACATTCGTATTTTCTAATAAATACCTCATTTTTTAAATTTCAATGCCTATTTTATAGCTCAAAAATAATTTAAATTGTTAAATCTAATTCAAATGAGTGCATTGGTAATATTGGTATTAATATTATTAATTTAAAAGCCTTCTGGGACACACAATTTTGATTTCTCTGTTGCGTAGCAAAATTTTTTAAATATGGTTTAGGATAGTATTTTTGTCACTAAATGGTGCCAGTTACAGTTTAAAAGTCCAATCAGTAATTACTCCCTACCCCGCCTAACAAAACTCCGTAAAATGACTGGCCTATCTATAGATAGTCAATTGACGCGTTACAGTTTCTAACAGAGTCAGGTTCTGATCAAAGACAATACCTTTCCCGGCTTCCTGGGGTCAAATCACACTATTTGAAGTTTGAAAAAATCGGAATAATGTTATCTGTGGAATAAAGGCTATCTGATTATTTGCCCGTTTGCATTACATTCTAATTTTAGATGTAAAATCAAATATTCTGTTTTGATCCTTAGTCTTAAGAAGCCAAATTTGTCATATTCGCTTAATTACTTATTAGACCATATAATAAGTCCCTAGATAGTCTAATTAATGTTTCATTATTTAACAACTTTTTAATGACCAGTGCTATGAATTGTAATGCAAAGATAAATAAATATATTATGAAACATCCTGTATAGAATACATTTTATACATTTGTCGAAGGTAGTTGAATTGTTGTCCAACATGAAATCAATCACTGGCCGTTCTCTACAGCACCTGATGCTATCCGTCTGTCTGTCCATATTCAATGTTCAGGAATATAAATGTATATGGCTGGGAAAAAGCATGTATAAAGATTTTAAAATAGTAGGAAAAATTATATAACGACATAGTAGATTATTATAATATTTAGGTAGCATCCACCGAAATATAGTAAAAGGCGACGACGACGACTTCTAGGCCCATTACGAAACGTAGCAAGGATTATCTGTACAATAATAACTATTTTGAGAAAAAAAAATTAAAAAAATCAAAGCGGTCATACTTTGAAAAAATCAAGTTGTAAAAATAAAATAAAGATTTTTTCTTTAAAATAAGTTTTTTTTTTATTTCCAAAAATACAATTAGGAAGTTTATTAAGTCAAGTATATGTTCCTCTAGTTTGTTTATTTAATTATAACTTGATAACACTTGGTACTTGGGTCTAATCTAAAGTAGCGCATACTTGTAAGTTAAGCAATGTCAAAGCAATGCCTTTATCTCGTTAACTATACATTGTACCGCAAAAATATTGTATATCTGGGTCGAGAACGTATGTAGGTATAACTCAATCGAATATAACTAAAATCGGACACATCAACATTTTTTACCTGTCCGCTTCACGTGGAATGCCCCAAAAAACTAATATTATTAGGTCTACATTTCCTTCATTAACGTGTTAGCAACATTCTAAATAGAACAGTATTTTTAATTCGCTTAGCTACAAAGTGTTCTTAAAAATGGCGTGTTTACCAATTTATAGCATAGCCTTGGAGTATATTTTTGTAGATTATTTTGCTTTATTGGCGTTGCCATACCACGTACCGTGCTGCTATGGTGGCGTGCGAAGATACAATTTGTTAGTAACTGGACATTGCAGTGAGCTATCGCAAATAAGGTTTTAAATCAAGATATATTGCTTTTTAAATAGATAAACAATATAAATATCCGTTTTCAGAATAAAAATTGAAGCAAAATAAACGTATGTAGGCAGTTGTATTAAAATGTTTATTGTATTTCAAAACAGTAGTCATAAGAGTGAAAGGAGAATTATTGTGCCAGCCCTACATTACGGTATTATACACATATTATACAAATTCACGCCTTTTTCCCAGATACCCATCTGGCAAAGCAACCAATCGATTCCACTGTAGGCGTTCCTGGCATACCTACACTTGCTTTCTCCAGGTATATACAACTTGTTATACATGCAATAATGCAAGGAAATGATGATAATGATGATTTTGTATAGTGGTAGTTTATGTCTTGCATGTGAAGTTAACCAATCCGCATTGGGCATGCGTGGTGGACTAATGCCCATACACACTCTCTGAGGGTAGGCCTGCAGTGAGACGTATATGGAATGTGATGATGATGATGATGTCTTGCATAGGTTTCTCGAACACTATGATTTAATTTTGAAGAATCATAGCAAATAAGAAATATTTAAGCCTGCTTCAGTCCTAGAAGATCTTTCAAAGATCTATCACAAATTCTCGGTGGCAATTGTGGACCTCGCAACTTAGTCATCAGTTCTGAAACATCTTTCAACTGATCTGCCGTAACTCCCTGAAAAAAAATAACATTTAAAATTCCTAAGATACTTTTCTTTGCAGGTACCTTAGGCGCGGGCCAGACGGGGCGCGGATGCATACAACATTTAATTATTTTGTATGAAACTATCCGCATCCGCGCCCCTTTCTCGTCTCACGTCTCTTCTGGCTGGCCCGCGTCTTAAGATCTGAGTGAGCGTGCTATACCTGTTTTCTATGATAAATAACAACAGATATCATCTTTCCCCATAGCATTTGTAACAGAAATGGTCCAGAGCCATCAGCAGACTCTAATAAATGCAGCTGCATTAAAGCTTCGTGTGTGTGAGCTTTATCTGTGGACAATCATTTTTTTTTTATATTGTAACTTTATGTACAATCTGCAAAATGCTTTTAAAACTCAAAACTGTGTTTGTTGGGGGTCTGCTAGAAGAATACTCTTTAGAAGTAAGCTGTTTATACATTTTATGTTTCTGTATATCTAGGTGTACAATAAAGTACTAAACTGCAGCTTAATAAATAAATAAATAATTAAATATCTTGGACATCATAACACATTTATTTTACAATTACCTAGTCACATTTAAAGTACCATGAGCGCGATTTTTGAAACTCATTCGTTGAACCATAGAGTAAAAAACTCAGCAGTTATAAATGTCAAAATTACTATTTCTTCTTTTTCTTTCTGCTGTTGATTTGACATTCAAAAAACATACTCCAGGGGTGCGATTTTTGAAAGTCAAATCAGTAGTAGAAAGATGCGTATCGTATCTCCATACATTTTCAACTGCTGAGTTCAACGTATGAGAATCAAAAATTGCACTCCTGAATCTGACATGCTTATGAATTATTTTCATTTTTAATTTCTCCTTGAAAATGTGCCTTAGTTAAAGAATTTCTTCCATGTACCTAAATGAAAAAAATCAATTTGTGAAAAAAATAATTCCCACGGAGATGATTCTTAGAAATGTGTTGATTTCTCAGATAAAAAGTAATTTGTACTTGTTTGAAAACTTATTAAACTTCAAATCGTATCCTCCTCTCGTGTGATCCTCTATGATCCTCTAAAAAATCGTTACCAGCCAAATAAGCAAAGAAGTCAGACGACTGACAACGGTTTTGCAGAAGGGGTTTATATGTCAATGTAAAGAATCTTACTTAAGTTTCGTTTATCGGTGTCTAAAGACAACACTTGTTGGAAACATCCTGTGACACCCTCTACCGATTTCGACCACACGTCGAAAGGCGGTACGGAGTGGTACCGTTGTCTCACGATAGTCCCTTTGATACGTTCCACGTAGTCTTGACGAGGCGGATTCTCGAACGTTTTGTTGACTAGCCACCTTAATCCAGCCTGTAAAGAAAGTCACAATCAGGAACTCATAGTAACACATACCTATCTAGCTCTCAATAGCACGATATCATAATACTATTCAACTTTAATGCATTACAGCATAGTTCAGAGGATCAAACTACCACACCTGATTTACTATGGGACCGCCACAACCACCACCGAAACCAAAATCGCGATAAAAAATCAGCTGTTCCATACATTTGAGTCGAGTAGCTATTGGCGGATGGATTTATGGAACAACAAATAATTTTTTGGCGATACAGGATGGAATTGATCAATTATAGGTACTTACTTTATTTTCCACCAGAACATACGCAGTAAAATACAGAAAAAAGATAAAAGAGGTACAAAATAAGGCGGTCTTATCGCTAAGAAGCAGCAGAAGTCGACGCAGCATGGACAATAGCTGATGAGCGTATTGACATAGATCGCGAAAATTATTAAATACAGTAGCAGTAATTTTCAGATCCAACAACTAGCCATCTTTTTATATAACACTAGCTATCCCTTAGAACCCAATAGCAATACTCAGGGACAGGGATCCACTCAAATACACACAAAAATTTCATCAAAATCGATCCAGCCGTTTAGGAGTAGTTCAGTGACATCCATACTACTAAAATTTAAAAAATAATAATACAATAACAAATAATAACGCCAACGATTAGATTGAAACATAGTTAGAGCGAGTGGAGAGCCACACGCAGCGCTTTCAGCAGCGTGGGAAAAGGCTTTTACTGATAGAATCAATATTAATAGTCCACTTACCACATCAGTTTCACTGAACTCCACCCTGTAGCAAGTTACCTGTTCTTGTTTCTCAGGAAATAATTTTTCCGGAATAATTGCTACCACGTACCACGAACCAATAATTTTTTTCAAGTTAAAACTGGCTTGGAATTCGTTGCATCTTGCACCATCAGTACCAACTGCTTCTCTAGATATAGTTATTAAAAATAAAGTAACTATAAAGTACCACATGGCTGAGTTTTTGGTGGCGTGGAGTCTCTTCAGACACTAAACTAGAATGTGTTCAAGACACAGTTTATTTAAAGTGTTTGGAAACCGGACATAAAATAGGGCGAAGCAAGTGATAGAGGTGTTACAAAATATTAAAGAGGTCGTTGCAGAAAATTAACAGATTTTTATTCATATATTTTATTTATTTATTTCCTTTTTGGAGGACTTACAGCTAAATAACAGTTTGTTTTCTACAAAGACAAATTGATAGTCAGATGCTGACAACAAGTTCCCACAAATAAAAAAGAGAGAAAAAAAAAGGCTTCTAAAATAAAGTTAAAAATTTTTCCTAATAACGTTTATAATTTTTTTCTATGTGTGTTTACTTGCACGAAGTTTTTGAATATAATACTTTCAAACTCATCTACGATACAGAAATTTATGTAAAAAATATGGAACGTCGATTCTAAAATTATCTTAGCTCTATACACTTAAAGTGCCAAATTAGGTATAATAACATAAGTACTGCAGAGAATAATTTGTGAACAATAGGATAATAGACACTTCTCGTCATATAATACGAAGAGACGTGACGTAGGATGTGTCTGACCCATTTGCAGGATCTAATTTGCAGACACAAGTGTAATGACCGCACAAACGATGTGACCTACATGATAAATCTGAAAAAACGTCTCAGATCCATCATACCACTACCTCTCGTGTAATGATGGGTATTAAAACGAAACGATACCACCCTTCCTGAAACCACAGATGAAACAGAGATACGTGACAACAATCAAAACCAAACACTTCTAAAAACGGAATTAACCACAATAGTATTCACATTGTATATAATATTTTTTCGCTTTCAAATTCCGTTTACAAGTGTTTGTTTGGTTTTGCTTGTTATTACATCTCTATTTCAGGAAAGGTGGTATCGTTTTATACCCACCATACTACGAGAGGTATGACCAGTGGTACTGTGGGTCCGAGACGTTCTTTCTGGTGTATCATGTAGGTTACATACTATTGTGGACATACATACTAAATCAAATTAAAGATTGAAAAATTCAGTCTCGGGCGGGACTTGAACCCGCACCCTTCCAAACCGGGGAAGTGCGTTATCCAATTTCGCTACCGAGCCCACTAGCCAGAGAACGAATTTTTCAATCTGTTGCGTCTTGAGGGGACGTGAGCGACATCTACTGGCAGCTATTACAAACTAGCCAACCCGCAAGTTCAGAATTACAACTGAAATTCATACGGTATAGATGACTCACCCTGTTCCAATTTCAAATATTATTGATTTTTAACATGTTACAGCCATGTTGTGCTATTTCGAATCAAATTAAAGATTGAAAAATTCAGTCTCGGGCGGGACTTGAACCCGCACCCTTCCAAACCGGGGAAGTGCGTTATCCAATTTCGCTACCGAGCCCACTAGCCAGAGAACGAATTTTTCAATCTGTTGCGTCTTGAGGGGACGTGAGCGACATCTACTGGCAGCTATTACAAACTAGCCAATTTCAGTTGTAATTCTGAACTTGCGGGTTGGCTAGTTTGTAATAGCTGCCAGTAGATGTCGCTCACGTCCCCTCAAGACGCAACAGATTGAAAAATTCGTTCTCTGGCTAGTGGGCTCGGTAGCGAAATTGGATAACGCACTTCCCCGGTTTGGAAGGGTGCGGGTTCAAGTCCCGCCCGAGACTGAATTTTTCAATCTTTAATTTGATTCGAAATAGCACAACATGGCTGTAACATGTTAAAAATCAATAATATTTGAAATTAGATACATACTAAATATTTGAAAGAAATACCGATAAAAATGACTTTTACCAAAGAATTTTTTTGCTACGTACATCCGCGTTGTGCTACGAATCCTGTGCTACGTAGAATCTCGTAGCTGATAGTGACATGGATGTATTTTTATTTTAAAACGAGCTTTTACCCGCGACTTCGTCCACTTAAATTATATACCAGATTTTAAATCAGATGATAAGCTATCAAACAAAAAAAGTTTCATCAAAATCGGTTCAGTAGTTTTTGCATGATACTCGAACAAACAAACACCCAAACAAACAAACAAACAAACAAACAAACATACAAACAAACAAACATACAAACAAACAAACAAACAGACAAACAAACAAACAAACATACAAACAAACAAACAAACAGACAGACAACAAATCCAAAAATTTGTGATTTGGAATCAGGGACACCTAAAAACCATATCGTAACTTTTTTTTTGTTAATATCTTCAATGTACAGACACACTTCTGTTACAGTTTTATAATAGTTTAGATTACTCTTTCATTTCTTTTATCACTTCTCTTTATCTTATTATTCAGATCCATTCAAAAACTTCTTAAGAATTATCCATCTTTCTTTAGGAAAATACGGTCATTGTTTAAAAAGTCAAAACCTACATACATTTACTTGAACAAAGGCAGTAAAAACGGTTTATGGACTTGTTATTGCCGTCCCAACGGACATAGAGTGTGGTTCCAGTTAAAAGAACAATTCTTTTCTATCTTTTTCACTCTTGTTACGTTTGAAATGTATCACAATTTTTGTATACTTTTAGATAACTGAGCAATTAGGTATTCTTTATAATGGTTGATTATGAAAAGATTATTATTTCTTCAGTATTGAAATAACATAAAAAAAATGTATACGTGACACTTTAGAAATACATCAGATGAAATATTATTTAGGTTTATACGACTACTGGACGAGTCCTGCTAGTATGATGGGCTACGCTGGTGTACCTTGCTGATGGTAAGCCAATCTTGGCGTGAAGAGGGCATTAAGACACTCGATACTGACAAAGGATAGTCGATCTGATATCCTATGTATATGAGGGATTTGTGTTATTTTAAATATACAATAAAAAAACAAACCAACTAAAACTACAAAACAAAAAAAAGTAGACTAGATTATCCGCTTATATTTTACACCCTACGTTCAAAACGCGAAGCGGTAGAAACAGATTTTAATGTGTCCTAGGAAAATCGTCATTCAGAGCATTCCTTTTGAATTTTAATATAAATCTCAAATCGGGACTTTATTAGCGTTGAATAGAATTGGTAAAAGATGAGAAAATTATGTATTTCCTACCGTCTGCATTTCTTTTACCAATTTATTTGAAACGTCCCTTTCATGTTTTATAATAACGCTGTTTTAAAGATATAATAAAAACTTGGCTGTAAAAGGGTCAAAATAACATTCTTGATTTTGTCGAAGAGCTAGATATGCCCTTTTATAAACTATAGGAAACAAAAATGTCAGTAATTAATCTTACCCTTTCACGAGTTGTTAAACTCGTCTGAAATATGGCTAAAAGGATTTAAAGTATGAGCCTCATTAACTCTGAATATTCATAAAGTTTTTTATAAAAGAGGTCATCAGGCGAACCCTTTATGATTAAAATGTCAGAAAGACTATGAAATTATTTGCAGAAAAATCAGTGTTAATTGACCGTAGATAACAATCTACTTAGATAATCCTAGATTATTAACTGTTTTCACCTTTTAGCTGTAACCATAAATGCACATTTCTGACAGTAAATTCAGAAAATTAAATTTTGAATAATCCACGTCCAATCTCAGTTATCATGATTTGTAAAATAAAACATGTTCAGTATGAGCATAATATGATTCTACTCATACTATAAAGTGACACAACGACGTCTGTCTGTCACAGTTAACGACGATATGTATAGCGTCTTGGAACGCAGCAATCAGGGTACCGATGCCGTTTATTGAAATCTCAGCCCCAGGTCGGTAGAGCAAAGGAAAAAAACAGAGCAAAAATGTAAACGGTGACATAGAAATAATGTTTTTTTTTTCGTCTAGCCATCATCACTTTTCCTCACTTGACTTATCGATTTGTACAAGTTAATTAGGGGCAAATGAAATACGTATTTTGTCTGTTTACTAAAACTATTTCCAGCGCAACTAATTCACCTCTTCATTCTCATTCTCTTTAAAACATTAGCTCTATTCCAATTAAGTTCCTACAAAAAACGATTACAATATATCGAAAATAGATAATCCGAGTTTAGGGCCAGGTTACCTACATTTTGACGAAGAAGTGTAATGAATGACCTCCTAACTGATATTTTGTCCTTTTTGTCATTCTTATGTATATGGATTTAAACTACGATTTCGCATGTACTAGTAAGGCCACTAAACTGTGTCATAAATTAAAGGTTCCTATGACGATAAAACAATATAAAAATTCTTCATTAATAGGAGTAAAAAAATAAACGTTTTTTTTTTTCGTTTCCTCTACTAAAATCGTTCTTTTGTAGATAGGTCATTATACGCTTCATCGTCGATTATAAATATGACTTTTCCGAAATCTTCTGTTAAGGTCTTACCTTTGAACTCTGTGCGTTTCTTTCGCGGTTCCAAGTCTCTCTTTCGTTAGTACTCTATATTCTGAGATGATTGTCACCGATAGATCGGGGAGGGCGCCAGTTCGTAAAGTTTTACGACTAGCATCCGACACGATCAGCCTCTCTGTCACATTTCGTAATCTCGACTCCTAGTAGGGGATCTAATAACAATATTATACCGTTGTGGTGATGTTTGACTACCTACTATCAATGTATTGAATCTTAAGTGAATCTGTTACGTCACGAATATCAATTTTAAAAGTGAAATTGTATTCATTTCGTTCAAGCATACATGTTCATAAATTAGGTATGTTCGGAGAACGCTCGCCGATGATTATTAACAAATATTTTTTTACTTTCGTAGCAATATTGGATGTGTATGAAAATGTATTCAGTTTATTTGCTAATATTCGTAAGTACCAAACCATTTCTTCATAAAGATCACAAATTGTAAAGTAACTAAACTGCAAAACTGTAGGGGTGTGGTGTGGTGTGGCGGGCGCACCTCCTACCATGTAAATCGTGTTAGAATTCCCGTAGAGTAATGCACCGTCACTTGTTATAATAAACAGCGCATTAGTTGTACCACATCCACCGTTCGTCATAATGTAGAGCGGCCATGCATTCTATGTTATCTTAGAACTTGCTATTATTTTATAGAAAACGAGCTTTTACCCGCGACTTCGTCCGCATAAATTATATACCAGATTTTAAGTCAGATGATAAGCTATCAAACAAAAAAAGTTTCATCAAAATCGGTTCAGTAGTTTTTGCGTGATACTCGAACAAACAAACACCCAAACAAACAAATAAACAAACAAAAAAACAAACGAACAAACAAACAAACAAACAAACAAACAGACAGACCAAAAATCCAAAAATTGGTGATTTGGAATCAGGGACAGGTAAAAACCGTATCGTAATTTTTTTTTTGTAAATATCTTCAATGTACAGACACACTTCTGCTACAGTTTTATAATAGTTTAGACTAGCGGCCCGTCCCGACTTCGCACGGGTGGACGTCTAATCTTTTCTAGCAATAAATATAGCCTATGTTACTCAGGGTGAATGCAGCTTTATAATGGTGAAAGAATTTTTTAAATCGGCTCAGTACTTTTTGAGCCTATTCATTACAAACATACAAACATACAAAAATAGGTACAAATCTTTCCTCTTTATAATATTAGTGTAGATAGGTACAAATCTTTCCTCTTTATAATATTAGTGTAGATGTAGATTTCTTGGTCATGATATCCCTACAAGAATTAAATTAATAGGCACATTCTTTGAGTATTAATAGGCACATTCTTTGAGTATTATGTGTAATCTGAGGTGGCAGATACAATAACCCACTGCATGGACTTTGACATCCTAGCTGGTTCAATGCTTGCTGGTTGAGGCAAGTTAGACAAGGTATTTTTAATCCACACCAATAGACCCCTGTCAAAGAATCAATCAAGCCACTGCAATCGCCGAAGCCTCACTATGCCACTAAGATCGCGTAGTTAACCTATCATAATATAGAAAAAATTTTGACACAATAATATAATTTTAATTGTTTTTTTGGAATCACAAACCCATACGAGAAGTTAACCAGAATGTAGCAAATAAAAAAGCTTTATTAAATCAAATTAACGATCGAAAAAATTGGACTCGGACGGGACTTGAACCTGCAATATTAAAAGTAAAATGTTACTAACCAATGATTTTTAAAGCTTTATCTAGTTTCTAAAATTCCCAAAAGTGTGGTCATCCTTTTATTGCACATCGCACATATCTAAGTGATGAATGCAATCGCTGCAACAAGGCGCGCTTCTACCTTGACAACCGTTTCTAAGCACTAAAAGCGCTTTTGAAAACCGGATAAATCGTATTTTCGAAAATAAAATATTACCTGCCTTTGATAACACTAAAGGTATGTCTGAAACACAACTTGTTTGTTTATATTGGCTTAAAAAACCATTCAAAATGTTGCTGTTTTTAGCGCTGTTTTGCTAAGTTTCTTGATATGCAGGCGCTCCCCTACATTTTGCAAATGGCGCGAAAACGAATGACGTTGAACTGATAGGTGCATTACAATGAGTTGAGTTTTGCTGTCTTCACGCCCCAGACGACGGTTTATTAAGGTTCGTTTAGATTTGCATGTAGAGCAATATACAGATCATGTTACTTGTTTTGCGGCCAGTACTACGAACGTTATTGTGGTAGGTGAGAAAGATGCGTTTTCAAATTCTTTACATTTTAAAACATGTTACTGTCGAAATATCGTTCTAGTTTCAATGGGAATCAAATTGGCCTATAGTATTGTTTGTTCGATTTAAGTGGAAATGGTACACGAAATACCAAGGAAAGTCAGGCTTTGTGACCTCTTAATTCTTCTGAAATGGCATTAAAGACATAACAACAAGCGTGAGCGTGTGAGCGTGTCTAAGCGTGATTTCAGCATATAGTTACATTTATAACAAAAAAAACATCACCACAAATAATGTCTACTTTCCTCCACTTTGTGTTAACCAAAAGAGATGATTAAAAATGCACTGCTTAAGTGGCTCACTTCACCCTTTACCTTAAAAGAGGGAAGTCAGGTGTGAAATTAGTAAAGTGTCTGCATTTGCCAGATCTAATTATTGAATTAATTCTACTCCTTTTTGCAGCAGATGTGAATTAGTGTTACCTTTGAAGATATAATCGGTTCGTTAATCTTTGTAAGAGTGGTTTCACGGAAGAAACTGTGACAGATTTTCCTCACTTTAAAAGAGTAACTTTTCATCTTTTCTTATTGCTTAAACTGATATGTATTATATCTGTTTAGGACATGACAGCACTTTAAACATAGGTATAGTCAAAGATGAAACTTTAAATAGGATTTCGAAGTTAAAGTTAACTTTATATTGAAGAACAACATTTGTAAATAATTCTGTCATAGATGAAGGATTACCTTCGAGTCTCTCGGGAAGGATACATAGGTACCTACTAGAAAATAAGATGGAGGCAAATACAAAGAATGTATATTTAAAAATAAACGTTTTGATATAAATAAATCTATGCAATAATGTCAATTAATTTACAAATATTTTATTTTTTATATTTTATTCATAGATTTATGTTGGTAATAATTATTTAAAACTATGTCAGTGACAATGTATCGGGATTTCGATTTGACATATTTCTTGAGATACTGCATGATTAGCAAAATCATTGTTCACCTCTTATACTCCGAAAGTAGGCTATAGTTTATCGGAACGGGTAGAAAGATGAAGCAGATGCATGTCCTTCGTTCCTTTCTTTACATGAGACAAAAAAAAGTTGATTGATCCAGACAATTAGGTATGTCTCGATAAAAAACAATTAGAAACTTTCAAGATTTGTCTTGTAATGAAACTGATGTCAGATATTTATGTACTCGCACATTGATGTGTATCTATAGGTATATATTGATATCATACCGTCAAAGCAAAAACTAAATATAATTTTCAACGTTTTAATTTTAATTCTTGTAATATAAATGCACGGTGGACACTCTTCGGGTTTATAGCCCGACGGGCTAAATATAAAACACGCTTGGAGAATTGTTAATTTCGCCAAACGGAGCACTTTTGATTATAAATAGCGTTTTCATCTAGTGACACAATGAGAGGTCAGGTAATTTACTCAATAAAACCCTTGGACAAATATAAAATAAGGAACTCTATATGTTTAACTGTATTCTTATATGAAGTTTCACTTTTAGATTATTCCCATTTTAATCTTCATAATAATATAGTGTTTTTCTTTATATCTAACAATAATTTTGCACCCTAAGGTCTCTAGAATCTCGTAAATAGTTAAATAATTCTTATTTTGTTGTAATTCAGAACTAATTAAATAGAAAATTTATTTCTAGCGCTTCCTTAGCACGCGCAGATCTTTTTTGTTTCTTGTTATGTTGGTCCAGAACTAAGCTATAGGTAATTCGATCAATATTAATATATACAATCATAATATTAATATTAATCGAATACCTAAATCAATTCATACTAGAATTGTATTGATTCATGGAGATGGTTCTTGTATTGTGGTTCCAACTTTAGTTCACTCCTTTAAAAGCGGCTCACATAAACCGTAAAGCGAACAGAGATACACCCGGTATAAAATATTTTAATTATATTTTATCACCACTAAAACCGTGTAAATGAAAAACTGGTTTCGTTGCTTTATGAAATCGTAAAAAACTTGTCTTTTCTCTCACCGTGATTCCAAATGGAGTGGAGGAAACTTTTGATGGTCGCGCATTGTTGGAATTTCATTAGGACATTTTTTATGACAGTTCGTCGTATTTAAATGATTGAAGTAATTACATTTATACCATAGGATACTTACTGATAATGAAAACAACTGTTTGTGTTTCACCGCTGGTTGCTGAAATGGAGGGAAGCTAACAGAATTATAATTAAGTTTGTTCCCTGAGGTAATCATAGTTGCCAAGCAATTTAGAATAAAGTTTTCATAAAAGGTTTTTAGCTTTGTTCTTATACTGTTTTATCTTATTATCTACGTGAAATGTTTGAAGATTTCATAAAAAAATTGCTTTATGGAAAGGTATCTATAGGTACTTCAATGGTTTTCCTTGCAAAAAGTTCTTCGTCGATAAATAAAGACAACGAGGGCAAAGTGTAATGATCCCGAACTGTTTCAATGAATGTTTTACTCCAGGAAGAAGTTTATAGAGCTGCTAATAGAGTAAAAAACAAATGCCATGTTAATTTAATACGATAATAACACACAATAAAAGTAATCTTAGTCGCGTATACTTTTAAAAGTAGTAGGTAGCCCACGCAGTTAGGTAGACCGTAGACATATTAGCTCGCTTCAAAAATTCATCTCTTCATCTTACTTGATGTTTCAGGAGGTTGTCAATTAGGTATTAAAGTTTTGAATGGTCTACGAATTGTATAAAATTTCCGAAATAATAAATTTACTGCTATTTATTTTTCTATAAGCCCATTGTCTTACATAAGTTGTTAAGAGCGCTTCGCTGACAAACTGCTGTACAGTTTGGCGTGGTATATTTTAGGACACATATGTATCCTTTAAAGTAAATAAATAAATTAAAAAAAAAAAAAAACTACCGCTCAAAATTTTCCGTAACAAGTCCGCTGTCTGTAACAAAATTCAGACACAGAAACAATTACGCGCCAGTCTTCGACCTTCGTTAAATTGACGGACTACGCGCACTCTAGGTACATGCACTGCTGCTATGGTGTAAGAATTTTTGAAAACTACGCATGCAAAATAAAATTAAAATGTCATCAGTTTAAGTGTTTTAGTTGGATTATACTACTAATACGTACTTTCGTTGAGGTAGGTTAGTCTAGGACCATTTTTTCGAGAATTTTGTATTAGACCCGGCACCGTCCATAACTTAGTAAGTCAATGTATGAATCTCATCAGCCCATATTTTAAGCAATTGTTTAATGCCTCATTATGTTTATTTAAGTAATGAAAAAAAGATATTGAAAACAAAAAAAATAAATATTTTGCATTGCAACTTCTTTTCTTGTTTTTCTACTCTACGTAGTTCCGTCCTTTCTTTCTCACTGTCTTCATCGATCTGCCGTGATGAGACCAGATAAGGCACAGACGGGATTGGCCGGCAGTTTTTCTTGCCTTATTTATTGGACTGACAGACAGACAAATGTGGGCAAACGTACAAATGGGACTGCAGTTTTTTCCTGTACTCTTATTAGGTTTGATTAGGAACAGTGAAATAAGTCCTTTTGTTAAGGCTATTCATTAAAATCGTGTTATCTTTAACTGACGGTGTTATTCAGCGAGATGTTTTATTTTTATTTTTAGGGTTCCGTACCCAAAGGGTGAAAACCGGACCATATTACTATGCCTACGTTGCAGCGTTGTCCGTCCGTCTGTCCTACCTATTTAGGGCTGTAACTTTTGAACCGTAATAGCTAGATAGTTGAAATTTTCTCAGATTATGCGTTATTAAGGCGGATTTGTTAACAAATAATAAAAATGTCAAAAAGTTAAAAATTAAGGGGGGGTTCAACAAGAAACTAGTTTTTATCAACGTTTTTTCTTAGTGCTCTATCGTGAAAACGGTAATACATGCAAGCATCAAACTTAGTGTGGTTATAGAACAAACTCTACAGAATAACAATAAATACTAAAAACCGGCCAAGTGTGAGTCGTTATCGCACTAAAGGTCCCTGACAAAAAAAGTTTTTTTTCTAAGTTAATAATGTTGAGTTCTGTAGTGGTGTGGTACGGAACCCTCGGTGCGCGAGTAGCCCGACTGGCACTTGACCGCTTTTATTTATTATTAGATGCAGTAACAGACAACAGATAAACAATACAAAATTACAAATTAACAGTACAAATAAACAGACAATACTTAATCTGAGGCCCAATTTTATTAAAACTGTGAACAGCTTACTGAATGGTTCATACATACACACAGAGTTTAAAAAGGATTGTTTAGAAAGTTGGTGGAGTTCTTCTAGGTTTTCGCCAAAGATTTCTTTATTTTGCGTTCTTGCTCTCTTTAAAAATCTTGTTAAATCTACTTAGGTATTATAAATATTTAAGTATGTAATTTTACTCGACAACAAATACTTACCTACATTTGTAAACATCTGCCCTCCTGAATTATGTATGTGAACACGTCCGAAACACGACCTCTACAACACAGGACGGCCAGTGAAGCGACCGCTCAAATGAACCTTGAGGCCACAATGTGGAGAACCCTTTACCCTGGTCAATATTTATGAGCTTTCGAATCAATTTTGCGTACTTCTGTCCGGTGATGTTAAGCTAATGTTTTGTCATGATTTGGTTCGTATCTTGGAGTCACGTAAGTATCTCGAAAACGGAGTCGTTCAATCAATTTAAATACAAATTAGCTCAACATGTCTTGTCTAATTGAGAACAAATAATTTGTACCTATTATTTGTTATGGAGAGGAAGTTTGTTTTAGTTATGTACTAATTCATTAATTAAGTAGATACCTAACTACCTACTGTAAAATTGTTCGAGTGCTCTGTGCGGTGAGAATGACTATTCATTTCTACTATATTATGTCTTCTTCTCATGTAAGTGACTATTTTGTCTTAAATTGAGAATAAAGTATCTTTAAACCTAAGTCAATACAGGGTGTAAGGAAAAGTATCATTAACCTTTAAACCACATAATCTACCCATCAAACTAAACAACTTTTACTATGGGAGCAAACCTGTCAACGCACAAAAAAAATCAGCTGTTCCATTCTGAAGTGTAATACCTATACTCGACTTAAACGTATGGAACAGCAGATTTTTTTCTTGCATAGTAAAGGTTGTTCAGTTTTATGGGTAGAGTATGTGGTTTAAAGGTTAATGATACTTTTCCTTACACCCTGTATAGGCACAAAGTAAGTTTCAATAGATTTAAAAGATTTAGGCCCTTAACAGACGATGGAATTTAGGATAAAATTTTTGTCTGTCCTAATGCACACAGCATTAGGTATCCCCTAGAGTCCAATACTGTACATTTTGACAGCTAAATGTTTCCATTAGGCAATATGTCCGTCGGTTTCAAAGGACAGTAGAAAATCAGTAACAAAATCTTGAACAATATTTTGATATTCGTATAAATCTCATTGGAACAGTGCATTTACATAATCATTTCGAAACAGATTCGTAGGAATTTTTAATCAACCCGAATATTATTCTTTAAATTAAATATACATTTTCGATTCCCACAGTAAATCTCTAGAGAGAAATTTCCATTTGGTAACTCAAAACAGCTTGCCAAATGGCGTGCTCATTATGCATTGTCTCATAATCTATCAAATTCGTGAATATTTCACATTTACGATACGACATCTTCTAGTTCAACAATAAAATCTTTATAGCTATTGCCTCACATTTTCCTTTATGCCATGTGTGATCCCATACGTAGGGGTTTCGGGTGTTTTCCAATTACAGACACTGTGTTTATCTATTTGAAAACGCCGCGCCGTCTTTCACATATTTTTTGTGAGCTGCATTAGTTAGTCTGTTGCATCTAGTAAAAAACAACATAATTATAATATTAGGCATTTCTTTCAGTAAGTTTATATTTCAATTACATAATACAGCTAAATGCTACACCGAACATTATGTCTTTAAAAATAAAATACTCCGTTAGTGAGAATTTCCGGTAAAACTTCATTCAAAAATGTTTGATTGCCCTGCGTGATAGGCACTGTGTTTATAGAATTTGTTGTTAAACTACCGACTTATACTTTATGGTCCATGTTCGGGAAATCGATCGTTTATTCAAAGCAGGTGATTCTGTGAGAATACCTCTTTATGACTGTTCTCTTATTGATGATAGGATGATAATAACAGCGGTGAAAATCTAATCGACAAATTGAAATCGTTAAAAAGTGTTGGTATCACCAAATGCATTAATTGCTTGAGTAGGTAAGTGAAACTAGACTGTTAGGATAAAATCTTTTTCTCAAACATGCTTGGAAATGTGAGCATTATTTTGACAACCTTCTTCGAGATAAATCGAATTTGCTGTACTGGCCAAATACATGCGCGCAGCGGCCGGCAATGTTTGTATGAAAATCCAAATCTGTCGTGTTTAGCGGCCAAATAAATTACATAGTAAACTTTACTCATATCTGTCGTGTAATTTAAAAATGGAACGATCTTTTTCTCCGAAACATGGCGACCAAGGAGGTAACTCATCAAAGGTTTTATTTAAATTTCGAACTGGCTTGCGAATAGAAAACTGTTTATTGAAAAAAAAATTGTTGTTCGTTGTTCGTCATTGATTTTGAAGAGAGTTTTAATTTCCGTGAATTATTTGAGAAAATTTACTGTTTTCATTTCCGCGCATTATTTGAGAAAAGTACTATACAAGCCTTGGCCACAACTAGGCATTGATGGACTTACGTATGTGTGCCTCGGCTTCGCCTCGGCCCACATTTACACGTTCGTCCATCAATGCCTTTGTTGCTGGCCGCTGCAGTAATGTACTAAATCCGATCCTTCCTTTTCTTAAATGCTTCTTCAGATACTTGTCCGATTATTTTACAAGTCGTAGATTTTTTAAACTCTTTATAGCCAACAAAAGAGCGTAGAAAAAAGCGACAAGGATCTCGACTCACAACTAGTAAGCATACATTATATCAAAGAGTTCCATGTTCTTCTTGAATGTTCCCAAAAGTCAGTAAAATGTCTGTTACGCTAAAAAAGATCAAATCAATGCGATCTGTGATCTGAGAATTAAGTAATTCATTGCAAAATATTATTTTTTACTTCCTTTTTTTTTCAATTACTTATTACCTGCGAATTCCTGTCACCTTCCTCGGCTATCAACCAATTCAATTGTTCATAACTAAACATCAATTCCACACTAGAAAAATACCATAGAAAACTAATAAGCTGTGAATGTTCAGCTTCTGGACTATTCAGGCAATTTGGTCTCGAGCATCCTCTTGAATTAGTCGATGTCTCCGGGCTTTTTATTTCCTCAATCAAAAGTCCAAGTGACGTCGAGTGGGACGAAACGACCTAATGAATACTTCTCTACTTTTAGCTTTCTTCACTTGGGACTTGGGGGGACGGTTTGTAAAGATGTACGTGATATTTTCTTTTTCCTTTCGGTCTCGTATTTTAGTGGAGACGTACAAATATTTGTATTTAGGTGTGAAGTGATACATATATCGAAGTATTCAGTTATATATAAAGTATTTAATTTGGATTATAAAGGCTTATTTTATAATTTTTTATTGTCTAATGACTTTTTGGTTACTTCTAACCCTATTGTCAATTATATAATTTAATGGTTCCAAATATTGTTTCCAATTGTTCCATAATTAATATTGGCTTAACAAAAATCCAAGTACTGCCTTTTGCGTAACCCCCAAATCTCAAGGGTGGCAACTGTATTACATCAAAAGGGGGTCGCATTCCACAGATTATAGCGATGTTTCCTTCTTATAAGACGTTTACTGCCACTGGCAGCACTAACTTAAAATATCTGGAAGAGACAGTTCCTATTATTATATATTTTTTTAATTTGCTTTAATTAAATAAATAATAAATATAAACTCGCGCACTAATATTGTTGATTGTTTGTTATTTTTGTTTTTTGCAGTTATTTTTGGCCCTACTAAACATTATTAGAACATGAAACAATAATGTTATAATTATTCAAACTGTTTTGTGAAAATACGAGAGTTTAACAAAATTATCAATTAATTAACATTTATTATAGTTACAGAAAGCTTGTTCGAACAGTAAAATATTGTTTGTGTTAATTAATTAAATAATTATAAAACTGTAACAGAATTAGGTCTGTACATTGAAGAAATTTACAAAAAAATTACTGTATGGTTTTTAGGTGTCCCTGATTCCAAAGCAAAATTTTTTGATTTTTCGTCTGTCTGTTTGTTTGTTTGTGTTTGATTTTTTTTTTGTTTGATCGTGCATCACGCGAAAATTACTGAACAGGTTTTGATGAAACTTTTTTGTTTGATAGCTCATGATCTAACTTAAAAATTATGCGGACGAAGTCGCGGGTAAATGCTCGTGTTAAATAAAAATAAAAATAGCAGTTGTAAAGGATCATACGTCTTTGGTTTTGGTATTAGGCAAGTCTTGCAGGGTGTTCGCAATTTGCCTCAATAATGCGGCCGGTCGTCCCGGGCACTTATCGGTGCCTTGCACAATTTATTATTTGGGGATCTTTTCTGTCTTAGACTCAAGTGGGCCTTGGCGTGCCAATGTGTCGATTTGTTTACTTTCATGTATCTAAGAGAAAGCAGAATACTCATAAAAATCCATTTTACTTTTTTTAAATTAAATTCCATTATACCGAGATCGTGAAAAGTGATTGGACTGAAGTAAGTATCACAGAGTATATAATTACTAATAAGTATTATGGATTAAAGTAGTTTTCTCTTCTGAAAAATAGTTAAAAGTATTTTAATTATTCGAGAAAATTCTTAATTGGGGACGGGAGACAGTAGTAGAAGCTAGAAGGGTGGTTAAAGTATGTCATCGTCAGTATTATGTAGAACTAGATACTCTTTCTTATTCTGTGTCCGTGTCTTTTCTATTTAGCTACCATAACCGGCCTACGGCCTACGTATTAGACGAGCAAGAAAATAAAAATTCCTTCTAGGTTAATAATATGATTCCTTCTTTTAAAATTTCCATATAATATAGAATACATAATTATTGTCATGCCTGTCTCCCACTGTGCGACGATGCTGACAAATCTTTCTAACTTCCTCCACATTCATGTCCTTTCATGCATGCTCGTCCGTTTCGGGTATTTCTTGGGTATTTCCACATCAATTACAAATTAATGTACTTACTTAATTAAAAAAACCGTGGTGGTCCAGTGGCGAGTAACCTTGCCTGCCGTGGAGGAGGCGACGATGGTTCGATCCCCGTCCAGGCCGACTCGTACCATTGAGTTTTTTGGAATTTATTTACGATTTGTAACACCACTGGCTTTTTGGTGAAGGAAAACATCGTGAGGAAACCTGCATGCTTCAATTTCGAGGCATGTATCGTACCTACTGTCCATTACAAGTGGCGACGGGCTCACTCCCCGTCACACTGGACAGAGTTTCGGTATTATTAGTGAAATGTGGATGTTCTGAAGTTTCAGAATATCTCTGACTACCCCCTCGGGGAATATAGTCGTGAGCATATGCATACATGCATGCATGCATGCACTTAATTTAAGATACCTAATGACCTAGTTTACTCGACTGTAGTTACATGAATCGGTACTGCATGATGCATTATAATATTGATCCATGAGTCATGCAGTACTGGCGCATGTAAGTTTTGCTACTTATTGTTTTTGTTAACCAACGCTTATGCTGCACATTATTAATAACAGTTTTTATTTTGTATATGGTTGTAGTTTCACTAACACTTGTACGTTGTACATATAATACTTTTTCTGAGCTAAAGTATCACTTAATTTTAAGTAAGTATTGTCAAATGGAAAAACAGTATTGTACGTATCTATAAATATTATATTGCGTTCAAAGTTAAAAACTTAGACATGAAATAGAGTCATTATTGCAAATAGCTTCATTTGATTTCCTCAATTTATATCAAGAGAAATATTAGAAACTCTTATTCCATACGCCATAAGGATTAGAATGATTACGATAAAGTAGCGTGTTTCAATTTAAATTGTACGATATGTTGATTTGCTTAAAATTATAGGTGTGATTCGAAATAAGTTATTGCTTTTTGGTGTGTAATTTTAAAATCATTATGTCATTTGTGTCTATTGGTTTTAGTTTAGTTTTTTGAAGGGAAGTAAAAATTTACTACTTACTCGAAACTTTATAAAAGTCTATTAGTTGTTAGTGAACGATTTACTGAATCTAAAATTCAATATTTTATTCAAAGATCTGACAAAAGAGACAATAAATAGTTCTATAGTTGTTGAGTAAGATTAACTACTAAATCGCAGACACTACTAATAAGATTATTCGTGCATTCTCCTCTAGTCATCATCGTCCAATCATTCTTCGATGACTGACTAACTGGATTACTGTTCCATTACCACCGCTCATTGTTCTCCCTCTGTTTTAATTGAAAGTAGTGAAACTATTACGTTGCGTGGGTACTTAGCAATGGTGTGCCCTTCGTGTATAGGAAGCAGGAAAGCGCTCGAAGGTTGTTATATAAGCATGATTTTTTGACGTGAAACGTCTTTCATTTTGTCCGATAGGTCACTTCTAGAAACCATAATAATTATGTAACGAAATATGTTATGACAAGATTTATATTTTCGGAACAATAATAGCTCCTACCTGCATTATTTTATTACCCTTACTAGATGACCTCGGCGAACTTCGTACCGCCTAAGAATCTTCCCGACACACACCTGGCCGTTTTTTTAGCCTATGTTCATCATTCTAGCAGCACTCCGTAACATTCTAATGCTGAAAGAATCATTCAGATCGGTCCAGTAGTTTCGGAGCCTATTCATTACATACAAACAACCAAACGAACAAAAAATCTAATCTTTCCTCTTTAAAATATTAGTATAGATTTAGAGGATACTTAGATCCATTAAAACGTTCCACGTACTCCTGCGACTGCATCCTTGATACCAACCCGTGTTTTGTTTTTAATTCTACTAACTGAATTGCCTTTCAAAAGTAGTCGGACGAGTAAAAGACCTACTTATAAATGTGGTTAGTAAATTTTTGTTCATATACTAGTATTTTTATGGTATAACACGCACTCACAATTCTAAAACTTTTTAGTCTCTAGGAAATTCGTATTCTGATGGGATTTTTAAGCGCTTTAGTAAAGCGCTCAGTGGTTGTATTCTCTAAAATGTGACACGCATATGATCGGGATGAAAATAACAAGATTTTTGAGCACTAATGATCGTTGTATGTGCTTGGATAATTATAATTAATTCCATTTAAAACACGCCTGCTGCAAATGATTTTAATTAAACCTGAACAGTTTGCGTCGAAACCTATCATTTCAGAATGTAGTTGTTACGTTTGGCGCATATTTTCCGTTCGAATTTCGCACCGCAGACAACTTTTTAATTTACTTTATGTCAAGTTTGGTAAAAGGTCGTTAATGCTACCCCTACACTACATTGTAATAGTGGCCACGCAAAATACATAGTAGGTACGTGTACTAATGGATTATCAGTGATTTGCATTTAGCTGGCTTTTCTGGACGGCTGTATGCGAGAACAAATACAATCGATATATCCCAAACTCAGTCTAAATATTATTTTCAATATTTTGTAATACGTACAATACTGTGTCTTATGTCATAATCGAAACTATGTATTTAACACTATTATAACAAAACCATTCAATGACTGTTTAAATATTGCAGTACTCTACAATTAAAATACGACAATACGTGTTTATGGTGTTTATGGTGATTAGTTTAGAAATATATGAACAAAGTATCTAGTAAAAAAGTTTATTCGACTTATATTGCAGAAACCTCTCAGAGTGAAACAATGATGCGAATCGATAGGAGGCACCCCACACACGGTCGAGTTGAAAATAATTGTCTCGCTGATAGGCACAGGGCAAACTAATTTCTGAACTACCAACACAGGGCGGACGGTGCTAGTTGCTAGTGATGAAAAGCACGGTATATCCGAACTATACATTTATTCTATAGAAAATATAAACGTACCTAGTTTAAGCGTAACTGTAAACATCAACAATTTGTATGTGAATAATATAATATATACCTGACTTTATTTCGGAGCTATTACCTCGATAGAAGCTGTGTTATAGGCTTGTGTCTAAAAATATTGACATATAGGCGGAAAGTGGGATCGGAAAAGTTCTAGCCATCCTGGGAAATGCGTGCATTCACCATTCGTATACTTAACAATCTGGATTTCTCCCTGTCGAAGGATTTCGTGATGTTATTAGTAAGTTTTATAGGAAAAGAGTTGCAAAAGTCCTCAAAACAAAAATATTATTTGCTTTAAAACTTGCCTTTCCTCACTGTAGGTATTAAAGACAGACAAATAAATACCTCAATATGATGTGGAAAATCACTATAATTAATTTCGTCTACAGCCTTTATTATAATTTATTATAAAGCTCTACAGTAGTCTTTATTTTATGAGCTATAAAACTATAAAGGTTTTAATTCCTTATTCGTGCTAGATGCTACTTTCTAATTATTTTACGGTTTACAGCACCCATAGGTAATCTAAGTTTGTACGTTTAAAAGAAGCGTTAGACAAAGTGAAAAAGTAATAAGTTTGTTGAGAAAGAACTAAAAAGCTTGTATACTAGTCCATAGACTGGGTGATTTATTAGAAATGTCTTATTCTTATACCTATCTGTCTAGAATGCCTGCTAGCTCAGTTGTTGGTACCTAACTGCCTGCTAATCCGGAGGTTGCGGGTTCGAATCCTGCATTGGCAAATATTTCTATGATGAATATGAATACTTGTACCCAAGTCAAGGTTATTTGTTCCTATTTAATCTATACTATTTTACTTTAATTTACTATCACCTCATGGTATTATATTATGATCTATAGTCGAATCGAACACATACCGCTTTTTTCAAACATTACATACAAAACTGCAAACCTAATAGAGTCAAATGTATTGGAAAGCTGTTTTTTTTTCACGATTTCGATTTTGAATTCATAGTTAAAGTTGTTCAGTTTGATGGTCTGATCATCCACTTAAAAAACAAATATTAAGAAGGACCCTGTATAATGAATTCGCACGAATTTCTGACGAAGCTTGTTGCAAATTTTTGACTGTTTTTATATCTTTGTATTTGACGACGCTTGTGCTGACCGCTTTATTTTTGTGATTTATCTTAATGCTTTTTTGAATAAATTATTTCTCTAATAAAATTAATTCGCAAATAAATGTAAAATCTTTTTGTCTATCTAGTCCATTCGTGATTCTATGATCCTCGGGTTCACGTCAGTGTTGTGAGCAATCAGCCATTTTACTGCCCTTTGTCTTCTTAAATCGCCGCACGTAGACAACTGGTGAGCACTACTGTAACTGTAACTTTGTTTTGATACTGACGACGACAAATACAATTAGAAGTAGATGTATCCTTAAAAATGTGCCATGATTGTCATGAAGGATGGTTCAATTACGAAAAGATACCAGATACCAGTTTTTGAAAGAATAACTTTTTGGTCTGCAAACTGCTACAAACTATCAGCAGAGACCTATAATTAGCTTTCTGCTAGGTATCCAAAGAACGATGTCCACTTTTTACCTGTCAAATAATTTAACAACTATTAACGTGTATAACTTTTTTCCTCCTTGTCAAATTAAAATAAATTATTACCGATATAAATGGAATCAACCTATAGTTTTCCTATATCAATATTAACTGTATACTTCAACCTTTGTGTATTATACGACATCAACGAAATTTTGACAGGTTTTCGAATGTATGGGAAGTGGTCGTTCTTCTTTTTATCGTGTTAACAGCTGTTGGTCTTCCCAAGAAAATAAAAAGGCCCAGCTGTTATTGAGAGGAAATGAACGCAGCCATTAATACAATATTTAAGTTAAGATATGACAAAGTTAGCAAGATCTTTTTATCAAAAACCAGGTACTAGTAATAGTAAGGTACCAGTAATAGTAAGGTATAAGGTAACCGTAAACATTAAAGTGCCTATTATTTAGGGTCCTTCTTATTAAGCTGACGGTTTTGAAGTGAAACTTTTTATGGGAGGGCTTTGAAATTCGGTTCCGCAACCTTTTCGTGTAACGGAAATTCGACATTTAAATTTGACAGCTGCAGAAGTTTCACTTCTATCGTGTGTCTTTACGACTGGTTACTTTTTATTTTAATTAAGAGGATGATCAGACCGTCAAACTGAATAACTTTCTCTATGGGAAAAACATCGAAATTACGAAAAAGATATTGGCTGTTTCATGCATGGATCATCAGATTCTTTTTACTAATTTCTAGATATTTCAAACAGAACTGAATTAGTTCATAATGTTCAGTTTGATTGTCTGCTTAAAAATCGTCAGCAAATATGAAAGACCCAGTAAATAGTTTTTAAACAATTTACACCAACGAATTCCTAAAAACAAAACCAGTCTAACGCAGTGTCCTCAACAGTAGTTCTGCAGAAAGGTGGACGATGTCCGTATCAGATTTTTGCAAAGCTCGTAAAGTCAGTGTGTCGGTACAAACAGTCGTATTGTGGTGTAATGGGCTGGAAGCGTTAAATAACGTAGTTTGCTTGTTGTTCCCTAACTGGCCACTGCGGTTTTGGGGTTAGTTTATTTAACTTTAGCCACTAAACCTAACTGGGATCGTACCTTGTTCCAGTGTCAAGCCACGCCATTTCTACAAAGTTTACTGACGGTATGACATTCGATATAAGTTTTGATATACAATATGCTACCAATCGCAATAACGATTATTATTTCTCTGTCGTAAAAGTTGACTAAGGGATATGGTTTCTTATGCATTGTATTTTGTAAGGAAAAGGGTACCTAATTCTCTATCGCCGCCTGATTCATCGTGTCATACTGAAACCTTCAATATCACCCTCTCCGTAACAGATTATGTTACAGTTTATGTGTATGTATTTCTCTGGCAAACTGATAGTATTTCTAAGTCTGGCTACGTGTCAAAGTACTTGTTACCTATTTCTGTTCATAATTATACTGCGTGATCTAGTGGTTCATCTAGGAATAGACTACTTTTTATTTTATTTTTATTCTATTTAAATTTTATTATTAAAAAAAAAACAATTCTGTATTTATGTTATGTTAAAAACAACATTGTTTTAATATTCAAAATATAGTTATATTAAAAATAAAATTCCGTTATGGTTTGTCCTTTAACGTCAGATTACGAATTGTTATTTTTTACACCGGAACGTAGTAGTGGGCCCACGAGGAACAAGGTTTCCTCGTGGACCCACCAGTGGGACAAATTAGTGGGTCCACGAGGAGGTACCGCACTTTACCTGTAGGTGTAGTTTGGCGACCAGGGTATAAGGTTTTCGATCACTAATAAAGAACTAAATACCTAAACATTCAACGCACCAAACAATTTCTGAGGGCACTTTGCATCATCCCAGAGCAGAGACAGCATGTCATGTTTGGCTATACCGGATTTTTTCACCATTTTGAAACTTTCAGAGATGGTTCAGACCATCAAACTAAACAACTTTTACAACGGGAGCAAACCTGAAATCGCAAAAAAACTGCTGTGCCGTACTAAACTGCAAAACCTACTTGACTCAAAAGTATAAGACAGCAGATCATATTTTACGAATTCAAGTTCATTTCTATAGTAAAAGTTGTTCAGTTTGATGGCCTGAACCACCCCTGAAAGTATCGGAACGGTAAAAAAATCATCCAATATTTTCCATAAGACCAGTGAGCGCAAATAAAACAATGACTGTGCTTCTTGTTCCTTTATTTTTTAATTGACGGTGAAAGACCACCAATCCAACCAATTCACTAACCAATACTGGACACTTCATAGTTTTCATCAAATTAAAGATTGAAAAATTCTGTCTCGGGCGGGATTAGAACCCGCATTCTTCCAAACCGGGGAAGTGCGTTATCCAATTTCGCCACCGAGCCATTGGTAAGTTTGAAATAGCTTCCAGTAGATGTCGCTCACGTCCCCTTAAAGACGCAACAGATTGAAAATTTCGGTCTCTGAGTCGATGGCTCGATGACGAAATTGGATAACGCACTTCCGGGTTTGGAAGAGTGCGGGTTCGAATCACGCCCGAGACTGAATTTTTCAATCTTTAATTTGATTCGAAATAGCACAACATGGCTGTAACATGTTTAAAAATCAATAATGTTTGAAACTTCATAGTTTTATCCTAAAACTGAAAAAGGCTCACGAATTTTACGATTGCACCATTAATAGGTGATTGTTGCAATCATTCTGTTCACCTCGAAACGGGGAACAGGGACGTGAGTATTATGTATGTATTTATATTATACACACTTACATTTTGAGTGGGAGGGACGAGTGCCACAATGATTTACACCCTCTTGTTCGATGCTAATCGTGTGCTAAGTAGCTCGCTTCTTGATTTATGACTGCCGGATTAAAGTATAATTATTTTGCGCGACTCCCTCACAAAGCATTTATCAACGACTTTGCAAGTGCTAATTGCAGATGTCTTGTCATTGTCTCTTCTTATCTTTACATTTGATTTATCTTTGTGGGAGATAGAATAGTGTGTACATTCGCTACAAATCGACTTTTTGATTTCAAAATTTAAAATATATCAAACGGCTCCACCGGCATCCAAAAAAAAGTTTAATATAAATGTCAGATTCAAAATGTGTTCATGGAAAAAATATGAGTTTGCTTTAGTAAACAAATAGAAATAAAAAAATTGGAGCAAGAATAAGTTGCATAAGTTGTCAAAAATGCATTACATATCGAACAGGGTGCTTCAGGCTGCAGGGTGTATTTTTAGTATGAGACCAAATATTAAATCGCAATAAAAAACTGCTGTTTCATACATTTGGGTCGACATGCGATTGACGTTTTCTATGGAACAGCAGATTTTTTCTTCGCTATTTCTACGTTGGTCCCATAGTGTTTGTTCAGTTTTATAGTCAATTTGGTCTGAAGCACCCCCTTAGATTTGCAACGAATTTAATTTTACACCTTGTATAATATCTCTAAACGACCTAAAATCCACCAACTTGGTATATTCGTAAGATTGAGAAAAAATCACTACAACAAAAAGTGGTTCACTGATTACAGTTACCTGCAAAATAAAATGGCGCAAACAGTGAACTTATTGAATCTTATTGAATTGGAGCCAAGAGTCAGGTCAGTTCCGTTTTTCCCCGCCTCATTTGTCCCTCTGGGTCATTAACCCTGTCTAGATGAGGTGCCATCCCTCTTTGCTGATTCTCTTCTCTTTATTGTGCTACCGAGACATATAATATTTTTGTTTTGTCTCGTTTACAGTTAAATAAATAAGCGGCTGTACCTATTTAATAAAATGTGAGGTGAATGAGTATTGGTTTTTTGGATATTTTTTTTTATGAGTGTTAATAATTCATCGTGTATCATATTTCATTAAATAATTGATCATCATGATTTACTCGAATTGAAATATCAACAGACGGAATCCTTACTGACATGGGTTGTGAAATTAAAGGTTTGCATATTGTGATGTTATGAATACCTTGTCAGTTTACTGGACATAATGGAGTTTTCAGACACACAAGACCACCATGATACTTAATACCGCATTAAGGGCAACTCATAGTACCAGCAGTCCATTCATTGTAAGTGAAAAATGAATCCGTTAAGGGTAGATCGTGAACCGATTCGGCACCATTTCCGCTTCCGCTCGATGCATCCATCTTAGTCGGATGTATCCCGACACCGTTTTAAATATTTTTTCAGTTTTTTGTTACCTTTATGAATTATACAGAGACTAGAAGTTGATCTATTCTGTCTTCTAATACCCAAAATGGATTATTTTAGAAATCAACCTGGTTGTGTTAAATAGGTATCACACTGAAATCTGACTGTTTTCATTTAAATATACAACAATTCCTTATTGGAACGTAACAATACGAGCTTTTACCCGCGACTTCGTCCGCATAAATTATATACCAGATTTTAAGTCAGATGATAAGCTATTAAACAAAAAAAGTTTCATCAAAATCGGTTCAGTAGTTTTTGCGTGATACTCGAACAAACAAACACCCAAACCAACAAACAAACAGACAGACAAAAAATCCAATAATTGGTGATTTGGAATCAGGGACAGGTAAAAACTACGTCGTAATTTTTTTTTTGTAAATATCTTAAATGTACAGACACACTTCTGTTACAGTTTTATAATAGTTTAGATAACTAACAATTCTGTTTCGACTCTGCGTTGAGCACTCTGACTCGCATTCTACAAAGTATTTCTTTATAACTCCCACCTATATCCTAAACAACCTAGAGGTTGACTCCCTAACTAGAATTAGAGAGGAATTTATGTTGACATTAGACAGGACGAAATACAATACAATAGGACACCTATTCATGTGAAGCATTATCGAGCGAAGTTCACTGGATACAAAAGCTATCACAAGTGGTCTGTAGAGGATAATAGCAATCATTGTATGGACATCAGTGGTCCGTCCATCTATCCCTAATTGTGCATCCATGGCAATTGTAGGTAACAATAATTGGAACATTTTTTAAAACCTTTCTACTTCAGACAATCCCTACTTGAACCGACTGTACAGATATTCACGTTTTTGCCAACCGATCCGTGAAGAGCACAAAATTACAGCCGTAATACTATGTTCATCTCTTTATGGGCTGCTCTTCTAGTCAGTGAATTAAATAGTAAAAAACCCAACTGCAAGTGGTCAGCGGACAAAGAAAGTTAGTCGGAACAATTTTCTACTTCAAAAAGAAGTGCAGGATTACGTACAATGAACTGACGAATATTGTGATGTGGCATCGTTTATAAACCCCTCTTCATTTGTATCCCTTATATTATTTGCTGAAGATCGTAACACTAATTGGTATCAGACACACATATAAGTATACTATCTTAGAAGAATTAATGACGTGGTTTATCTTTACTTTCCTCATTCCATAATTCGAGTCAAGAGTAAGTAATATTAGCTACAAGTACTAGTGTCAAAAATCTTGCTATGTATGTTTTATTGAATCTTTGGTAATCTTTTTTGCAACACGTCTATTGCCTCATCCACAAAAATCTTTCGTCCAAAATGCTTTACAGCGATGCTTTTTAACGGTCATTGGCAGCAAACTGCTCGGTAAAAAGGACTTTAAAACTTCCGCGTTCCACAAAGCATTCAATTATAAACAAAAAACAAAAAGAATGCTCTAACCGCCTTTGTATGGTGAGTTTGAGATAATCCTCGGATAGAATGAGTAAGTTTGCTCTATGGTCCCGTTTGTAGTCTCTGAATCTCTTCAGCGTTCTCACGCAAGTCTATCTTTGCTCACTATAATACTGTACAAAGGTAGAAAAGCGAACTGTACTAAAGGAATTGATAGTTTCAGCGTCTTCCCGCGACTTCGATCGCGTACAAATGTATCAGTGTATCATTCATTATTTTAATTGAACTATAGATATTTTAGGTTCTATTCCGCTGTTTATTCAATAATTTGTTGTAGAGTAAGATTTATCAAAATTCTACTTTGAGTTCATTTGACTTGAGTAATTCAGCTCTGTCAGTATCTATTACTAGATACCATTACTCTATAGCTGTAGATATAGCTTCAAGTCTGCAAACAATTGTCAATAAAATTGAAGAAAAAATGCAGTTAACTATTATTTAGAACGACTGTACTACATCGGTAGCCGCACCATTGAGCAAGAGCGTCTTCCAAGAGCCTTTTGCTACATGGTGTTCTGTTTCGGTAAACATTTTTTGTCGTTCTGTCAACTTGAATCATATTTTCTCACTTGTGCACAAGTGTGGTTTTATGCAAAAAACATGTATAATTTCACTGTCGTTTTATTTCTGTAGATTATTAAAAATATATGTAGATTATTATAAATGTATTTTTGATCTTTTGTTTGCGATTTTTTTTTTTATTTAGGCATAATGTAAATAAATATTATTGTGGTCATGGGTTTGTGTGTGGACTATTTTTATAAAGTTCAAGCATGTTTTTAAAGGTACAATTCAAACAATTCCGATCACACTTTATAGTAGACAAATTGAAAGCAATGAAGTTGAAAGCGTAAGTTCTCAATCATTCAAGTTAACGGCAAACGCGAAGAGGGGTGGAATATCTTTGAGCCAAGAAGATGATACGTCCGACTCCGAGTATATGGCAAATATTAACACTGACATCAACTGAATTCATTTAATAGTTTAAAATATGTGCTTGTTCGCTTAATGTGTATTGTACTTACATATAAATATAAAATATTTTTTATCACCAATCGCTTTCTTTCGTTGATGTTTTCAGTGATTTCAAACATTTACGCTGAAAGCTCTGTCTTAAGAAGGTTTTGATAAAATAGCTATTATACTTACCTATACAGGATGAGAACCTAAATACGTTACGTTTACTTTACGTATACGTTTTTTTGCTGTGACAATAAATCTGTTTCAATTTCAATTTCGTTAAAAATCTGCTATTCCACAAGTCAATGTAGGTAGAAAACGTCAATGCGACTCGAGTTGCTCCCCCTAAAATATGTAATGCATTTTAGTTAGAAGTTTATGATTCTTTGAAATTAAAATAAGTTATTTAATTTTATCCGTCGCAAACAATAATCTTCATCTCAAAACAACAATACCACCAATATGATATTTTGATAAAACTATCGACCCCAGTCCTTATTACCCTCCAGTGGTGAAAAGTCGTAGGCATATCCATTTTCTCTTTATAAAAGTTTCTTGCGACTTCGATCTCCTGAGCAATAACAACTTAATAGTGTAAGAGCTCGAGAATTGTCGACTCTAGCGACTAATGGCCAGTCTTAAACAATTTGCGATGATTCTTTTATTCTGGGTTTTTACTTTGATTACTAGCGATAGCGTTGAGTAGTTACAATGTAAGTTTTGTTCGTAAGGTCTCTGAGGTAACTAAAGACTTAACTCATTTCGCGGTGGTCAGAAGCTTTTCAACAACTATGGGCTATTTATAAGGAAGCACACGGCTTCTCTGAGGAAACAGTACAGATACCTCTAAATGACTTATTATTCTTGTCGTGATATGGAAAAAGAATCCTTCTAATATTGGTAAAACAATTTTGAGTATTATTACTACCGAAACGGATTAAAACCGGTAGTATGTAGTACTATTACCCAACAAACAAATTAATCCTATAAACGAAAGCTTTAAAGGATACACAAACTTATAAAACTCTTGGTAAAAGACTCTCTCACTATCTATCGTTTATTAACCTGGTGGTCCCAAGTAACAACTATTGGTAACCCCATTTAAACCAGGTCACGTTTTCACAGAAAAAAAAAATGGTACATATTATAATTATTTATTAGCAAGACGTTCGTGAAGTGATTGAAACAAATTCTTGGAATGGAATTTCTAAAAAAGTTAAAGAACGATGAGATCATATGCCATGGTCGAAAACGGAGATTTTTTTTGATCTCCCATGAGAAAATCGATCGGCTGATCCGCACTTTTGTATGGAAGGTCCAAAAAAATCTCGTTTTTCGACCCATGTTCCGTAGGGAAAATTTTTCAGTTTCATTGTTTGAATACACCCTTAAAGTTATATTTTTAGTAATTAAAAAATAGTGGTGTATTCTGCCTGTACTAAACTGCAATACTTACTCGACTCAAATGTATGGAACAACTTTTTTTTGAGTTGACAGGTTTGCTTCCATAGTAAAAGTTGTCCAGTTTGGCGGGTAGAGTATGTGGTTTAAAGGTTAATGATACTTACACCCTGTATAGGGTAGGCAGGTTTATAGCCCAGTCATTTTACGGTTTGAGCCGGGACTAATTAATAATTGATATTTTTTTTTCCGCTATAATATTGAAGAGCCAATTTGAGCTCAGAAATGTACCAAAATGAAAAAAAAATCACGTCAGCAACAGTTCCAATTTTAAAATTTAGATATTATCTCGTTCTAAAAAAACCGATGGTAATTTTTTTTTTGCACATATTTAAGGCTTTACTTCAAGAATGGTGTAAATATTTTTTCCTACTTAGAAGGTTTTGAAAAATTCATTCGTATTTTCGAATAAATACCTCATTTTTTCAATGCCTATTTTATTTCTCAAAAATAATTTCTATTGTTAAATCTAATTCAAATGAATGCATTGGTATTAATGATATTAATTTAAAAGCCTTCTCGGACACACAATTTTGATTTCTATGTTGCGTAGCAATTTTTTTTAAATATGGTTTAGGATAGTATTTTTGTCACTAAATGGTGCCGGTTACAGTTTAAAAGTCCAATTAATAATTACTCCCTATCCCGCCTAACAAAACTCTGTAAAATGACTGGCCTATTATTTTACAGGCAGTATGTTGTGCATGACTGTACGAAAATAGGTAGTGACTTGTTTAATATTATAACAAAAGTATGTTCAAACTAGTAAAATAAGTCACAAAAGCTGTTGAATCTGTACTCATGAAAATAATATAGAACCACAGTGCTTTGTGAAGTTATTTTCGATGACAGATATAATGAATTCAAAGGCTTTGTGAACGCAGTTGTTGGTCAAAGTAATTTAACTGGATATTCGATAAGCTTTGACATTTTGAGTGTAGGTTCAGTTATGCTTACTGTATGTTAATGATACCGCATTCGACCTACCAAACATTAAGTTAAGTTACAATGATGAATCATTGACTTAATCAGAATATTTATGTTTTGAAAAACATAAATGTTCTGATTAAGTACCAGCTTTTGCACACGACTTTGTTCATACATCAAAAGATGTATTTGTGCCTATATAAAATGGACGTATGATAGAGCGTCATTCGCGAAACTTTAGTAACAATTATAGCACCGTATCTAATATTATAAAACTGTAACAGAAATGTGTCTGTACATTGAAGATATTTACAAAAAATAGATTACGATATGGTTTTCAGGTGTCACTGATTCCAAATCAAAAATTTTTGGTTTTTTTGTCTTTCTGTTTGTTTGTGTGTTTGTTTGTTTGTTTGTTTGATCGAGCATCACGCAAAAACTACTGAACCGATTTTGATAAAACTTTTTTGTTTGATTGCTTATGATCTGACTTAAAATCTGGTATATAATTTATGCGGGTGAAGTCGCGGGTAAATGCTCGTTCTTTATATTCTTAGAAAAGTAACTGATTACATCAAAATAATATATAGCGTATGTTACTCAGGAATAGCGTAGCTTTCTATAAGTGGAAGAATTTTTACAATCGGTTTAGTAGTTCCAAAGATTACCCCCTACATACAAACAAACAAATTTGTACTCTTTTTTATTATATTATTAAAGATATAGATTTGTAATTAGTAGAGTAAAAACAAAATTTTAGTTCTTAGTGAATTATCTGTGACTTGTGATGCAAATTGTTAAATCTCATTACATCTCGTACCAGTTTTAGTAAAATTTAATTAACATGTTATCAGAATGTTTTGTATGGATACAGTGGACGCGTGAAGCGGTTAAAATAAATGAACATCAAATCAAACATAATCAACAGGACTACAATCCAAGCCGGCTTTGTCTATTTGATACGCATCGTCATTGACAATCGCAGTTCTAACCGCAACCAAAGCCGCAACCACCTGTGTTGACATAACTTTGTGCTATCGAAATAAACTAAAAACAACACCATGTTTCCTTCTAAAGTAATCGACTCAAAAATAAAAACCAAAACAGACATGTTACGCCATTACAAGCCAATGCTAATTTTACTACTTCTATGTGGATATGATTTCAAATTTTACAATGGTACAATCCTCAAAATTGCAACGAAAATATACAGTATAATATTAATTGCTGTAGTGACATATGCTACAATGGCCTGCTGTGAAAGTGACGAGATATCACAAATTTGGTCTCTTTTAGAATACGTGTCTTCAGTTATCATTTTAATGTTTTGCAAAACTAGTTTAGTTATGTTTTTCAAAAAACTTCACAAGATCGATTCAAACTTAAGAATTAGTCGTAAACACTACTTGTACATTAAACGTTATATGGGCCTCTTTACTATGTTTCTGTGGACATTAAGAACAGTTTACACTGGCGTATACTGTATGTTCTATACATGCTACATCGATTTTACCCTGTATTTATTAACTCAGCTCTCTTTATTATCTCTTGACATTAACCGAGTGTGGAGATTCATGCTATTTGATATGATAAGATATCGATTAAGAATTCTCCGTCTTCGATTGGAGGAAATGCCGGATTGTAATTCGTATTTTCACGTTTATAACAAAAAAAGTGTTAAAGAGAACAAGTACCGATTTTGTCTGGAATTATACAAAAAAATAGCGGATGTAGTAGAGCTAATTTCTACAGAATTGTTTGCTTCAGTAAGTATCAGGATAAAGCGATGGTGGCCTAAATGGGAGAGTACCTACTTGTGATTCCATCACTAGGCGGACAGCGGTGGTTCAAGTTCTGGCCTGTTTCACTTTTTATGGAATTTTATGTACGGTTATATATGTCTTGAAAACTTTTCATTGCGCGAGCCATTGACTTGCCAACTACTGGACGTCGCGTCGGGTCCGCACTCAAAAGTGGCCCAACCAAAAGAATAATAATTTGTATAAAGAGTAATAATTACGCGCCAGTCTTTATTTGATCCACCGACTATGCGCACGTCTATAATGCAGTACCGCGGAGCTGTAAGCATTTTCAAAAACTATAATTCATAATTCATTTATTCATTGCGTTACACATGTATACATAATAATAAAAGGTGTTAAATTTACATTATAAGGTAGGTAATACATGTGAACCCGGTTGGGCACAGCAATGTTTGAGAGCGATCATTAGGTATATTAATTAATTAATAAATTTCCAACACAAATAACTAACAATACAATAACAAAAATAACAAAGATAAAAAATATATAAGTATATATAAAAAATCATTCTAATTCTAACATTATTTTACATCAGGTATCTATAATTATATATTTAGTGGGTAAATTCTGATGTCATGCGGTAGTTAATAATAATCAACAAATAATTCAAGCATTAACACAATTTAAATTACATATTTACATTATAAATTATAACTATGCATGCAAAATGAATAGCTGTTTCAATGTTTTTAGTTGGTTTAGCCTAGGACACTTTTCCATAGTATTTTTTATTATACCCGACGTCCATTAGTTTGTAAGTAATGGACAAACTAAGCCCTATGCTTTTATGAAAACCTTTGGTAAATCCATTTTTAAGTGAAGTGTACACAAACGAAGAGACAAACAGCTAAAAATTCCATTAAAGGTAATAATGGTCTTCTTCTTCTTCTTCTTATCGTGTGGGCAGAGCCCTGGTGTCAGAGTTTTTTCAGACCGCCTTACGGCCTCTGACGTGGTTTTTATGTAACGACTACTACCACCAGAGATAGTAGCCGGGACCAACGGCTTAACGTGCCATCTGAAGCACGGAATCATTTTTCTTTTCAGACAATCAGGCTGAAGCCTGCAATGTCCTAACCAACTGGGGAAAACGCACAAAGTGACATATCACTAGGTGTCCCCCGTGGGAATCAAACCCACGACCTCCGTGTTGAGAGCCAAAGCTCTTAACCATTAGACCACGGAGGCAGACAATAATGGTCTTAAAGGTCTTGTTACCTATCCTTTAAAAAGTATGTTTGCAAATATTTGTAATGTACAAACACTAAGCTAACGTTCAAAATTGTATTCTGCTATTATCACTAGTTCGGCGGTGAAGGAAAACATCGTGAGAGACTTGCATACATAAAAATGAAAAATCGGTGGAATGTGTAAGAAAATGGACGAACCATTAGCAGTCATCATCATCGTCACTCAATATCGTCCCATAGCATAATCTGTGCCATAGCAGCGTACCCAATTGCGCGGATTGGTAAACTTCTTCAGCGTATGAAGGTTTTCTCACGATGTTTTCCTCTTCACCTTTATTAGCTATGGTTTGACACACCATGGTTTGGTTTCTACATGTAGAGATAGTAATATACATACCTACTTGTTTTATTTTTCAGCTATTTGTGAGTGTAGTCTGCAGCCTGCCTAAATTGATTAGTAATGTGTACCATATACTTTTGGTTATAGAAAATCATGTAAGTTATATTTAGTAAAATGATGGTCACATTTTCAATAAGTACTATGTTCTTCTCATTTTAAACGAGTTCGTATCTATTGGAGCGAAATCAATTTCACCCTACATACTTATTCCTAATAATTATTTCACTAGATTAGTCTAGTCAGATAGTTATGTTACTGGATCGTACTCGGATCATGACCCGCTTTCATATAACTATATTATGGTATTTAACTACATCCCTAAGGATATAACTATTTATATGACTGCTTCAACCATCTTACTACGACCCATACATACACACGCCGACACACGACTACGACGATCCTTTCAGGTTGACCAGGTATACCAAACTAACAACTGTTATAAACTAATAGTCACTATTTGAAGTAATTCAATTCTGAATATTAATAAAGTCTTTTTCTTTCAGGAACCGTACTTCTCTGTTAGTTTTGTAATAGTGCACTTGTTTCAAATCTGCTTGTTTTTATTTTCACCTTGCGTTTCTGCCGAACTGTATGCCAAGGAGGTTGAAAACATGAAGTTGTTTCTGATGAATAAGCTGCTAGACGAAACGGGTGAAGTATTGAGTAAGCAATTTCAAAAACATACCATTGCACTTGAATTGTTCGTGATACTACCCGTATCAGACACCTTTTGAAGGCCGTTGGTCCATCTGGCTGTTGGGGCAGTATTGGGCCCAGTGGATCGCCGTGGGCTAGGCCTATGTTCTGCAATGGACAAGGGCAAGAGTAGATTTCTGATAATGATGTAACAACACATCAAATCAACGTCTTCAACGTAAAGTAGTCCGTATTAGTAATGTTACACTTTAATTTATATGGAGAAAATAAAAGATTTCTTTAACTTTGATAGTTCAAAAAAAATTGACATCGATTGATAATCTTATCAAGTTTATTATTAAATCATACATTCAATATTTTTTCAGCTAGCAACATCAAAGAAGACATCAATTTGTTTCTTCGGTACACAAAAATAAGAACGTTCCAGTACAAAATATGGCGCATCATACCTATTAATTTGGCTCTGCCACTGGAGCTTATACAGTTGTGCACGACATACGTTATTGTTCTTATAAACTTCACTCATCTCTACTAAATTTTCTGTGTATTCTTCAATTAATAATTAAAATATAAAAAAACGGTTTCGGATCACAATAATAACTGTCAACTCCTGGGATGCACTACACTACAACACATATCAAAAGTAATATGGTCTACATATTTTGCACACGGAACTCCATTAGAAGTCCGGTCTATATTGCACTGTCTTGATGAAAGTAAATGCGACAAATATTAGCTAACATTTAACGTACTAAGATTTTATAGTTAGCAAAGTTGACGTACCAAGAAAGCGGCACCTAAATTGGCCTAAAGAAGTTTGGCAAACGGGCATGTCATTTGAGACCCAGACTTAGAGGTCTCATACATGAATGAAACTTAGTAATACGTGTAGTGTAGAGTGAAACAAAACTAACAAAAATGTAAGTTGGTTGCAACCTGTAGAAGTTGGGGGAAAGGTATTTTTCCTTATGATACCTTTTGTATCAAGTGTGTGAAATTAATAATCTTTCTCATTAAATAGTCCACTCAATCTTCTACGCATTTATTGTGTTTATTTTAATGAACATTCACGATACCCGGACAATATTATGATAATGGAAGAAAACGAAATCACACACACTATCAAGTTCAACCAAGACAAATACGATCCGTAACAACCAAAAATACCTCAGTGATAACATTCGATGAAAATAGCTGTTGTGGTTGCGTTTTGATACTGCTTTTTGGATGATTTATCTGTTTTACTAGTAATTTCTACTTTTGAATCCGGACTTCTAGAGATGTGGAAGTCTTTTTTAAAAATGCCTTAATTATTTTTTGTTTATAATAATTATGACCGCCATCCTGAATGGCATTTAGCTCTCGTAAAAAATGGCTGGGTCCATATCTGCCATTCTTCTTTTCGACTCTTTATGAACAATCTATTTAAGTACTTACTGTGTATCTGTAGATGTATACTTATTTTTAGCATATTATCTACTAAAACGACTCACAACATAGCGCCTAAAAAAAATCTTTTGCACTTTACTGAGCAAAATCGTGTCGTTCTTTGAAGTAGGAACCTGATGGATCGAGTGCACATCAAATTAACGAATAAATCTTTAGAAAATATTTTCAGTTGTATTTATTAGTGTCTCAACAGTTGTTGTTAAAATAAGTTATTCTTTATTTCGGACGGTTAGTCCATATAAAAGTGTTAGTAACAGAAAAACTTACGCTATTATTACGCTTTTGTTGCTGTGTGTTTTTGGTGTGTTATGTTATGTTAGTAAAACTTGCTTTTGTTTCATGCTTAATAAATTATACTTTTTTTTTTTTTTTTTTTTTGTAGTGTTTATACTACCTATATACTATTTACTTAAACTGGAAGGAATGAAATTTATCTGTGGAAACTTTTAGTTGGCAATGTTGTTTTAAAAAATGTTGATACCCTACTATCCTGTAATTAGTCCGTAAGTTTTCCTAAAATGAATAAAATAAAATAAAATAAAATAAAACACGGAAAACTTGGGTCATTGTAGTAGAGTTATTTTAAAAGCATTTCTTCCAAAAACTTATTCGCATTTTGTAAATTATTATTCTAAGTAATTCACAAGAAGGTAAACAACTCATAATTTTCAGACCAGATTCGAGTGGCGCACTTTACGATGACAATAATTTGGTTCCATGGAAATTTTACAACGAATGCTTTTACGGGCGCTCTTTTATATCTTGGGCGATACCTCTTTATAATGTCAGTATATTCCGAATATGACTTTACCACCTTTAAAATCAATTATAATCCAATATGATAGAATTACAAACTTATGAGCATATCCGTTATTTACACTATAAAGTAACTTTGAATTCACGATATGGTCAACACATTGTTATAGTATAATATTATTACAATAGTATGAGCTATTTTAACCGTCAAATTATGAGACTAAAATAAAAACGTGGAGAGCATTGAAGTTTTTTATGCGCACCACATTTTTATTTCAGGCTGATAAAAAGGCTCCTCCAAAATAGAACAATTACAGCTACACCGCCTACCTATTTTCGTTTCTTGATTCCTCTACCCTAAGATTGTCTGGAAGAAATCGCTTTTTAGCGATAAGACCGCCTTATTTATACCTACTTGTAATTCTTTGTCTTTATTAAAATGTATGTTTTGTTTTGGTGTACAATAAAGTATAATTGAATTGAACTATTCAATCGCATCTCATGATAGCACGACCTTCTAAGTATAGTATATTCCGCAGATATAAGTATGTTTAAACGCACAGTGGCACAATGATTTTCGTCGGACGAACGCATGATCGCGCGAGCGATGGCAATTATAGGACAGCGCCAAAACCAAGAAGAGAGGTTTGTGTCCTAATTATTTTCTCGTTTTTGATAGTAAAATTATACCTTTAATTGTTGTCGCTAAGGAATATACAGGTAGCTATCGTAAATCAAGCTAAAATACATAATACTAAACGTAATAATAGAGCAGGTGAGTTTACGATGACTATATAACATATAATACTGCCGATATAAGTACCAAACTTTAAGTGCTTCCCTAGTTACTCGTAAGCACTTGAAGAGATATAGTTTTAAATGCTCAATAACTGAATAATAATGACTTTCCTTGGAAAATTACGAGAGTGGAGAATATCACTCTCAAGAAATCTACTAAAAAAAAATTTCCTGGCTACTATATATCCCGCTGGCTGGGTAGCAGAGTCTACTTTCTTTGTCTGTAGTTATGATTTTATCAAAGTTGGTAAACTTAAAGCACGAGGTCACTAATATAATTATCAATTTATCACATATGCGTCCTTTTATATAAGAATTCAAGTAGGTACTCAACAACTAACATCTTTCTCCATGGGGCGTACGTCGAAATCATAAAAACAAAATCAGCTGCTACATACATTTGGGTCGAGTAGGTTTGCAGTTTAGTATGGAACAGCGTTTTTTTTTCGTGGTTTCGATGTTCGTCCCATAGTAAAAGTTGTTTAGCTTGATAATCTGATCATCCTCATAAAAACCGTCCTTTATACGTGGGTAGAGTATGTGGTTTTAAGGTTATAATGATACCTTTCCTTACACCCTGTATATATAGTGTTCATAATTACAACTTCAAAGCTGTATTTTTATTTACACATCTCCCCTGATTGTCATACAGCGAAAATTATTCACTCCCACCGAAAATCATTAGCCATATAAGAAGCAACATTAAGAAGTCACGCTCTATCGCGTCCCTCCCTTCCGAGAGATGTCTGAACAAACATACAGACACAAAAGAGTGGCGGTGACTAATGACGGTTTAAGAAACCATCATACTTTATGGGAAAGTCGATGGAGTGTGATTATAAGTGTTACGCCACGTAAACAACACAACCTATAGGAACCACTGTATGTTAACTTATACGAGAGATACAATTAATTGTAGGATTTGCGATTACCGATTATGTAATAATCAGCACTAACGTTAGAGAAGGATAGTTTTGCGGCAAGCCTATTGTTCAGCAGTGGACGATGATAATGACGATGATCAATTGAGCTTGATTAACGTAAAAATCCTTGCACCTACTTAATTTCCAATGTCTTCCTTATGACTTACTATCAAAAAAAAGACATTCGTCCAAAATATTTGAACAAATGACTCACAGGTTTCTATGCAGTTAGATGACATCTCTCAAATCGATAGTCTGCACTAACAATTCAGCTTTAAGCATAAAAGTAAATTATTCAGAATTAATCAAATGCACTACCGAAACTTGGAAATACAATGAACAGTTCCTACTTCCATTCACTCAAGCTGTGCTGTTCACAAATGGGACTAATCACTTAATGCAGGTAAATCCATCGGGCGAGCAAAGTTTCTTCGCCTGTGAAATATTGAGAAGTTTGGGAACGAGGTTGCTTATTGAAATGGAAGTACGACGTGTTTTAGAAGCTAATTCGATTAAAAATTTATTGTGAACACACCTTCAACTCTTCAAAATTTAACTGGTTTGGTTTACCCACAGATATACATTTTACTAACGAATAAATTCACCTCATTTGGATTAAACCGCAAGTAGGCTCAGTTTCAAAAAGAATAATATGGCATATTTTGATAGCCATACAAATCAAATATAGTATCTTCCTAAATTTATTTAATTTTAAACAATTTGTTTTTATTAATTAATTGCTCAAAATTAAAGAAATAAACTAGATTCTATTAAACTTGCTACTATCTAGTTTTAAAATCAATTGACTATATTTAAAACACAACAAGTAGGGGTAGAAATATGAAATCAGTTCAATAAAATCTGAATAAAGTTTATATAGCACAATGTTTGACTTGGCTGTTCTCTTGAGAATAAGATGCTAAGTTACAGAGTGGTATTGCAATATTTTTGAGAGCATCCTTACCTTAAGTATTCGTGAGCTCCATTCTTAGAGCAAATGGAATAAAACGCATAAATGTTTACTTCTCAATTTAATAATATTTTGTTTATGTAAATGAGCAAATTCATAAAACATACAATAAGTACTTACATAAACTTACAACAACCTGAAACCCCGAAAGGGATTTCGGGATTTCAGGTTGACAGAAATATCTTTAACATTGCTGAAAAGACATTTTTAACACAGCATTTATATCAAAACAATTTGGCCACAACGAGAATTAAAATATACGCTTTTGACTGTCGAAACATTTTTCTATTTAACGATCGCCAATTAAGCTTCAATTATTATATAATTTGATTAAATTTTCATGAAATTCCGATTGATTTTTTTGTAGTAAGCAAAGAAAATAATAAAGGTCAGTAAGGAATATTCTTTCATTTCATTCAAGACGTGTCAACGCATTAACATAAATTAAAATAATATTTTACTAAACAAGCGGGACTTTCTTATTTATATGCGATTTCCCTTTTATGCTAATATTATACCTCTCCAAAACTCAACATTCAGATCTATCAACGTCAATCAACTTAAAATTACCCTATTAGTAAAAGGTCCACCACAACATACGTTGTTATTATTGACTACTCTCTTTGTTATTTATAATCCTTCAAAAGTATCACTATTCAGTAAGCACACCACAATATTGTTAGAGGAGGAGCTCGTGCGCGGGCACCATTAAAACGCGATAAAGGAGGAATGTATGACAATTCAATTTGTGCCCCAATAATATCGGTTTACACAATAATGGACAAAGAAATCCGATGGTCGCGAGGCAACCTGCCTGGGCCGAATAAAGTGTTCACACTGAGGGAGGATATGCTTAGATATATTTTAACCTACACCATTCATTAAGCTTCAGCTATGCGTACGCCATTATAATAAATGATGAGGATTATTCATAACTGAGTTGGTGACTTGCCTTCCAGTCTATAACCAATCAGATATAGATGGCAAGACGAGAAAATTCAGCAATAATGACAAATAAAAATCACATCAGTTAGTTAATCGAATGGTGTTATTTTAGCTAAACGGGGATTTTCTATGCCTCTCCGTGCATCTCAGTTTGTAACTGAGCTATTCGCATTTAAAAAGTTTACAGGAGAAAGTTATTGGCTAATTTATTAACGATATCATAAAAATTTTTGTTACCAAGGCATGTTGTTTAGCACAAAAAGTATAAAAAATAATATTTGTGCACTAACAACCATAAACAGGTTGTAACAAAACACATTTTAGAGGGGTGGTTCACACCACAGTCACACGCACACACACACACTGGAAAACTTGCACTATGGAGCAAACATCAATACATTTTTTTTTTAGTTTCCTGAGTCATACAAAACTACAGGGCTGCGTTCAGAACCTACACCCGTTGTGCACCCCGAGTGCAACTTTTCGCACTAACGCCGTTCAGAGCCTCGGTGAAAAAACGCTCTTTGCAACTCGGTTGTACTACTCAACCGTTCCGAACCTCTGATGGGTTCCAACTTTTAACCGTCTAATTAGATGGTTGAAAAACACTCTGACGTTTGGATTATCTGTGGTTACATGACTTTTCGCTCGTTTTGAATTAAAAGTTTGTTTTCCAAATTATTTTTTGATCCGCTAACATCGAAGATGAGTTTTTTATTGTATTTGAAAATGATTGTAGCCCTGGAAGCCCATTTTACCGTCAATGTCTAAATTTGAGGTTATAAAACAACCGTGATCGTTCCGTACCTTATGGCGAGTTGAAAAAACGCTCTGGCCGTTCCGTACCTTAGAGCGAGTTGACAAAACAACCGCATAAAAAGGTTCTGAACGCAGCCCTGTGGCCTCGATTCGGAGTGTACCACGACTTAACTAAACTAAATTTATTCCTGTCACTTTCTAAAATAAGATTAAGAAAAGAGACAGAAAACCAACAGCTGACTTTAGTCCTGTCAAAGTGACGTTAAATGCCCAAAAACGACTTAAATAAGATGGCGTACGTTATGATGGCATCTTATTTTGCGCATTTAACGTCACTTTGACAGCACTAAAGTCAGCTGTTTGTTTTCTGTCCCTTTTCTTAATCTTATTTTAGAAAGTGACAGGAATAAATTTAGTTTAGTTAAGTCGTGGTACACTCCGAATCGAGGCCACTACCTACCTACTCGACTCAAATGTTTGGGCAGCTGTTTTCGACTTCGTCGCCATAGTAAATTTTTTTCAGTTTGAGGGTCTAATCTAAAATTGCCTTTAAATATCACTAGGGTGTTTACTTACACCTTGTGTGATATCTTATCTGTAACGCTGAAAACTGCATCACAAGCAAAAGTAACAAACATGTTATTAATCCATACATAATGCTGGTTTTCTTTATATCGCATTTCACCTTTTTAATAGCTTTATGATAAAATAATAAGCGTCGGTCTCACATTGTGAACAATAATGCAAGGGCCGCCTAATAATACAACCACCGCCTAAGACGCATCAAAGCCATTCAAAGCATGAACCGGGGGCAGTAAATTGCACCGGACTACCACACGAATAATAAAAAAATAGTTTGTTTTCTTTTCTATGGTGGCCGGACACGCGAAGATAGCGTGGTTTAAAAAGTACAATGTTTTATAACTTTTTTTATAAACTCTTGTTTTGTCTAATTAATTAACATAACACCACGTGCTACTAGTCAATCTTAAAGATTAGAATTTTATTTGTAGTTGTAATGCACTCAAATTTCAGCACGCAACAGCCAAAACAATCGTTAGCAGCAAACAGTAAATCCTTGCATTTCTCCTGAAACATAACATATCCTCACATATTGCCCATTAAAGGCCCGGTGAAACCATTCCCAATTAAGCAGATTGAACGGAGTTAACGACGCGGACATTAAACTGCGTTTAAATAGTGAATCGGACAGTTTATGGGCCCGGCTTTGAGATGCTCGTTTATTTTCGAGCACGTAATTTAGCGATGGGTTCGAAGGTTTTCATTTAGATTTGCGATGTCAGTAAATATCCAGATTTATACATGTTTCCCTTCAAAAAAAGTCCAACAAATAAATCCGTTGACCAAATCGGTGACATACCAACCGTCCTACTCAAAAAGGATCAGGTCAAATTTACCTGAAACCTGGAGAAGCGCATAATGACTGATGTATTCTTCAGAAAGAGGCAAAAGAGGTTTGTTAAGATTGTTGCAGGCAAGCTATTATATGAGATAAGTGTACTTTTTGCAACCATCAGCTACAAGGCTGATTCAGTGTTTATAGGGTGTAGAGCATCTCTGTGATGGGGATGGACCAGGTTTGCCTGCATAACTTCAGTCGGTTTAGGAGTTACTGAGATTCTTAAAGGTCAGTAATAAATTTACGATATTTTGATTTTGAGATTGTTTGATATTATTGTAGTATGTACTGTAGCTATGTGAACAGTACAAAAACTGACATGTTTCATCGGTTGGTTTAGGGGATACAGTCGTTCAAAGATTTTCAGTAGGAAATTCTTAAGCTGAAATAAGTTTAAGTTTACTGCGAACCATTTGAGCGATGTTTAAAAAAATACTGTTGGATTGCACTTTACTGCGGTGTAGTAGAGACTTAGGGTAGGATTTGTATTTGGGAAATTGGTACTATAATAACGTTTCAAACTGTTTCAAAATTCATTAAATGAAATTAGAACCAAAACGCTGCGAAACACTTACATTCTAGCCTAAATTGTTTCACAGGCCTACTTTGTAGACTACATTTGATTGATATTGTAAGCTTCAATATCACAAATTGACTACGAGCGATAACTTTATTTAACGATTGAAAAATACCATTTCTTTTTTAAAGGTAGGTACGACTAAAAGAGCCATACTCGTGGCGATTTAGTTGCGACGTCACGGCGATGCAATTGCGTCAACGTCTACGCTCAAAAAAAGCTTGAGTGTGCTCAAATAATCACTATCGTCTGATTGCCAAAAGTTTAAATGATACGCTTACTACTTAGCGTCATACAGCTAAGTATTGTACATTTTCTGTTTCCTTGAGATTAATCCGTGGATTGCAGCCCTTAATCACCATTAAAACTTGCCTGTTTTGACGACAAGATGAAACGGTCTGTCTGTTACATTAACTTACAGTAAAGTTTATACAACTCATCACACCATGCTTACAGTTTACAACTCATCACGGAATGATGACTGTTTAAATCTTGAAATGCTGCGTTAATGAGAATTGTGGGGGTGATTAAAATTGCATCAGATAATTTACGTTTTATGAAGCATTTAAAACTGGGCTTACATTTGTTTTGAAAAAGGTTGTGTTTAATCCACAAAAAAAATGTTTTATACAGGATCTTCAATTTCTCGATTCATTAATTCTCATTTCTATTGTATGATTAGTTGTATTTAAATTTAATAAAATTAAATATTAACAACATCCGGATCTTCTACTTCTGGATTCCTTAATTCGCATTTCTATTCTATGATATGTGTTTTAATTCAATTCACTTCAATTCAATTATACTTTATTTCACACCAAAAAGAAAAAACATAGTATACAGAGAGCAAACAATCAGGAAATACAAAGGCACAAAAAACAGGCGGTCTTATCGCTAATAATAATTTAATTGTGTCACGTCTACCATTTTCTTGAACCTAACTAGCTCGAAGGAAAATGTTTCTTTAATTCATAGTTTAACACATCTTGAATTATTTATAAAAGTAAATTGAAAATTATCGTTTGCCATTTCTGGTAGTCTCAAAAAGCTTAGTGTGTGAAAAGTTTCGGTAGAATAACATACGCAATACACCCTAATAAAACAATCAGTACGAAATCTTGCACATTTCTACGACACAGTTACGTTTATTTCTAATGTTACGAGAGCACGTGCCGACCGATAACGTTAACGCGTATTTTAACTCCCGCTCAACGCATGTTTTAACGCGCATTTTACGCGCTCCTTGGATTAGCGTTCGTTTACGCGCGCGTAAACTTGGGGTGATTCGTGACTCGTAAGTGCTAATGAGTTTGATGTTTTCATGACATATAAACCATATCATGCCCCTAGATTTAAAAGTCTTAGCTTAGCTATGATTTAAATATTTAATATTTCTTTTTTCACATTTTATATCTTTTTTTTTATCATCGGTGAAAAGATAAATCAATTTTTTATATATGTATATCTGCCTGTTAATTGATATGAAATAACTTGTAAATAGCTATAATTGGCCATCAAAAATGTACATTGTAGTAACAGGCTGTTGTTATCTTGAATAATTCCACCGTATTATTTTAAATCGTCCAGAGTTCAAATACTTACTTACGGGATGTATAAATAAGCTTAACTTGCGTTAAATACTTGAGAGGGCGGTTTAGACCATTAAACTAAACAACTTTTACCATGGGACCAATATACTGAAATAGCGAAAAAAAAAAATTGATTCATATATATATAATGTGTCAATTGTAACAACTCGAGAACACCTGTAATTGTTTTCAATTTCTTTATATAAAAAGTTGAAATTATTTTTCAATTTGTTGTTCTAGAGCACCCCTTAGAATGTAAACGCATGTAACGAAATGTTTGTTCACACCCTGTATAAAGTCTAGATGGGAAAATAAAATAATTAGTCTGTAATGAAAAGTGTAATATTAAATATTTAAATCATTCTATTTATAAAGCATACCCAGACCGAAAAAATGAAAAATAGAATGACACGTTCTAATGATGGGGTCAAAGGGAAATATTTCTTTGAAACGGTCACGCGTCAAAGCCTCACAAACAAAAATGGAACTCTGATATCATGGCTATTAAAATTTAATAATTCCCATTCTCTTTGTCAAATGAGAGAGAGCACTAATTTTTAATCACGTGCTAGCGTACCTTTTGATGTTCAGAAATTAATTTTCTTGTCTCGTTTTTCTTCGATATTCTTTCCAGAGAAATTCGAAAATCAAATTGTACTTACAGATTTTGTTGTGTATAGGACTAGGACTTTAATTTGTTTTCTGATTGTCTCTAATAATAGAATCTCAAATTTTATTACAGTAGTAATGCATCGCACATATTTTACTTTCACATAATGAAAGCTATTTATTATATACATGGTTGTATTTTATTTCGTTAACTATCAGACCCAAAAATATACAAACATTTTTTAAATGAAGCTAATATTTTGTCAGAAAAATGAGGGGATAGAATTACATCAAAGCTTTATATTTCTATATCACGTCCAATATGTTTAGGATTTCACTCAACAGACTGTCCTTCGAAAATTAAATTGCTTCTCCCTCCGGGGAGAATGTTTTAAGGTCTTCACATGTCCGTTTTTTCTTTTAAAATATCCTGTTACATGTGGCCCGAGTCTTTTATTTATCTTATATGTTTTATTGCTTTCATGCGCCCGTAATAAGGGAAACCTTAGAACCAAGGGGCATTATACAGTCGGTAAAAACACAAATATATTTTATTGCGTTACCTCGAAAATCTTTATCGGAATCTGATAAACCATTACGGCCAAAACGTCTCGCATTGTTTTTTTGTAAGCTAGCATAGAGTCTTAATATGTAGTAAGAAAAACAGATCCAAGCAACATAATATCATTGTATTAGATATCAGTTTTTATTAGAGTCATCACTTAGACAAATCGAAACTGAGTTGTATCTTGCATGCATCTAAATCCTTCGCATTTCAAAAACAATTCACTTAATTCTCCAATTTTACAGTGCAGTACTACACAAACGAACACCAAAACCATTTACACGAAACAACCTGTCATATTCAATCCATCGTCAAAGTGCTGGAATGCAAACTGGTTTCCTGAACTGCAAACATAAAGTTGTACTATGACAATTAAACCGACGAATTCTACTTCTGCTCGTATTTGCAAATGGATTGGTTTGCCTGAATCGGAATGGAACGAAATTGTTCTTGTATGTCTGTGCTTTCCAAGAAAATACAATAATAACGACGTTGTAACTTTATCCCAAGCTTTCTGTCACAATCAATGCTCTACCATTTCGTGAAAATGGTTAACTAGAAACTTAGCTTTATCAAAACAGAAATGAAATACATAAACAGTATCTTTATTCGGAACAAAAACTTTATATAGCGTCAATGAAAAGAAAATAAAGGCGATAAGAAAAACTATAATAACGATATAATGAAACTATCGTACATTCAACTCCGGATATTGCCAGAATGAAAACTGGAGTTGCCATGATATTGTGCTCTGAGATAAAAGAAGTGGGAAGTAGCCCAGTTGGCAGTCGTTATTGTCCCTTCGGGAGACTTTCTATTTAAGAAATCAAGACGTTGATACCTGCTTTGTTTGCACTTATACGGGAACCTACAATTTGAAAGTTGTATTTTTCTAACCAACTTTACTTTATGTCACTTTACACTATTGTTCATTAGTAGAATATGTCCGTATATTTATCTGGTGTACTGTAATTATGCTAAGTGCTCCTTACAGTGGATCGCGTAACAAAAAGCGGTGATTAATAGCATCACAAGCTATCAGTCTAGACGCTAATGCATTCTATGTTGTGAGTTCATTCTAAATAGTTGATGGTGATTCAGCTTTATTTCCAAAGTAGTTACAATCGACTTTGTTATAAGTTTTCCAGAACTCATTATTAATTTTAGATCAGTCTTTATCATACTCTACTCAAAATAAAAAGTTACCAATGAAACAATTGAATTAAAAAGTCAATATTAAATTATAGAATATCGTGTACAACGCAAATGAAATTCAAAATCAAGGGGGTACGGAACAATTGTACGTTGCAAACGATTTTATACCATTTGTTCAGAGCAAAGAAAGTAACGGAAAAAACTTTGCTGAATACAGATGAATCCATTTTCATCGACACACGTGAGACAAATGTAACCCAGTTTGATAATGTTACATTTTCATAAACCTTCTTTATTTATATTTACTTTCTCCGAATAAAAAAAATAATCTTGCATAAAAATATATTTTTTAATTTATTAATTACCAAATCAAATTCAGATACACTTTATATACGAAAAGGGGTAAGGATTGGTACATATCTGGTTGTTAGACCATAGATTCTATAATGCATAAGTATGTAGTGAATCAAGGGAATCTTAAAGAATTTATATATATTATATATTTTAGATAAAGAGTTCTTGTATTTAGTAATTGCAAATAATCACATAACGATACGTTTTAAAAACTCCTGCAATATTTCATTTTACAAAAAATAATTATTTGAAAGAGCGTCGAAATACAATACCGTGTGTATCCAAACCAATCCTCTGCCAAAAGCAAACAGATAGACTGACTCGATTGTAGTCGCGTCGTTTACATACTGTTTACAGAAACACAAGCAAAATGCTCGATATTCAATTGCCATACGCTGTTGTGTAGTACGGGAAGTCTATTCTCTTTCTATCAATTACATGTGTTTTGTGCATTCGTTGTTTTCATCTATGCGGTATACTCAACTTTGAGTTTTTTTAGCAGCTTCCAGATTAGTCTTTCTAAGCTGCGACACAAAAATGATGGGGTCTTATAGCTTTTCGGAAAATATCATATTTTGCCAAACCAATTGCAATGGCCATAATAAATCAATTCACTTACTACGTATTTGTTTATTTCGGAAAAATTGACTTAAATCGTTGTTCACTTTGGTTTACATACAATATGCTTACATTCATAAACTTACGACCATAATCCCTTTCGGAGTAGTCAGCAAACTCTTCTTTAACTACAAACTATATTTTAGTAGGTATGTAGAGGTGCAACGCTATACCTTTATTACCACTTTGTCGTTTGTAATGAACATCAAGGTATCTAGTTTCATGTTGACATGTAGTGTAGGTAAACAGTAAGATATCTTCCCGGATCTTATACCTTATGATTGTAATTGCTTAGTGAATGTGTTTCTGATATATTATGCAAACACAGTAATGAGTCCACCACTAATAGATTCCGTTCGACTGATTTACTTCATTAGCATGAAGCAATTAGTAATACTAATATTGCATTAGATAGTCCGATACCTCAAGATTGTAATATAATATTATATCGATTATTAATTAGGTATGTAATTCGACCTATACCTGATACTAAGAGCAAGAATCTCCTTTATTCTAAAGCATAGAGACCGCATCAATTTACGATTGTAGTTAAGTCTCTTTTGTCTTATGACGTACCTTAAATAGCAGAAGGAGACGGAACTATAGATCTTTGTTTATGCGGTTGTCCACTCTTCACTTGTCACTTTTGTACTAGATTGGTCTAATTGGTGCCTTTTGTCCATACTACTTGACACCACACACTGTAAACACAAACGTCAAAAAAAATGGGCATTCTTGCAATGCTATGGCTCCCTCTATGCTGTAGAATAAAGGAGATTCTTGCTCCAATATGGTTAAGATTTTGTCGCCAATGTTTTATAATTATCATACCTCCATAATTTTTAAAAGTTAGTTTAGAACACCGTTCCATTGTACAGCTGAAGAAATAAAGTAAAGAAAATACTTTATACTATTACCTATTCTGTGATACTTTATAGCACTATTTGTATATGTTGTGTAGCCCCTTTTACTGAATAACTAATACCGTTTTGATTTTGAAATATATTCCGATATTGAAACGGATACGGTTGACTTACTATGTTTACCACATAGGTACGTACACGGGTCCCTATTCAGTCATCCGTCAAAAAACCGCTCACCGTATTATATTGTCTGGCAACATCGGGGGAAATGCTCTGGTATTCTGAGTAAAAATAACCACGCTAGCAACACTCGACCGGGGGAATGTTTTAAACATTAGCGACGGGGCTGTATAGTGTATAGAGAACATTTTTATTTTGATGAATTGAGTTGCGTTGGATTTTAGTGGTGTTCGTAACCAGAGTCTAGATTCGTTTTTTATTTACGATAAGTTTTAAAAACTAAATATTTTCTCCCGTGAAGTGGATCTTCAATCAGTTTTTTCAAGAAATTATCATAGTTCATAATAACAACATTTAAATTAAATATCGGAACAAAAAATTGTGCAGTGTTGTAAGAGCATGAATGCGACGTTTTTTAGGGTTCCGTACCCAATGGGTGAAAACGGGACCCTATTACTAAGCCTACGTTGTCCGTCCGTCTGTCCGTCTGTCCCACCTATTTAGGGCTGTAACTTTTGAACCGTAATACCTAGATAGTTGAAATTTTCTCAGATTATGCGTTATTGCGGCGGATTCATAACAAATAATAAAAATTTCAAAAAGTTGAAAGTTAAGGGGGGTTCTCAACAAGAAACCAGTTTTTATCAACGTTTTTTCTTCACGCTCTATCGTAAAAACGGTACAAGCGTCAAACTTAGTGTGATTATAGAGCAAGCAGAAACAAAAAAAATAAACAAATACCAAAAACCGGCCAAGTGTGAGTCGGTCTTGCGCTAAAGGACCCGGACAAAAAAAGTTTATAATGTTGTGTTCTGTGGTGGACGGAACCCTCGGTGCGCGAGTAGCCCGACTCGCACTTGACCGGTTTTATTTACTTTACAAACTGTTAATTATTTTATTTGGATAGGAAAGCAATTAAGCAGTATTCAAATTAAGATTACCTATAAACACATTATATACAAAATATGTACCCTACACTAACCTACAAAATATAAGTATCTTAATCTTCTTCGACTTAACTAAATAACGCTAGGGGGGTGCGCGGGTATTATTTTGAATAAACAAATTAATTTTAATTTTTTACAGGGATTTTTAGCAGTCGAGTCGCGTCGTTTTATTGAAAACCTTTTATGTCTCACCATTACCATATAGTTACAGAACAATATACAACGTGTTAATGAATTAACGCAAAACTAGAAAGTAGTTTGTTTAGAATCGAGAGCAGAGTCGAATTATCATGGTTTCAACATAGGTAATTTTTTTCAAAATATTAAGTAACTTAACTTGTAAGAAAAAATTAAAATTTTCTGAACCCGATGTCAACCCACCCCACGGGCACACTCACCCTACTTACTACCAAAACAAGATTTTAAAAATGTATCCTTTCATTCAGCTTTCATTCAGTGCTGAAATGATAACAAATCATTATTGCCTCAAAACTTAAAATGCGATAACTTTAAATTTTAACTATCAAAATAATTAAATTATTATTGCAATCAAATTAATTTGTTATAAATCAGTTGGGGTGTATGAGGTTTTGCGCTAATTCATTAACACGTTGTATAAGACTATTCTTCAAACAACTTTAAACCATCTTCTTCTTTGACCTACAAGGTCGAATAGAAAAACTACCTTTTTTAAAGTCGGGTAAAAATATTAGTTTAGCGGTTTATAAAGTCCAACGGTATAAGAAGCTTATTTTATGCTCTGTATCTATTCAATATCATAATAAAAGAAATGAAAAGGCTACTTCCGATTTCATAACAAGTCGGTTCAAATCCCTTGATAATATAAAACCTTTGGATTATCGCAACGAATTTTATGTTTAGAACCTTACACCACAAGAACTTAGGTTTACATTTCATTGCAACTGAACTAAAGATATTATTTTATACTCAGATTTATTTGTCAACATGCCAAAATAGCCCTTTGATTCCTTTACGTGGTGTCCCTTTTCGTTTATAGGAAACAAATATGAAAAACCCTTTAAAAGAGGGTGACGTCAAGTAATATCAATTGGAAAAACGAAACATCAAACCTGTACCCTCGGTTTTGTTGATAAATCAAACTAATTTTATTAAAAATTCCATAGATTATTCTGTTAATAAATTATAATCTAAATAAAACTCGTGAGTTTGTTATAATAAAAGATCCCCTTTCGAAATCCTGTTAAAACGTACCAACAATACACAGTCAATTTCTTTCTTCTGCTACTTTTCTGTTATTATATAAAAGTTCTTGAAAAATAAAAACAAAATTATAAGAACTTACATTTTACACTCCGCAAAAAGCAACACATGCAAAACTTAAAATTCTATTTCAAAATGGAAGTGAGAGAGAACAAAGGAGTGTTCCGTGTCAACGGTATTTCCGTTTGAAAATGGAATGTGGCGATCCGCAACCGTGTCCAATGGCCACCCTGTCTGTGACTGTAGGTACGGTACTAGAATCAATGTAAACCGTGATGAGAATTTTTTCAGAGACTTCAAGTAACATTTTCATCATAGTGCCACAGAGTACTATAAATAGTGCAGATTATGCAGCGTGGTTGGAAAAGTGTCATTATAAACCTTTGAAACAACATACTCTACTCATAAAACTAAACAAATTTTACTATACGAGCAAACCGATCGGAGCAAAAAAACAGCAGTTCCATACTAAACTGCAACGCCTACTCGACTCAACAGCAGATTTTTTTGCTCCGATCGGTACGTTACTGTTCCTCACACCCTTATACAAAAAAAATCTGCTGTTGAGTCAAGTAGGCGTTGCAGTTTAGTATGGAACAGCTATTTTTTTTTCACCGTTGGTAAAATTGGTTGGTGGTCTCCCATAGTAAAAGTTGTTCAGCTTGATGGGTAGAGTATGTGGATTAGTGGTTAATTATGCTTTTACTTACACCGTGTATAGGTAGTGCCAACATACCAAGTATTATGTTACTATGCTAGGTATGATAATTGAAACGTGTTTACTTTATGAAAGTCATCATCATCATCTCAGCCGATGGACGTCCACTGCTGGACATAGGCCTCCCCACAACGACCAGCCCTACGCTGCCCTCATCCATCGGGTGCCCTCCGTCTTCACCAGGTCGTCGGTCCACCATGTGGGTGGCCTACCCACATGGTGGACCTACCCACGCTGCGCTTTCCAGTACGCGATCGCCACTTGAGGACTTTTCGGCGGCATCAGCCATCGGTTTATGAAAGTGGTTCTTAGTCATTGCACAATTTTTTTAATCAACATTGTTGAAAATTCCCTTATAAGAGTTTCGTCTGAAAACGAAAGGGTGTTATTAAAAATGTATTACAATACAACATCGACAAAATCTTTTGATCGTCTTACACTTCAATGGTCCTTCTTTGATTTTAATAATAGTACCCGACTGTTTGGAAAGAAAATAATGATACTTTTTATACCAAATGACGAACATCAAACGTAATAATTGCAATATTTCAAAGTCTTTTTCCAAAAGAAAACAATAAGTCTGAAAGCGTTTTTGAGTACAAAAAATGTAGCTTTGGGGCATTATTTAGCGCATTCAAAGAAAGGGTTAAGTATTTAACCCCTTTGGCGTCGACAGTAATTAATGGCAGACATCAAAGATTTTCTTTTTATTAATGAAATTCTTTGAACCGATTGTTTCGATTTCGAAATCAGCGAACTTTTAGTATTGAAAATCAGTTCTATCAAAATATTTGTAATAGAAACTGACCAAGTTCGTGTCGGAACTCGGTTAATTAGTGTTCCTTTCTACAAGTAGTAAATAAATAATACTTATAGTAATCCGTTTTTGCATGGCATGGTTACCCCATTTTTACATGGTTGCCATTACAGAGGGTCCTTCTCATTATTCTGACAGTTTTTTAAGGGGATGACCAGGCCACCAAACTGAACTTTGTCTTATGAACAAACATCTAAATCGCAAAAAAAAATATCTGCTGTCCATACATTTGGCTTGAGTAGGTTTGAAGTTTTATATAGAACAGCTGGTTTCTGCTTAACGTGATTTCGATGTTGGTGCCATAGAGAAAGTTGTTCAGTTTGATGGTCTGATCATCCCCTTAAAAAAGTGTCAGTATATTAAGAAGGACCCTATAGATATATCAATTACAATACAATACTTTTCTTAAACCACTTCTAAACCCCCCCCCCCCCCCCCCCAAACTGATAGAATAACGTAGTTCCGCTAATTAATATATAGTTGAATGTAGAGCACAAGCGCGAGTCAGCGATTGTAACTATGATGAAATGCGACTCTGAATGCAACTAATGAAAGTCCACCGGAAAACTTCTCTTCCTCTCTTGGTTGCGTCTAATGCTACCTCCACATCGACCTGTGCATCGACTCTTCCTTCATAGACGATATGTACGGCGGGCTCATATTAGCATACGAATATCAAACATAACTCTAGTCTCTACCATAAAAAAACTGTATAGTACATAGTATTTTTGAGTGTGATGATTGAAATGAGACTAACTTTATTTTATACCTACCTACTCTTAATTAGAATCGCGATACTGGTTGCATGATTAAACGCCTTTACGGCCATAAAGCGATACCAATACTCACAATACAATTTAGCCTTAGATAGGGTTGGCGCTTTTAATATTATACTTTACGTAAAATATTTCATGAAGATATCGAGGCTTTTTAGGAAGAATTGAAAAAAAAAATTGTTAACTGTAATAAATATTTTATATTATATTAAATATTTTCCAATGGCCCAAGACAAGAAACCTGTCCTATTCAATACAACTTTATGCTTCTTAAAATATTCACACTAGATAACTGTGGCAGATGCTATGTCAGATCGTTAGTCAATTAAATAAACTTAAGAAACCAGTGCTTAAAAAAAAATTAAAACCGCCTTCAAAAAAACTAAAAAGTTAAAAAATAATATTGCAGCCGATGACTTTTTCGTTCGCATCATAAGAACATTAATTTGTTTTATCGAAGTCGCTGTCAAGCCGATTCGCGACGGGGCTTGCATTAGTTTTTTGGCTTGGCTTGACACCGACTTCTATAAAACAAATTAATGTTCTTATGATGCAAACGAAAAAGTCATCGGCTGCAATATTATTTTTTAACTTTTTAGTTTTTTTGAAGGCGGTTTTAATTTTTTGTTAAAATTTTGTTTATTTCACAATTTTCAGTGGTGAATTCATTAGTTTGATTTAACAGTAGTGCTTCAAATTAACAAACGCACTAGTCGGCACTACGATTTTCGAAGGGTCCCCTCGATTTCTCTGGGATCCATCATCAGATCCTGGTTTCCTTATCATGGGACCACCCTTGGGATATCTCCTTTCCAACAAAAAAAGAATCATCAAAATCGGTTCATAAACGACGAAGTTATCCGCGAACACACATTAAAAAAAAAAAATATATATATACGGTCGAACTGAGAACCTACTCCTTTTTTTGAAGTCGGTTAAAAATAAAAACTTGTTCCACATTTCTCTACACTTGCATGATACCCGTTGACATTGGTACATCTCCGTTTGTATGAAAACTATAGCCGTTTAAAAAACATAGTAAAGCGTTTATTTATTATTCGTGGACAACCCTAAATATGCGTGAGCTATTAATCGACGATCTGTTAATCATTGGTTTGTTTTATTGCTCACCGCCGCCATATATCTGAGGACAATTGTTATTTATTACTTTATTGCGGATTTGGTTGTCCCCACGCTGGTTATTACGCGGTTTTTGAATTGTACCTCTTATTGACTTATTGCTGGATCGAAAACGGATCTGAAATTCGTTTGACTTAATTGTATTATATAGCTTTGTTTACATTATAGACAGAACTTTTTAAGTACAATGCCTTCGTTTTTAAGTAAAATTTTATTGTCTGTAACATAGAATAACGAGTTCCAATTCAGTCAAGTTTATTTTATCTCTTTAAGTGTTTACGTCACGGCTAAGTTCAAACGTCCCTTTGCAGAACAGATTGGAATTTGGCGTATCTGGCATTTTGCGTGTGTTACATAAAAAAAACATAATGCATACTTGGCATTACAAATAGATCTGCCATTCTGCGTGTATTTGTCATTATGCGTCTGACATTTTAAATATTTTTTAGATTGTTTAGGGTTAGGCTCTAAGAGTTCCGCACTTAGTTCAAACGTAGCTGTGCTTTCTGTATACAGATTTAAACGTTAATTAAAACTAATCACAGTTCAGACTTCTTATTGAACAGTACGCTCGTCAATCATCGGTGCTCAATATCATCTAATTGACAGTTCAAGTGGCGACCGCTTGCACCGAGACATGCCAACTCATCTAAGATAAACTTTGTATGTACAGGGTGTGCGAATTTAAGAGGCTATACCTCGGCACACACTACAACACCCCACGTTTTTATAAAAAAATTCTTTCAATTCTGTAACAAAATTAAAATTATCGAAATATCGATTTAATAAGTTTCCCTTTGGATTTACTGCAATAAACTCTTTATTATTTTAAATGAAATCTAGTAGGGTATTAATTTTTCATTCAAATAACTACTGGATTGAGAGGGAATTATTTAAAATACGTTACGTACATTGTTAATGAAAAAACTGTTATGATCATGCATGTTCACATTCCAGAAATTAAACAGTTTGATATACCAAAGAAAACTTTCTCCTCTCAAGTATGTAAATCGTTCAGGCGAACATACATTACATTTTAACTTACTTATTGAAAAACTGCAACAGAACTTTTACTGAACGTAACCCAGTGTACCAATAAAACGATATTAATAACATATTTAATATGAATTAAATATATAATATTAGTAAAGATACTACCTACCAACCTACCCAATCGACGACAGATCTAAAGTAATTTTGCCTTATAGAAAAAATAGCTTTCAACTGTATTAGTTACGCCCAATAATATAGTTCATTACTTTAATGAAATAATGCAACTGCAAAACATTCTAACCACCCTGTATATAAATGGATTGCCTCACCCCGTACCCCGGCTGTCATCGCCAGAGCGTCGTTAATCACAGCCCGGGCTACGTTCTAAGCTAGACTTGCTCTAGGTATCAAATACAACACCTTTGCTGACACCTAAGTATCAACATCGTGCAATATTATAAACAAATAAAAACTTAAAACACAAGAAAATACAGTTCAGGGAACTTATTATTTTAAATTTATGCTACTTAGATGTTTGTTCTAAGCGCGTAAGCCTAAGCATACCAGTCATCAAGCTAAGCCATCTAAGCTTCGCTTGTGAAAATAGCCATCGGTCGGTTACAATGTGTAAGGTAGGAATGTGATAAAGGGTGTGAGAGTCCAGTTTGTGAGTTTGGGTGTTTGTGTGTGTGTGGGAGGGGTGTGTACGTACGTGCGTGGTATTTATGCGTGGGTAGCAATATCATATTAAAAATTAATTGTCGGCCTCCTCACAGTTTTGTTTTCATAAATACACAACACATCATAAGAACACCCTGTACACTTCACACAAAAGGGCTCGCACTGACAAGCAGAGGCTAGCAGTATTCTGAGTGAGTGAGTGCAAGTGAGAGAGGAGTACACCACTTACTGTCGTCCACCTCCCGTACCTCCGAGAGGGGGCTGAGGTCGGAATTGGTGGGGGCAGGGAATGTCCGCACTGTACGTAGGTATTAATCATAGGTATTAACACTCTTTCTACTGTACCATAACCTATTTTACCCACATTAATACATAAAAACTCTTAACGATTCCCATTCCTAATCAAACATTTACTACCAATAAACTTTTATGGTTATAACTTTACAATTTTAAAAACTTCACAAATAGGTACACAAATTATTTAAATGTAGGTAACTGATGTTAAGTTCGAATGTACTACATTATACTATTTGACAGTAGGCGGTTATCGCAAAGGTTCTGACTACTCTTAAAACGAAAACGGTCGTGAGGTCCTGTCTGCGTGTATTATTTATGCAAATTTTAATATTCACCCATCTCCAATCATCGTCATTTTAGCATTATATACAACGTGTTAATGAATTAACGCAAAACTAGAAAGTGGTTTGTTTAGAATCGAGAGCAGAATCGAATTATCATGGTTTCAACATAGGTAATTTTTTCCAAATGTTTTAATAATTTTTTCATAAAATTTTAAATTTACTAAACCCGATGTCAACTTACCCCACGGGCACACTCACCCTACTTACAACCAAAACAAGATTATTAAAATGTATCCATAAGTACGTTAGCGCTTTCATTCGTTGCTGAAATAATAACAAATCATTTTTGCCTCTGAACTTAAAATGCGAATAACTTTAAATTTTAACTATAAAAATAATGAAATTAATTATTTCAATCTAATTCTTTTGTTATAAATCAGTTGGGTGTATGAGGTTTTGCGCTAATTTATTAACACGTTGTATACGTCCCACTGCAGGGCGCATGCCTCCCATGTTATTCTAATTATGAAACAAAAATTAATTGAGCTATCAATTTATCCACGTCTCCTTTATTGATTTCTTGTATATAGTAACATTTCCTTTAAGTTTATTATCATTGTAAACCTAAAAGTCTCCAGTCACGCGTCCATCGCATCCCACTAACCATCGAGCTCCATCTCCCAGCAGGGACCTATCGTTAAGGCAAGTTACCTCAAATATGTACTAACGTGGTCATTTAGACCAATTTACGGTTTGCAAGGGGTTATCAGGTTCGCTAAAATGGTTCTCCTGCTGTTTAAGTGAGTTTCAATTTCATTTCTCTGTTAACTGGACGGCGTATTCGTGAGCACTTTGTTTGCTTTGCCGGATATTAAACTGCTTCTATTTTACAACTACAAAGGCGGCTTGCATCAAAAAGTATGTTGGCTTAAACCTTAGAGAATATAGACTTAAACATTTTTTTTGAAATAATTATGATGTTGTCACTGTCATCAATATAAACATCGTGAAAGACAGAGCGTTCATTATTCAAAAAACTGTTTTGTGCAAGCCAACCAAAGAATTATTACTTTTTACCTACGTCCTATGTTATAATTGCCGTGTGGTTCCGGCCACATCTTCCCGTAGGTGTCGTACGAGGTAACTAAGGGATAATAATTATGTTTACTTTGTCGTGGTGTACCTTTTAAGTTTATATCAGACTTATATGTTCCTGAAATAATTTACGTTTTTAAGTACCCATTTACGTTTAAGTACCTTTACGTTTATTGTGGTATCTTGATTTACTTTATATTTGGTTGTCTTTGAAAAAGGATCAAAATATTTATGGTAGATCTGTCGTCAAATAATGTTAAGCCAGCAACGTTTCAGTGGTAAGGTACCTAAATGTCCATGTTATTGTTTCATAGGTATCATACAATGCGAACGATAGTAAGGTGAGAGTCCCAGTTTTCCACACCATTTATCCTACACGTCACTTGTTTCTGCGGGCCATTTGTCAAAAACTCGGATGTCACTACTCAGTCTGATTTATGAGCAGACAGGAATGCAATCCTTATAATGGATAAATATTGTATTATTTTTTGTTCACGAATTGTTAGGGTGACTGTTATTTTGGGAAGAACTATTGAAAACAATTTTTATCGACCGTTTATATGAAGTGTGGTTGATACGTACCTATTTACACTTTAACATCGCATCGTTTTGACTTATGAATCAAAGCTATCTAGTGACCACAATCCAGTACGTAAACTCGCTCCACGGACTTTAAAATTTATCATGGTTTTTAAAATGAGCTCGATAGAGTATAATCAAAATCAAAAAAAAATTAATAATAATCCAAATAATGATTGCCTTGTGTTGTTGGATAGGTTTTAGTAGACAATAATATTATTTGTGTCAATCAATGGGATCAATAGACCCCAAAAATGTTATGTTTATATGTTTGATTTATGAATGTCTGTATGTTCGCGGATTACTCAAAAATTACTGCTATTTTGATTATTCTTTCATTTTGATCTCCTTAATAATCTAACAAGGTATTCATATAGAATAATAAACTAGCGTTTACCCGCGGCTTTGCTTACAGAATTGATTTTATGATGTACCTAATTACGCTGATTTAATTTCAGTGATTTCGTAGAACGAGTTTGTTATATTGTGAACTTGGTTTAATTTAGAACTATGTATTTACGTATTTTATTTTGTTAACTGATAATAAACTAAGTTTGGCTGACCAAAAAAGTTGTGACAGCTCTGTCTCTCACACTGCTCATACAAATAACTGTGACAGCGCTATATCTGAACAAGCCTAAATACTTGATGGTTCAAGTCACCCCAAGTATTGTTCTTATCCTGCACTAGGAAGGCACACCCTACCAGCAGTCGAACCAAGTTGCCTCTTACAGATTCGGTTTACACCAAATTGAACTGCCAACGTTACATCGTTTATCAAAATACATAATGAAACCATGTAAATTTTTGCAAATAAACTGCATGAGTAGTTATGGACCATTAAACGCTAGGAAAGTAAATGTGTATTTTAAACCAATTTCGTTATTGGTATTTTGATCATTATAATTATCTAATTAGTATTTTTATCTCAACATCAAATCTTTTACATTTATAATATTATTAAGATTAATAATAATTAACTGGACAAATTAATTGAACTTAAACTGCACGCTCAAGTGCCAGCATGATATCTGCCCACCCCAAAAAGTAATATGGTTAGTTATTGGTTGGTGTATGGTTTATTTGGTTGGTGTGGTTGACATGCTGTTATTTGGTCCGTCATGCATGACAGACGGATGCAGTCCAATTAATGTATCAATTAGGCAAACTTAAAAATCCAAATAACTACACGTAGACTTTCGCATCTATTTATCAGTGATATGTGCTAATACTGAAACAGTGGATTCACACCATCAAACTGAACAACTTTCACTATGGAGCCACCCTTAGGAAACGCAAAAAATTATTAGATGCTCCATACATTTGAGTCAAGTAGGTACAGCTATTTTGTGTGGAGCAGCTGATTTTGAAGTGAAAACTTATTTACAACCGTTGTGATTTGAAAATCGATGAAACAAAAAAGTTACACTAAATAGAAGGTTTCACTTCTAGCGCGTGTGCATACATGTTGTTTTTTCACGTTTCCTGAGGGTGGGTAGTGAAAGTTGTTCAGTTTGATGGTCTGAATTCACCGTTTCAGTATTTGCTAGGCTGTTACTTACACCTTGTATAAACTAAACCTATTTCCGAATAATTCTATTTCTGGTTATCGCTTTCTAATATCGTGTAGATGCAACATGTTTAATGACTTCAGTTGCTATTAAAACCAGAATAATCCAATAGTCATCAATTAATCTTAATCCATTATCAATATTGTCATCAACCAAATAAGTCCAAATCTATATTATTATGTAATAGGTAATAATTACATAGCAGTAATCCAGGTATAATTAAGCTGAGCTTCACCAATCACAGTAGACTCAATTGACATAGACTGGAATTATCTCCGTAGCGTAATTAGGTTGTTGTCAGTTTGAGAGCAAATTTCGATGTTGATTTGTGGTTAATTAGTGGAAAGACTAAGCAGTATGAATGTTTGTGTGAGTGTATGGTACTATATTACAGTATAGCAGGGGTGGCCAAGACGACGACCGCGGCCGACCGGTCGACCGTATCGACCTGTATGGTAGCCCGCGGAGAGTTCGATAAATTAGAAAAAAAAAAAATAAGTACATTATTAATATCTACGAGCAATTTTTCGAAAATTCCAATGTACGAAACAGTTGGGCTATTTACATGTGGAATTTTAAATACGGTTTTTGAATTCTAAACCTGTGGAAGACTTCGAAGCTTCATGTTTTTCCCTTTTAACGAAGGCTTGACAGTCATTAAAATCGGGCTATAAAATAAAAGGAAATATCAGCTTTTTGGATACTGTGATAATTGATAATGATAAGTTACCATAATAAAATTGTCTATGAAAAGTAGAGTGTGAATCAGCATTTTCTATTATGGAATGAAGCATCAGTCAAGGTTGACTTACGAGCATTACAAATGCCAATCATCCACGACCGAAATATTAAATTATTGCTCGAAAAAATATGTCTGAAGTACAGTTTTTTTTGTCAAACGGGACCGCGTATTTGAAAATTTTGGCCACCCCTGCAGTATAGGTATATAGTCAATAGAAAGAAGACAGACAAAGACAGACACTGATGAACATATTAAAATCGCCTACAACGACCGGATAGCTCAACTGAGCTCAACCCCGGATCAGAAGGCCTTCTGATGCCTTCTGATCCGGGGTTACGGGTTCGAATCCAGAGTAAGGACAAATATTTGTATCTGAGTCATGGAAATTTTTATCTATGATTACCTATGATTACTAATAATTCGATATCGTTGTCTAGTCATCATAAAACAAGTCCGGGCTAGATTCTAAAAATTTGACGAGAAAATACATTCGACATGAGCTTGCACCAAAAAATGTTTGGGTTTAAACGTATTTAGATCGCTGGAGTGATCGCTCTCTCTTACACTGCTCACATTGATGACAGTGAACGATCATATTTTAAGCATGTTTAAGCCTAAGCCAAGCCAAGCCAAGCCATTTTTAGTGAACAAAATTGATGAAATTGCAACAATTAAACAATATAATTGAGTTCGTTGTTTTACAGTCTCTAGAAACTACCTACTTCCACCTGTAGCTAGTAACTAGTCCACATTATTTAACTAAATGCCGAATTGAAATAGGACTTCAGAAGCCCTATCGAATTTATACATCCCAACCAACATTAGATCCAATTAAAACACCAGCTTTAAACAATTACCTCTAACAATATGAGAGCAAACCCATTAAGAGTTACTTACTTTAGAATAGAATTCAATCTGCATACGAAATGTTCTATTAACAATCTTTTTGTTAGTGGACAGTGAAGGGGCCTTTTGTTGGTCACTCCAATGTCCATTCCGAGTGACAAATAGAATGAATAATTAAGTAAGGTATTAGTAATGCTAAAATAATTTACTAATGCATTTTGTTTATTCTTAGATTAAGACTAATTAAAATGTAAGTCGAGTTTGAGAGAGTCGGTGGCGCGTTGCGGAGAGGTATGGATCTCAATTATGAGGTCCAGATTCGAATCCGCACGGACAACATACCACATGGCATACATGCATGTACGAGTACATAACATCATCATATGGCCTGCACCATAATCGCCACGCTTGGCAGGCGGGTTGGCGATCGCAGTTAGATGAATGTGTATACTCAGAGGATGCTGCTGCCCATCCTCCGGTAGATCCTATAGTCGCCTTTTACGACACCCACGGGAGGAAATGGGGTGGTGCTATTCTTAGCCGACACCACACGGACAATGCATAATGGACTAATGATATTTTCTAACTTACATAATGCCGACTGCTCACAAACTGTGAAGGAAAACATCGTAAATAGTTAAGGGACTAGGTACTTATGTTGAATTAGACATCTGAACAAAATGTTAAGTTTTAAAAGTTAGACAAGTCATTAGTCAAACTGAATAAAAATATCAACTCCGAAGTCCAAATTAAAGTCACATTTATTCCAGCCACCTAACCCCAGAAATGCGTGTCGGATTCAACACGGTTTTATTGCTTGGAAAATGGGTAAAAAGACTCGAGCGGGCAAAAGTCTTGAACTGTCGAATAGCGAGTCAAGACACAAGTTATAGGCGGTATAACGCTTAGTGCGGCTCTACTGAAGGAAGGAACCATTTAGGAACTGTCAAACGTAGCAAAGTGCTACGGCGTAGCGCATACGTAGCACTCTACTACGTTTACGCTGTACGTACTACATAGATCTAACTTAATCTCTTAATTGTGGTAGAGTATAAAATCTTCACATTATATCTTCTTTTATCTATGTAGGTATAAATAAAATGAATGTTTATACTTTTGTCCTGTATGCGTTCCTAAATCGTTCCTCCGATTGCGATGTAACTTTGGTGGGTTGTTTTGCAGACGCCGGGAAAGGTTTATGAAAAAAAACGGTCAGTTGTGTGTCGCACATACAGGGGCATTGCAACGCATGCCGGGCACAGATACAATGTTTGTTTGTTTTTCTGTCTGATGAATTGTTTGTCCCTTATGCGTTCGTACCAATCGTCTGATTGAGATGAAAATATTGGTCAGGTGTTACAACAAAAAAGGACACATTGCTACTCATGTCGGCTACAGTAAGAAACATAGAAATTGGTAAATTTTTTATATTATATAGGGTTCGATTTCAATATTGGTCTCATAAAGAAAGTCTCAGTTTGATGGTATAATCATGCTCTTAAAAACCATTAGCATATTAAGTTGAACCCTGTATAGGATCTTCTTATTGAAACATGACTGTTAAGCAGCTTTTAATATCAAAGTGATTACAACTAACCGCTATCTCTTATAACTTCTATCATAAAACTCCCCTCAACAGCTATTCACAAGGAAATCAGTTCAAAGGAAATACAAAAGCGGCAAAAATATCGCGATGTCCGCCGCAGAACCCCTGAATGACCAGTTCCTGACGTTAAATTTAGCATTTTTCCTAACAAGAGGGTAGCTTGCCCCTTTCGTTTGTCCATTGAATAATATTAGTACGTGCTATTATGGAAAAATAGAAAAAAGGCGTTTTGACCCTTCCGTTTTTTTATTATTTATTGCGTTCACGAATAATATCAATAAATCCCTGTTTAAGCTACATTAGCTTTCCTTTTCTTGTGCGAAAAATGTACTGTTTTCCGGAAAATAAATCTCAAAATAAACACTTACAAACTAGCTACTATATTTTGGTTATCAAAAGAAAGTGCCACAGTGGCTGCAAGTAAGTCTTCATCACATAAATCATTCTAGCGACTCGCATTAAAGTGAGGGAGGGTAATTAATATGTTCACGTCGTGTCCTTGGACGGTTTTCACAACTTTACTTCTCATTAAGACCCCATTAGCATCCAGGAGCCAGAGGATTTTACACAAAAGCAAAATAATATTTTGAAGATCGATTATTATACACGCTGTAACAAAACAGCCTAACAGTATTAAAACAGGTGATTTAGACCATTAAACTGAACAACTTTCACTATGGAGCCAATGACCATCAAAATCAGGTGTTTCACACAAAACTGCAGTACCGACTTAAATCAAATGTATGAGACAATCGATTTCATTTTTTCTCAATACAGAAAGTTCAGTTTAATGGTCTGAACCACCACACCATTAATATTACTATTGTGTTTTGTTACACCCTGTATAAAGTGTACTCCACATCCTAACAATACTTGTGCATAGCTCGAAATGGTCGCACTCGAATCGTAATGAGTCCAAACCTGCAAATACCGGTCCCATTTGCAAATTCTCGTCAACCCTTAATCTGCCGCTTGCATTTTACGAGATCTGAAGCAATATCTGTCAATGTCCTTATCAATAAATTGTGAACGTTTAGAGCAAACGACGTCGTTTGACGGTTTGAGGCAGGCTCCCGTAATCCGCGGTCTATGGGACCCCATCTGCGTTGCAAGGGTTAAGTCGCGACAAATAGACCATTTGCAAATAATAAGACGCAATGAAAGAATAAATTAAGGATTTCGAAGGGGAACGTTCTCCGGGGTCAGCCTCAGTTTTTCCTTTTTGAAAAGAGAGTGCAAATTATGTTACCAATTCTATTTTAATTTGTATATTTTAACACGTAGTTAAATTAAGGACTGCCTTTGCTGCTTCAAATGCTCTGAAAATATATTGACCGCTACGACCCTAGCGGTGCGGTTTAGTCACGTAGAATGATACACTATAACCTGGGCCTCTACCCGCACATTCGAACTTCGCAATTGCGTGAACGTTTACGTTCCAATGTCAACTCTATTACAATGAAGTGCGAACCGAAACAGTGGCGATATATCGAACATCGAAAGTCCGGGTACAGGGCCTGGAGTGCAATTCACTAAGCGTCACAACGCTGTCAAAAACATCGACGAGCTCACAAATGTAACATCCTTCTACATCATCCAACTACAGATCGTCGAAGTTTTTATAATTATGAGTTTGACACATGATAATTATAAACATAGCCACTGACCTCTATAATTGTATTATAGAGGTCAGTGAACATAGCTAATACCGAATCGTCAGCTCACCGATGTGTCAACGACGAATTTAAGGTTGTGACGATGTTTTCGCTTAGTGAATCACCCCCATTCAACTTTCTGCTGCCGCCGTGGCCTAATGGTTAAGAGTACTGACTCTCGACACGGAGGTCGTGGGTTCGATTCCCACGGGGGACACCTAGTGATATGTCACTTTATGCGTTTTTCCCCAGTTGGTTAGGACATTGCAGGCTGAATCACCTGATTGTCTGAAAAGAATAATGATTCCGTGCTTCGGATGGCACGTTAAGCCGTTGGTCCCGGCTACTATCTCTGGTGGTAGTAGTCGTTAGTAAAAACCACGTCAGAGGCCGTAAGGCGGTCTGAAAAAACTCTGACACCAGGGCTCTGCCCATACGATAAGAAGATTCAACTTTCTCGATGAGAGAATGCTTTTGCCCCATAGTACGCCGTTGCTGCCCGTAATCAACTCACAATATTATATATGGTTATTAACTAATGTTCAAGAAAATAAAGATATAATATTATTATTTACTATTGATTTAAATTATTTATTCTTTCATTGTATCTTAATATTTGTAAGTGGTTAGTATAATAGTTGTACTTAATCATAAACATGTTTTAACGAGCTTTTACCCGCGACTTCGTCCGCATAAATTATATACCAGATTTTAAGTCAGATTATAAGCTATCAAACAAAAAAGTTTCATCAAAATCGGATCAGTAGTTTTTGTGTGATACTCGAACAAACAAACACCCAAACAAACAAACAAACAGACAGACAAAAAATCCAAAAACTGGTGATTTGGAATCAGGAACACCTAAAAACCATTTCGTAATCTTTCAAATTACGAAATGGTTTTTAGGTGTTCATGGGGTTTCATTAAATATCTTCAATGTACAGACACATTTCTGTTACAGGTTTTATAATAGTTTAGATATAATAAGTCTAAAATTAACATCATTTTTTTTTGACAATAATAAAAAAAAACAAAAACAAATAATAGAAGGATTAATTCCGTTAAATATTTTTTAGATTTTTTTATTTGCGTAAATTATTTTTATTAAGTATAATGTATGATTATGGATTAATTAAAATATTTACAATAACACAATACAAAAAGAAAACTACCCCCAAAACTTTGCCCCGCAATACGCGGTTTCTAATAGAAGGCTTTTAGCCTTCCCTGTCTGAATTGCTAGACCAATTCGCTGTCGAAGGATGCTACCCGCCTTTGAATTACCCTAACATACCTATTATTTTTGATGTATTTTATTATCTTTATTGTTTAACGCACTGATTAAACATTTTTTCAAACCATTTAACTCAGTTCTGATCAAAACAAAATTAATTAGAACCTTTAGTAAATCATTTTGGATGTGGTCACCCGTCGTGAAAATGTCTTGAGACACGATTTGCCGTCTTGGTGAATGGCAATTAATAATTATGGCACCTACTTCCGGTAGCTTCCGGAGAGGGATGTACTTCCGGTGAGAGACGCCGAGTCGTGCCGGGGAAAAGACAATAGTCTACTGTATCCTATGCTAATAAACATTATTAACAGTTGAGAAGTTTTGATAAGATTTTGAAAGGAAAGAAGGAAAGTTATTTATTTAAGGGAAGACTTCAGTACGCTGCTGCTAAAAAACGTTGAGAAAGTTGACTGTCGTCGTTCCGATTTAACGTCACCTATCGTCACAGAGCGTCAAACAATCAAGATAGGAATCCTGAATAAAGATACAGAAGTTTCTAGGAGAAATTGCATAAAAGACAATATTTAACAAAGTATAGATTTTCAGAAATCAAAAAATTGTTTATTTTTAGGGTTCCGTACCCAATATGAATACATCATAGCCTGATAGCCACATCAGACTTTCAAATATAATACATAAAAACCCTAAAAACCCGCCCTACCTAAACCTTAAACCTTAAATACCCTTGTAAGCAGGGTTATCATAGATAATATAATTTCTAATAGTACTTTTTGAAATTTAAAGGATCAAATGACCGTATCATTTGATCCTATAAATAACCAAAACCTGCTTTTGCAATTTCACTCAGAAACAAACAAATAACCATCAAGAATCGCCCCACATCTCACCATACGTCGTAACACATCATTAATCTCTGATCTATGTGACATTTAATTACCTAAAACACCATATATTAAGCATTCTTCCGTCCTGTGCCCTATGGGAGACATCACTATACTTACAACTTTACTTGGGCTATGTTTATTCAATAATAAGCCGTAATAGCGGAGTCGTAAGGTAAAACTAAATGTAGGAAAAACTTTGTAATGGGACAGTAATTAATATTGTCTCTCTTATTGCTTCACGCCTTAGATTTTATTGCTCCTTATCTGGTTTATTGTATCTGTATTATAGTCTTCGTCTTACTGTTTTCAGATTAGCTTGTTCGGACCTACTTACTAAACCTAACTTGAAACTCGAGTGGCTTGCACCAAAACGTACTTAGCCTCTCACACTTTTCACACTGACGACAATAATACAGCTTGATATTATTAAAACACGTCTATAACCCTTATTTTTAGGTGCAACATTCAATAATGCGTATATTTTTAAACATGTTTCATCTCACTGCTGAGTAAAGGTATCTTAACTAACTTAAGGCTCCCACCACAGGTGCGATTTTATCAAGCGATAATATCGCAGCGACTTTGCGTCGCGTGTCCTTCCACACAGATGCGATTTTGCGATCCGCGTCACGCGTCCTCCCCACCACTGAATATAGTCTAAGAACTCTAAGAGATAGAATTACTTTTGTTAACTATCGATAGAAAGGCTTTCTTAAAAAGAAAGAGTTCCCACGAGACATTCCTGGTACCAGATCTTGGTTAAAATGTTAGTTTTGCTATCAAACCTGATCGTGTACACAAAATGGCAAGCCATTGCTGTTAACCATTGAGGAGTTTCTTCGTAAGGGAGTCATTCCTGGCTTGAACATCAGATCCTGGTTAAATATGTGTTTTGCTATCAAAACTGAACGGTTCGGTCATATTCTTCAATAGCTACTGCTAATAATCAAAACTTTTCATTTGATGATAAATCCCTTAGATCAAAGTAAAATGAATGGATAGGCCCAAAGCGCTTTAAGTTGAAGCACGCAAAACTAGGGCACTTCAATACAAATTAGGGTACTTGGTCTCATTTTTCTGGTTTGAAATGTTCGCGTAAGGCCTGTCTATTCTTGTTTACTAATGTCATTGGATAAATCCATATAAATTAACTAATAGTTTTAGAAAAAAAATCGTTAAAAATGTAAAATGTAGTATCTGGTATTACAAAAGCGACGCGACGCGACGCGATGCGACGACGACGCAGCGATAAAATCGCACCTGTGTACTCCCGCCTTAAAACTTTCACTAATCTTGGTTACATGTGGTATCTATCCTTACGTTTGAAAGGCATGTTTTTTAACTCCTTTTATTCCTTTCATATATGGCCGAAAATATTTAAAACGTTAAATGCTATTAATTACATATGGACGATCTAATGTTTTTAATATCTTGCGATTTCTTTTAGCAAATCCAACAGTTGAAATTGTAAACTGCATTACATAGTTCATTGTAATAACATATTATCATAGCTGTATCTTTCAACATAATAATACAAACTTTAAAATGGGCGACCAGCTTTTACGGCTTCCTTCACCCGCATAAAATTAGTATGTTCTATGTCTGTGGTATTGAACCTTCTATAAACGATTATCTGTGTCTGTATTTGTCAGATTTCCGTTAAAGTATACATATAACCTAGTCTCAATGCTAGGAATATTTTAAGATTAGTATGGAAATCCTTGAGCCAGGATAACTTTGAACCTATATATTTTAACGGAAATCTGACAAAATACAGACACAGATATTAGTTTATATTAGATAGAATACAAAAAAAATAATTGTTTAGTATTGAAAATAGAACGAAACTTCGTTTGTATGGAGGGCGCTGTAAGGACTATCCTCATTCAACTATTCGAACCTTCGGACTATTCAATAATCTAGTAACTATTAAATTAATCTGTGCCCGCCCGCACCGCTCAATTGACCTGTCGCGACCGCTGCAAGTTACAACGACACTACTGTACGGATTTATAAACTGTGTTTATAACTTCCAAACGTTATTTAAGTAGACAATAATTAGCGTACAGTTCAATTTTACCTAATGCCACCCATCGCAGAATTGCATTCTAGTGTGGACTAGTTGACAAATACTAGGACATTTCACAGTCTGGCGATTACCTTTGTGACGATAAAAGCATTCACAATGGATCGCACTATTTTACTGTGTACATGAACAAATGTTTGATATTTGTTGCGGAATATACAATGTTACTTTACCCATGAACCAAGTTATTAGATGTGAAAACTTAGATATAAATATTTGTGGTATTAATATTGAGATCAATTTAGACACTAACATTTTTAAACACTTCGCACTTTCGTAATTTCATAAAACTTATTTTTAAGTAACATTATTACCTTAATTACGATGTTAATTTAGAATTATTATTAATCATCAATAGTATCAAAGTTAACAGTGACAGTATGTATTAGTAAACAAAATTTTTTTTTTCTAAAATTGATAATCTAATTGGGTGTATTATTAATTACAACTAAAATTATAATTTACTAAATAACGCTGTATTAGACGCTATCGGGCTAGTAATATACCTATAGAAACACAATCATAGAACAATTGACACGAAAAGAAGAGTAAGTAAATGAAAACCTAAAACAAAACGGTTAAGATGAGCATCCCGTCCATATAATACCTACATAATATACTCGGTCGCTAAAACTTTGAAACTACGATCACTTTAGAAAAGCAATGATTAATATGCTTTACTATTAGCATGAGCGTCTCGCCCCATACGTAAACTATGGTATGTTATATGGAAGCTAATGTCAGAAAGATATCAAAAAAATAATTTTTAAAATTGGTTCACAATTGACGAAAATATCGGTGAACATACATATAAAAAAAAATACATACAGCCGAACATAGAACCTCCTCCTTTTTTTGAAGTCGGTTAAAAAACAACAGTATACATGTGAGACACCTCTCCAAACAGTATATTACAGAGAGACAGGAAGAATATTAATCCACAAATCATTGAACATTAGACCGATACGGGAACATCGATATCTTTTACAATGAAAAATGTCCTTAGAATCAGACATTTATTTGATGTCTACCAACCGTTGGTGATAAATGCGTTGTGAGCTTACAGGCGACTTTCATACATTACACATTCTGTATCATATAAGGTACACTAACGTTTTTCAAATATGTGACGATTTGCCTTGTAAAATCTAAGCACATTTCGGTACAAATTGCTATCTAAACTATTATAAGACTGTAGAAGAACACAGAAGTGTGTCTGTACATTGAAGATATTTATAAAAAAAAGATTACGATATGATTTTTAGATGTCCCTGATTCCAAATCACCAATTTTTGGATTTTTTGTCTGTCTGTTTGTTTGTTTGATTGTTCGTTTGTTTGTTTGTTTGGGTGTTTATTTGTTCGAGTATCACGCAAAAACTACTGAACCGATTTTGATGAAACTTTTTTGTTTGATAGCTTATCATCTGACTTAAAATCTGGTATATAGTTTATGCGGACGAAGTGGCGGGTAAAAGCTCGTAACTACTAAAAAAAGAATTTAAAAAATCTTGTTTATCACATTCTTTTTAGACCTTATATAATTAAATTCAATGACTTATATTTTCAAGACCTACATAGGGTCCAAGTTAATATACTGACGGTTTTTTCATCTATCAAACTGAACAACTTTCTACTATGGGGCCAATGTCAAAAACACGAAATAGTTATTTGTTATGCAAGGCTGCAAAGTTGCTTTTTGGCGCGAGTACTTGTATTGAAACAAAACTACTTGTTACAAAAGTACGAGACGCAGAATAACTTTGCTGCCGAGCGAAACACACAACTTTTCACCTCACTACAGCGAGGAAAATTTCAATGCGCCGACCTCATTTTTAGAATAATCGCACTGGCCAGCACATAAACAGCATGAAAAAAAAACCTGTTTAGGCTGTTTTTCTTTATTGAATAGAAAGATTCGAATTTTAAAAACTCTTTCCACGCTAGCGGATAAAATGCACTTTTGCACTCAGATTTCGAATGACAAACAGAATCTTTCCGAGCTTGTGAGGTGAAATAGTTATTTGTTATGCAAGGCTGCAAAGTTGCTTTTTGGCGCGAGTACTTGTATTGAAACCTGAGCAAGCGAAGGATTCTAGGATTGAACCACGAGCGAAGCGAGTGGTTCAAATATAGAATCCTGAGCGTCGCGAGGGTTTCAAAGGTACGAGACGCCGAATAACTTTGCTGCCGAGCGAAACACACAACTTTTCACCTCACTACAGCGAGGAAAATTTCAATGCGCCAACCTCATTTTTAGAATAATCGTACTGGCCAGCACGAAAATAATATGAAAAAAAACTTGTTTAGGTTGTTTTTCTTTATTGAATAGAAAGATTCTAATTTTAAAAACTCTTTCCACGCTAGCGGATAAAATTCACTTTTGCACTCAGATTTCGAATGGTAAAGAGAATCTTTCCGAGCTTGTGAGGTGAAAAAAAAATTGCTGTCACATACATAATTATTTAGAGTTGAGTAAGATCGCAGAAATGTATGGAAAAGCAGATTATTTTTTTCGCGATTTCGTCATTGGTCCCATAGAGAAAGTTGTTCAGGTTGATGATCTGATCATCCTCTTAAAAAAACCATCAGCATATTAAGAAGGGTGGATGACTAACTCCCTTACACCCTTCCTGAGGGTAGGCCTGTGCCCTGCACGTATATAATATAGGCTGTGATGATGATGATATAAATAAAATCAATAATAACAATAATTATAATTACAGGTGCAATGTACTAGTAATTAGTAATAGCTTTAATTTATACAAAAAAAAATCCGTTTCGGATAAATGTTCAATTAAACATTGCTTTGTAGCTTCATGCACCTCTGTAAAATGAGAACAGTAGACCGTAGAAACAACCCTTTTCACCGTACAATTCCGTTGCCAATCGTAAATTTATCTTCGAAGCTATTAGTTCGATAAAATTCAACTAAAACGATAAATAAAGCCGACTTTGACGGATGGCCAGTTTCCCCCGCAAAGAATACAGAAACCAACTTGTATTTACCGAACCGAATGGCATTTTTTCCGGATTACATCTTTATGCTGTAGATGTTAAGCTGCAAATATTTCGACTGACAACATTTATATGTTTGTAACATTTTTGTATCTGTGTCACTTGGGAACATTTTGTCCGAAACTAAACTTATTTACTGGCGCCCACTGAATAAAACATTTGTAGAAGAAAGATGTTCACAAATCGAATTGAGGAAGGATGATTCATTTTGTTTTCACTGATGGTTACAAATGATTCCAAATTGCTTATTCTTCAATGCCATCGTTTACATTGGCGTACAGGTATGTAAATACCAAGCCATGCCAAGCACATTTAACAAGTAATTTAATTTATTTCGATGTTGGCTCCATAGTGAAAGTTGTTCAGTTTGATGGTTTAAACCAGGACTTCCCAACCAGTGGGGCGCGCCCCCCTAGGGGGGCGTAGTGATATCGCAGGGGGGGCACAATGCGTTAACATTTTGGACAGAAAACTCCAGTTAACCACGTAAATTCCACTCATTAATTCATTTTAATAATTAACTCATTCATTCAGTTACTAATTTACCCATTCGTTTGTTGTTACTGACATGTTAAGGCTCAGCAGGTCTTAGATAGCACCTTTCCAGCTGCGCTTGTCGTTATTTTAATAGTGGGGGGGCGTGCAAAATATTCCTTACTATACCAGGGGAGGCGTGACGCAAAAAAGGTTGGGAAACCCTGGTCTAAACTAAACCACCCCATTCAATATTACTAGGGTCCTTTGTATAATAATTTTTTGATAAATTACATACTCTAGATCTTTGACGTTTGCAGGCTAATTTTTATAGTGAATAATAATAATAAATAAATAAATATCTTGGACAATGTCACACAAATTATCTAGTCACATTTAAAGTACCAGAATCTAGCCTGGACTTGTATTATGATGACTAGACAACGATATAGAATACATATATAAATACAAACATCCATGACTCGGGTACAAATATTCATATTCATCATACAAATATTTGTCCCTTACGGGATTCGAACCCGCGACCCTCGGCACAGCAAGCAGGTTCACTACCGACTGTGCTACCGGGCTGTCGTGAATAATGTTGAACAGCAGATAAAATATATATATGTAATATATTTATACATATTATAATATTTGTATAATATATCTAAACTATTATAAAACTGTAACAGAAATGTGTCTGTACATTGAAGATATTTACAAAAAAAAATTTCGACTTGGTTTTTACCTGTCCCTGATTCCAAATCACCAATTTTTGGATTTTTTGTCGGTCTGTTTGTTTGGGTGTTTGTTTGTTCGAGTATCACGCAAAAACTACTGAACCGATTTTGATGAAACTTTTTTGTTTGATAGCTTATCATCTGACTTAAAATCTGGTATATAATTTATGCGGACGAAGTCGCGGGTAATCGCTTTTAAGTACCTTGATAAGGTCTATTTTGTAATTTTTTGTCAGATAAAGATATCAGGCAGTATTTAATAACAAATACATACAGTCCCTTTGACAACTAACCATTATTAAATTGCAGCCCGCAGCAAAAACCGTGTCACAAACATCCACAAATAAAAACAAAATATCGCCCAATTACAATTTCGCCTTTGGTTACAAAGACAAACGTTTATTTTGAACCGAAATCAATTTTACGCATCGATTGTCATCGTTTGGTGGCAAACGCAGATCTGGTTTATTTGAAGGGATTTTATTAGGACTTTAATTATGTCTTGTTTTATATTTAATAATAAATACAATAATGAGAGCATCGTGTTAAAGAAATTTCTTTTACTTGAACTTAAAGAAGTTTGGCGGACGGCCCTGTAATTTGAGACCCAGACTTAGAGGTCCCGAACATGAATGAAACTTAGTAATACGTGTAGAATGAAACTAAACTAACAAAAAAAGTAAATTGGTTGTAGCCTGTAGAAGTTGGGGGAAAGGTATTTCTCCTTATTGATACCTTTTGTATCAAGTGTGTGAAACTCATAATCATTCTTATTAGATAGTCCATTCAATCTTCTACGCATTTATGGTGTTTATTTTAATGACAATTCACGATATAACCGTATAATATTATGATAATGGAAGAAAACGAAATCACACACACTATCAGTTCAACCAAGCCAAATACGTTCCGTAGATTCCGTTAGATGAAAATAGTTGTCGATGATTTGTCTATTTTACTAGTAATTCCTACATTTGAATCCGGACTTCTGGAGATGTGGAAGTTTTTTAAAAATGCCTTAATTTTTTCTGCTAATAATAATTATGACCGCCGTCCTGAATGGCTTTTAGTTTTCGTAAAAATGGCTGGGTCCAAATTCGCCGAACTTCTTTCATTTTTCTCCTGACTCTATCTCTCTTGTTGCTAATCCATCCATTTGCTAGTCCGTTTGTCTGTCTGTCCGTTGTCTGTTGAGAATTCTTCCAAATGCTCCTAAGTCAATTGAAGAAGCAGTCATCATCATCAATATCTTTCCATTGTACAAATAAAAATTTTTTATTGATGAAAATTCTGTTCACATACATTCTCAATACCGAATTTTCATAGCACCTTCCTACATTTCATAGTGCACTCATGAACTTCAGCGCATAAACTTGCATGTAAAGCAAACGTGTCATAAACAATATTAAATTCTGAAAGTTTTCCCAGCTCGAAAGGAACTAGTCTCCGAATATTAGCGTCGTAAGTTTCATTCGACGTACGGAACCCGACTTTCGCATTTCCCTATTTAATGTGGAAGTACGAATGGCTCAGGAGTTAAGAATAGTTAGGTACATTGTTATTCTACTGTAATATTTTTTTTTCTTTAGAAACTGTACCACAATATAGAGAACGAATACGAGTTTCGTCTACTTAATTGGAATGAAAATCTTTTGTTTCTAAACTTGTCTAAAAAAGGGTCACTTTTCTAATTATCATTATCATGTATAGAGTTGTAGATTTTGTAAAAGTTAGCGTCAAGATACGTACAGTCAACAGCAATAGTTAATGACTTTAGCAAAATTAAAAATTAAATTAACTTCTTATCTTAGTTACTTCTATACCTACTTAGTTACCATACTAAGGACATAAAAATCTTAAATCATCATCATCATCATGATCATACCAGCCGATAGACGTCCACTGCTGGACATAGGCCTCCATCAAAATGGGGGGATTTGCCATAATCGCCATGCTTGGCAGGCGGGTTGGCGATCGCAGTTGGATCGAATGTGTGTACTCAGAGGATGCCCATCCTTCGGTAGATCCTTTAGTCGCCTTTTACGACACTCACGGGAGGAAATGGGATGGTGCTATTCTTAGCCGACACCACACGGACAGAAAAACGGAACGAACGGAAAATTGCCTGACATTTGTAGCTTCACGCCATCTCCATTGGAAGTCGGTACGAAACATGTCTCTGAAATCGCAAGATCGATTCGATGAGCTCAGCGAGTGTATTTCTGTATGCAAAACGCATGATTTATGTATATGTGACTCCCGAGTGCAAATGTCCAAACTAGTACACGGAGAAGAGTCTGACAAGCGTGATCTGCATATTGAAATCTCTGCGTCATTCGAAGTTTCTTTAGTCTAGGTAGAGCATTCTATTGATATTGGCCTTAGAAGTTAGTTTAGTTTAGATAGACTAGCAAAGAATATGTGTTGAAGCACGCAACTAGCACACTTGCTCCATACAAACTAGCAGACTTGGTCGGTCATCTCGGTACTGTTCGCGTAAGGCCTATCCATTAATTTTACATTGATCTTTGTATAAGATACAAAGCGGCGCTAACGTTTGATTGAATTAACCGATTGCAATGGAAAAAAGATGAAATTGCTATTTAAAAAATTTCATTCACATCGGTAGTTTTTAAGTGATGCGTGAATAAGCAAACGGATAAAAAGACAAAAATTCTAAAATTGGTCTCCAACGTCTCCAAACGTCCGTTACGTATCCTAAACGCCCCCAATTAATATTTTTGCAAATATCTTCAATGTACATGCACACCGACTTTACAATTTTATTATATTATGTATAGATAAATATTATATAGAGATAGGTTAATCCATAATTTTGATTTACAAAACACATCACACAGTTTCAGTGGGTATAACAGCTATTAAAGGTAAAACCTTATATTGTTATCAAAGAGATTACGCAAATATCACTTTATAGGAAACCATTGAGCCGCATCACAAAATCGTCAATAAAATCACGTTCACAAAATTTATTTTAATGCCAGAAAAAGCGATTAAATTTATTCACGTGTACGATATGCCGTATAAAACGCCACAGAACGTGTTAAACTGTTATGGGGCATAAAACTGTTTCCTACCTAACTGAGGCAGGTTATTGCCACTAACCGTTTACGGTTAAATTTTTAACGATGACACGTGAAATTTTTTTAAATGTTTGCGTCCAGTTTCGCCGTTACAGGGATATGGTTCGTCATTTGACTTCACTAACTAATGCTGTCAAAATCTAATAGAGTAGAATATTTTAAAAATTTGTTCATTGCAAATTTTAACTTGAAGATTTTCCCGTGATGAGAAGTAAAAATCTGCCAAGAGCATGTCGGGCTCGCTCATGATCATGATAGAGTTCCGTAGTCATTGTATAAGTAAGTGACTGATGCGTTCGCCAACCCAGTAGCCTAGTGAATACGCTCCATACAAACGAACTTCGTTTGAACGGTGGAGAGACGACCTGGACACATTCGACAAAGAGTGGATGGAACTGGCTCAGGACAGGGATGCATGGAGGATAAAGGGGGAGGCCTTTGCCCAGCAGTGGGATGAAATAGGCTACGAAAAAAAAATATCGCTATACTTGCATGTTGTCAGATTTTCGTTAAAATATACAGTTTCAATGCAAGGATTAATTTAAGTTTTGTCTGGAAATCTTTGAGGCATTGTAACTTTAAAACCATACATTTGTCGTTAAAACTAGGTATTCATATTTTAACCAAAAATTTAAATAGTTTTACAAAACAACATACAAGCATCTAGAGATTAGTTTCTAGATTGTTTCTGAAAAATGTCATTGACTTTAATTGGTTAGTTTGACTGCCTCCGTGGTCTAATCGTTGCGAGCATTGGCTCTCGATACGGAGGTCGTGGGTTCGATTCCCACGGGGGACACCTAGTGATATGTCACTTTGTGCGTTTTTCCCCAGTTGGTTAGGACATTGCAGGCTGAATCACCTGATTGTCTGAAAAGAAAAGTGATTCCGTGCTTCGGATGGTACGTTAAGCCGTTGGTCCCGGCTACTATCTCTAGTGGTAGTAGTCGTTACATAAAAACCACGTCAGAGGCCTAAAGGCGGTCTGAAAAAACTCTGACACCAGGGCTCTGCCCACACGATAAGAAGATTGGTTAGCAGTATTGAAAATACGAGTATATAGAGCGCGCTCCGAATTTAACTGGAAAAAAGGGGTGACTTTGGATTCGTTTTCCTTCAGTTTTATTAATTAAAATAGATTTCGAGAAAAACCACATCACTTCTCACATCCTGTAGATTGTTCAGTTTTGTTTTTTGCTTATAAAGTGCCATAGTTAATGTATAAAATGGTTACAAAGTTACTCAAAACCGGGCGGACGTCCCTTAAAGCTTGTTGAGTTGGTGGTCGCACTGAATCATTCCGTTTGAAATCGGATATGTTCATTTAATGAGCTTAAATTGCAATTTTTGAATATATGTAGTTTGGAATATACCCTTTGACATGTACTTACTACACCTTTATAAACTAATCTTATAATCCCTTTGTTTTGTGCAAGATTCAAAATGATTTTGTTTTAATGAAATCGTCATTAAGGCGCTCTGTGTCGGCATAGATATTGAGGGTGCGCCATACTCTGAATTTATACAACTTACCGCGCGCGGTTTTGTTTCTATTCTACTAAATAGTGCGACCTGGAGGGCGATCGCGCTAGTTTAAAACATGGAAGTTCAAACCTAATCTAATTTTAGTTCTAATCACATTTACGCACACAATTACTACTAATAATAATGTATAGAAATGTAAATCAAGCTCAAAAAATGGCACCAAAAAAAGTACACCGTGTTCTAAATTTGTTCTTTAAAAACTCTACCATCACTGACCTTGCCGCCAAAACTCATACAACATGTCAAAAATTATGTTGATTTTGTTTAGAGTTATTCTTCTATAGTTATTCTTATTCGTAGCACAATTACTATTCAACTGTGTTGAATTCCGTATCGCGCCAAACTTGACTTATTTACTATATGACTGACAGCCTTTAACGTCTGAGCTATCTATCAAAACGGCTCTTGGCTTGGGTGTCAAATTAATACAGCCATACCGAATGTATTAAAAGCTATGGTTCGCACGCGGTCCAATCACAGTTCAATTGAGATTTATTTAGCGCGATTGCTCTCCTGCGTGCCTGCGTGTCGTCTGCGCGATGCTCTTTAATTTTTCGTGGCCACTTTTGTTATTTGTTCGTTTACACTGAAATCATAGAACTACATTATAATACGTATAGTAAAAGCAGGAATATGGTATTCAAAATTGTTGCAATCTAAGTATTTTATTTATACCTTATCAATAGAATCTACGAATTTATTTTGATGGAGCACCTCAGAACCCTTACACAAATCAACCCATTAAACGTCCGTAACATGCCCTTTCAACTCATTTGGAAAACCACCTCTACTTGGACTTACGTATTCTGATCTTCAAACTACATTAATGAAGCACACACTCTCGTCTAGCTTCGACAAACAAGCTATATTGGAGTTAGGAATAACCCTTCCGGGTATAATTGGCTAAGTGGTTAGTAACCGACGATCTTGTTGGTTTAGAATTAACGTTGACTATAAACAAAGATGATAAAACGTAAGCATAAACCATCAACATTGTGTACCTTCTTTAAAAAGGATAATAGATACTCGTAACTTGCTACCTAGCCTAATGTCTACTTAGCCTCAAATAGTTTCCTGATATCCGACTGATAGCTCTAAAGTCCGTGAGTATATTTCTTAAAATGGGTAATTTCAGGAATCGAAGTGAAACTGTAATAGCTGATACTGGTCCTAAATGTGGATGATTATGGCGTTTTGCAGATTCGAGCTAGAATAATAGTCTGCAGTAGAAAATTTTAAAGAAAATTAGCATCTTTATTGAAAATAAATTTCAGTGTTCAGTCTAATGGAGTACGAAATCTACCTATTTATTTAAAAAAGGTTTTCGACAGCTTTGTCTAACGGACAATGGTCACTCAAATTAGCAAAATGCTCCCCTCAAAATGAAATTCTTTTGTTTAAGTCACGTTACATGTTTATGAAATTTTTATCCGAATTCTTTTGGCTTTTGATCAAACGCGTATAAAAAAGGATCCTACTTTAAAACATGATTCTTATGCATTGTTATAGGAGGTATCTCCCCTTATGCCTTGATACTCCAGTAAAATAACTGCCATGTTATAAAGCCTTGTCACAAATTGTTCACAAATCCTAAACATAAATTTCACCAAAACTAATCCCTCATGAAGATTGCTCGTAAAACAGAAACAATAAAGCTTATATCCTCAGTTATTACAAGACCAAATGAGACATTATTAGTTGTATGTCTTTTGCTTTATTAGTTAATACCTATTAAGTTAGAGTTAGTGGCTTACACTTTATGATTAGGTAAAGTTATAAGTTAGCTGTATATTACCTGAATATAATCGCCGCTGAATCATTAGGTAAATACTTATATCTAATAGAAAGTTGTTGTACCAATACTTTTTTCGAACTGATAAAACGACTAAATCGAAATTGTCCTGTCTTACCCATAAAGAAAATACACGCCGTATTTTTTGGACTGTTCTTCGGCTTTTTATTATCTTTATGCTCAATTAATCAATGGAAAATACTCATACGCAAGAATGAATATAAGTAAGAACCCAGAGTACTATAATTACCACTCCCGTAATTGAAAGATCTAACATTTAGAATAAAACATTTAAAAATCATTTTGAAATTTCACTAAGACCATTTGCCACAAGATAGGCAATTCTTAACCCCACAGAAACGTGACAAAAACACTCCGGGGACTGTAAATTTCTTTTAAATACTTCTCATTATTCGCAATAGCCACATAACAGTTTAACCCTTCAAAGCAGATGGGGCCGTTACACCCGACCTAAGGGTTATAACACATACGAAGCGATAAAGTGTTTACGATATAAAATTTAATATGTAGATTTTTTATTTCTACAAAATAAAATATACTTAATTCATTTATTAAATTACATAGATAAGGATAAATAACAATAAAGTATCACTAACTAAAATAAAAAATGCTAAATATTATAACTAACTAACAATAACACTATCTGAATGAAATATACAATAAATAATTATAATGTACTTTCCTAAAAGAGTTATTAAAATAAAAACCAACAGTCTTAAACTAACTAGGATGCAGGTAAAATAAATTAACAATTAATTAATTTTATGATCGACCGACTCAACAACCACAAAGAACTCTAGTCTCAGTTCTATATTAGATCAGTTAAGTGATTATAACCTCTATCTCTGAGTGCACATATTATTAAGCTTTTGTTTTAAAAGCAAAATTAAGCAAGGACAAAAACAGTTTATCACGTTTTGCACCTTGCAAATGTGATAAAATTTATCAAGAAAAACTTTTTAATCAATAATGTTTTTGTAGGAAACATATAGCTTTACTGCATAGCTAAAAGAATCGCCTGCCTGTCGCTTTCAGTGGCCAACCACCCTTTATAATTCCGTACGGAGTCGTCAAACGGCGTCATTGCGTTACAAGTCCACATTTTATCGCATTAGGTTTTGACAGATATTGCTAAACTTCACATAAAATGCACGCAAATGGCGGACAACCCGATTACTTGTGGATTACTTTGTTAATTTAATAGATTCTGTTTTATGTATGTATGCAATAGAGGACAGTATTGATTATTCTAATTCCTTTCAGTTTCGATATATATTTAGAGTTGGATTTGGTGTCTACAATAACATCGAAGATAATACCTACTGCTAAACATCTACAGGAAACGCATTCTGGATGGGTGACCGCGTTATTAAAATTTTAGACTGAAGTTGTTCCGGTCAGGACAATGTTGTGATGACGAGAAAATATAAGTTAATTGTAGCTGTAAAACAGCGACTAAATATAATATACAATGCCTACTCGACTCAAATTATGCAACAGCAGATTTTTATTTGTTCAGATCGGTTTCCTCGCATAGTAAAAGTTGTTCAGCTTGATGGTTAGAATCAGTTTAAAAAGATGCTAATGACATCTAATGATATCAATTTCACCCAAATATTTAAAATTATAAATCGTGAATGGTAAACACATACAAATTAAATTATTAATAATTATATTAATATTTTTATATGAAACCTTATAATTTAGTATGTTTATTGTGTAAATTATCAGAAATAATCTGAATACCAACTGCGCCCAGCCAAGACTCTTGACTATCTAAACATTTATGGTACCGAAATAAAATAATTTGTACCAGTATTAGTATAAGAAACAATTCGTATCTATAGTATATTATTCAAATAGGAAGAGCAAAACCCTCACAACGCGACGGGAAGCGTCACGTGTCCAGTTGATTAGTTCTCTGATTCATTGCTTACGAAAATATTGCCTTCCGCGACAATAACATTCAATTTTGTATCTTAAAACCAAGTGTTAAAAGTAGATTATTTAGAAAAACCATTAAATTGTCTGGAAAACTATTTACGATATCTGTATTACGGGATTTAAACCTTAAAAGTTGATCTTTACGGTTGATATTTGAAGCACCGATGGTTAAGAAGCAAGGGATTTAATCCTAAGTTCACTATCGAATTAGTTGACCGCCCGCAGTTTTTGCTACTCAACACAATGGATTCTTTAAAAAGGAGCGTGTGCTGACAAAATTACCCCGACTCGTCGATCGAGTTCATGCTTTTTAAATAAGCTCTGCTTTATGTTATTGAAAACTAATCGATTAATTCTAGAGTGTTTTAATAAGTTAGTTTCCTGTTTTGAATACGGAAGCCATGTGAACTTATGTGCATCAAACATTAACGTCCATGAGTACTTCACAAATAAATATAACATTATGCTGAGTCAACAATACTCACCCCTCTTCTACTAAATTGCGATTCATTTCCGTAAAATAAACATGTATGTGAACACACACAGAATTGCAAATCGACCTGTTAATCTAATAAGAGAAGCCAGAGCGTCGACACGGTTCATTTGTGAAAAAAAATGTCACAAATTCTTTTTTTCTTCTGCATTATTTCGGTATACCAACGATGGGGATGTGACGTTGACAAATATAAAGGCATTTCCTTTTAGTATCGTGTATATTTCTTTTATATTTGAACAGATAATGTAGATTGGATGTCTAAAAAATTCAAACAGTGACTGAGGGTTAGAATGATTGTAATGGAACAGAAATTTTTAATCCGCGAAGACTTTTAGTTTCATTTCCATTCCCATATAAGTGTCCTATTAATTTAAACAACTAAAATTGAATTAAGTGTGATTAAAACTTTTAATTCCCAAATGAAGGGTTAAATGACGTTCTATTCAAATAAATTCTACTACAGTCAACTGACCTATTATTATTAATCGAATCAAGTTTAACTCAGTTACTCCTTAACAACTACCGAGTCACTGATGAGTGAACCCTTTAACACAAATGCTACCCGAACCCCGTCTTTACGATTGTCTGGTTGATAATTCAATTTGCAAACCGATGTTGCACTGAAACTTTGTTAGCGGAGAGTAGAGAGGTAAAAGTGATACAAAGACTTAAAGTTCATGAAAATTTCTATCATTCATGATCTAAAAGATCGCCGTCATACTGGTAAAACCGAATTGAAATATCGCTATCTAAAGGTTTGTCATACGGTAAAGGTTGTGTGAAAAAGCCTTTGGAAACATTATCAATCGTATCCGAATTTAATATTCTTTGTTTATAACTCTTTATAATTATCAATAACTTCTTTAAAAAAGTTTGTTAAAAAAAAGAGGAGGATTTATAACCTGTGGTGGATACTACCTATACAATGTCAGTGGTCAATTATATTTTGGAACACAATGACTTGGATGTATTGTTCTGATTGAAGTTTCCACTACGGAACCGCGGGTGATACGAAAACATAGTTGATACTGAACGCAGTTTATTTGTGAAGCAATAGTTCTTCGAAGAAACTCGTACATTATAGTCTCACCATAAAGGTTCGAGCTTGATTCAGAAATGAACTAAACCTATGCCAGAAAATCTAATCTCTGACTTCTCTATTTCGTATTTCTTCACTGCTTCGGCGTATTTTTTGAATCCCCAACGTTCTTTTTCATATCTAAGATTGCGACAGTATCTCATACATTTCGAAAGTAAAGATAATTTCACATCAAAAAACTGGCTAATAGCCCGATAAGATCATATAAAAACCTTGTTTAATTTACAAGACGACGTGGCGTCAAATAACGTCAAGCAGTCAAAACTGATGTCGCCACGCTTGGATTTTCATCTAGATAATTGGTTATACCTGCAGTCAACTACCCTTACGCTTATTATATAATCCATGGAATTTCAACACATTATAGAGATTTAATACTATTTGTTTGGTCAACGGAACACCTTCCGACGCGGTGGTAGATTCAAAAAATGACGTCAAAAAGCTATCTATATGATATTATTTTGAATTTTGATATTGAATTTGAATTTTTAATTTTGAATTTTGAAGAATTAATGCTACCGCCTTGAAAAGGTTTTCCGGGTAAAAGCAATTACATAACATAGTATGTTTTTCTTCAACTTTTAACAATAGTATGATTCACCAAGCAAAGCCTTTCATGCGTAGGTAATATTTTCTTGCTGTGCATAAAATCCAGAAACATTCAATTAAATCTATGTAAATTATTTTATTTGAAGACTTTTGCCTACAAAATAAGATTTAAGTACTATGTTTACCCATCAAGTACCTCGATAACGATGCGTTTCTCGATATAATTGGTTTTACCAGTCGTTAAAGCGTGAAAATTTTTAATCTTTCCATCGCATTAAATCATTTTCTCCAAAAACTCGATGTAATTGGTTTTACCTCTAACACGACGAGATTTTCTCTTTTTCTGTATTTCATTATCTATTTCTACAGCCCGTAAGGGCCACTGAAGCTTATTAAATTAGATGCAGGCTCTGGCCGGCACAATAGCACACTTCCTAAGTTATTTTTTTCCTCTTTTGGAAACACCTGGGGGGAGCAGGATACGGAATTCTTTAAATTATACTCTGAACTCCAGTCACCGGTATAAATTAACCTGTTCAGTTGGAGTTTCATCGACGGATCTGACCTTAGGTGTAAAGTGTGGTGTTTCTTCTCTGACTATACAGGATGTATGGAAAAGAATCATTACCCTTTAAACCACTTACTCTACCCGTCAAACTGAACAACTTTTATTATGGGAGCTAACCTGTCAGAACAAAAAAATCTGCTGTTCCATACGATTGAGTCGAGTAGGTATCGCAGATTAGTATGGAACACCGGATTTTTTTTCGCTGACATGTTTAGTCCCATAGTAAAACTTGTTCAGTTTGACGGGTAGAATATGTAAATAAGTAAATATACTTATCAAACTACACAGTCTATAATGGTTTTTAATCTTCAGCACTTATGATTAATATACTAGTAAATGACCAGCAGTCTTACCGATGTACCTGCGCAGTTGACCAATTTTAATAGCGCGCGAAATTATGTTTACCATGCAGCCACCTTCGCGCACCTTAAATCCCTTGCCGCTATTGGCTAATTGTTTTCGCGTCCATTTCGGGTCTGCTCTGCGCAAAGAGAAGATTAACGAGCGGTATTATGTTCCTGATCATACTGTACTAAGAGAATAATTTTCGATCAGGAAAATAATTATCTAAGCTTTAGTACAGTATCATCAGGAAAATACTGTACTAAGCTTAGAGAATGATTCTCTAAGGTACTAAGGTTGACATTGCAGCTAAAAGTTTAAACTAATGGTACCGAAAGAAAGGTTTACAGTATTGGGGACGTCTCTCATACACCGTCCGTCTGCTCTAGTAACAACGAGCTGACAGACCACGCGTTTGCATGCAGTCTTAAAAACTGTTGCAGACCTGCGTATGGACTACTAAAACTTTTGAAACGTTTCAAAGGCTAGATCAAGAAATAAAAGGTATAAATTCTAATCATGTGCATAGAAATACAATGTCTTCGACCGAACGATGGTGCTGCAAAATCAAAATGTCAAATAACTTTTTTTGTATTCTTTTTTTTGTTGGTTCTTTTAACCCTGAGGTTATGTCAGCCCGTCAAATAACTTGTAAGTATAAGCGATCAATATTTGAGTGGCAATTTCTTGAAAATGTTTGCAATAAGAACATAGATACTTTTTTATTTATTTTTATGGATTGTGATATTTGTGCAGAATTTTTAAATAAACAGCATTTAGTTTAATTGGATCCCAACTAAGATGTACGAGTATCTTAGTAAGGCTCTATTTTTGTCAGTAAATCAATAGCCGTTGTTTTCAATTGTAACTAATAATTACAATATGTATAATTCAAGTTCATAGTTATAGGTTCATATAATAGTGGAGTTCCTGAAGGTTTTTACTTCGGAACCCGTCAAAACTACTCCGATTTCGATTTTTTTTTTTTAATGAAGGTAATTTAAAATACAACAACCTTTACAGTTTAAAAATTGACGCTTTTTTTTCGTATAAAAATCTTTAAGCCAGTGTAACTTTGAAAGTATACAACATAACGGAAATCTGATAAACCACAGACAAGGATATTAGTTTCTGGATTGTATAAAAAAAACATTAAATTTATTTGGTTAATATTCAAAATAGAATCAAACTTCGTTTGTATGGAGCGCGCTCATCAAGTTTTATTCGTCAGCCAATCTCAATTAAAATTGCCTCAATTTAAAGAGAATGTCTTGTTCTAACATGAATTCGCAAGTTGTGTAGCATTTTTTCTTAAAATTTGTATTTTTTGGGTTACAACTTTTTACTTGACTGAGAGCGTCAATTTTTAAACTATAAAGGTTGTAGTATTTTAGATTACAGAAGTTTAAAAAAAAAATCATGAAAATCGGAGTAGTTTTGACCGGTTCCGAAGCTATAGAACATTTTAAAGCTACAGGTAGTCTGTTATTAATACGCTGACGGTTTTGAAGGGGATATCAGACCATAACGTAACAACTTTTTCTATGTACCAACATAGAAATAATAGGGAAAAAATAATCAACTGTCACATACATTTTGGTTGATCATCCTCTTAAAAAACAGCATATTAAGTTTGAGTTTGACCCTGTATACGCAAGTCTGTAACGAAACTCAATGCTTACCTAACTCGCGTCTTAGTCCAACGTCTTGCTGCAACAGTGAATATTAAATTAAACTGAGACCCAAAGTCATTAAGACCCGTCGAATGCATTCCAGTGTTAACGCTAACGTCCCTAATAATAGATGTGGTCTACATATTAAATGCTTTCATTGTAAATGAAGCAAAGACTTTAACAAGTTTGACGATAAGCTCGCTGGCATTTGAAACTTAATTATGTGCCCAAATCGAATTTACTTGCGTATTGCTAGCACCGAAGGCTAGCGCATCATATAAATCAAACCAATGAAATTGATTGCAACTATTGCAAGTGTAATTTTTAGTATCGTCGCAGAGATACCGCTTATCAAACTAGTGGTATGGTACAACAGGGTCTAAACTTACTCTTAAATGCGGTATTATTAAGGTGCCTTCAGACCATCTAACTAAACAACTTTTACTATGGGACCAACACAGAAATAGAGAAAACCTGTTTCATAGAAAATGACAATAGCTACTTGACTAAAATGTATGGAAAAGCTCATATTTTTTTCGCTATTTCAATTTTGATCCCTTAGTGAAAATGGTTCAGTTTGATGGTCATTATATTTACACCCTGTATATGCGTCAATGTTAAAATATGCAGTCTAAATAAATGAATCACCAGAGTATTTCAAAACGATCCCTTTTAGAAAGCCAATACATCAAACTTATTTTGTGACAACTAATAGGAATTTAATTGGTATTTCCAGCCATCTGCTTCCACTTTGCTTGTAGCCTGTAATTTGTAGACATTTGTTGCTAGTGGCAGACATTCATTAGTCGATTTCCAAATAGCTTCATTACTTTGAATAGTTTTTGCATTATTGATTGTTTCTTTACATTTGTGGAGGGAGATTTTAATTGAGATGTTTTTGTGATAACTAGTGATCGGTAACTATTTTGCAACTTGCGGCAAACTCTAGGGGTGACAATTGTAACATATATGTAATTGGTTAATGAAATTAAATGAAATCATATTGTTACGGCCGCTGTCAAACGTCAAACGTAAAGAAGGCATTCGAAAATTCGGCCGGCTCTTTAACAATCGCCGTGGTCCTACGGTCTAAGGTTCCGCCTCCCATGCTAGGGGGTGACGGTTCGAATCCGATCCGCGCCAAAAATAGTTCTAGATTTTTGTGTTTTTAGAAATGTTCTAGAAGGTAGAGAGAGAAGGAATATTTAAAAAGGGACAAAAGGTGAACGTGTCTAGGAACTTCGAGAAAGGAGGCGAAATTACGAATATTTGAAAAGAACCAGAAAAGTGGGCGTGTCTTCGATCGGTTTCGAAAAAGGAACGCGGGGTTAGAACTATCTGGAGGAAAACAATCGAGTAAAGAAAAGAAGATCGAAAAAAGGGTATTCCGGAATGTTCTGCGGGATATAAAAAGGCGGCGAATTCCGACTGGCGGCAGTATTTGATTTAACAGTGAACAGTGCGAAACAAAAGGAAGAAAAGTAAAAGTGGAAAAGTACTAGTGAAGAGAAAAGTGCTAAGAGGGGAACAGTGAGTAGACTAGTGTCAGTGTAGTGCGTGACGTCATAGTGTCGGTGTAGTGCGTGACGTCATAGAGTCAGTGTAGTGCGTGACGTCATAGTGTCGGTGTAGTGCGTGACGTCATAGTGTCAGTGTGGTGCGTGTCGTCATAGTGTCGTGCGTCGTGACGTCATAGCCGTGACGCGTGTCGGGTCGTCACAGTAGTGACGTAGTGGACTGTGAACAGTGACAGTAAGTGGTGCACGGGGAATCCCTGTCAGGAGGACCCGGCGAAGTGAACCGAATAGGGGAACCTCTGCGAGGTGGACCGTTTGTAAGTGTATCCCAAATAAACTCTGTAAAATTGGACTTAGCGTTTCACTCCAATCCCGTAACCCGTCGCTCGTAACAATATCGTTTTCTTTTATTTTTTTCGAATACGGCCACAAATTAGATTTATTTTCATGTTTCTTATTGTTTTAATTTTTCCTGTTTGTGAAAGGCAAAAGGAAACTAACCCATACAGCCATGTGCAGTCGAGACCACGTCAAGCTTGAGATTTGAAGTGCGATATTGTTTTTTATACGAACGGTATAAGAACAGTACGAAGATCAAGGTGTCGAAATTGACGTGTTCTCGACTGTACCTATGTATCATATTGGTAATTTCATAATATAATTAAAATGGCACACCGATTAGAACATGACTTGTAAGAATAATAATAAAAACTCAACAAAACTAGTCCGGTTAATAAATTTCTCATCCACTCACACAAGGAGGTTCTTTCTTATCTATACTGCGCATTACACTTCCCATTTTCATGCATATTTCAGGCATCTGAAGCAGTAACCTTCAAGATTACTAAAACATAAAACTTCTAGGTGTTTTATTATTCTGAAACCATTCGCCGTACATGGCAATGCACTTTTCTGATAAATCCTCTGAAACTCGATGGCCAATAAAAACTGTCGAACCGATTGAGCCGTCAATACAGCCGATGGTAATGCATGTTTTATTATTTCTGTGAGAAACGTAAAGAAAATGGTCCTTGTATTGTTTGAGAACCTATTCGTTCGTAGTTCACATTAACTATTATATTACTGTATTCATATAATAATATCGTTGTGAGAGCGTCGGTGGCGCGCTGCGGAGAGATATGGACACCCAATTATGGGGGTCTAGGTTCAAATCCGCATGGACATCATGCCATGTAATAATGAGTTTTTCTAACTTATGTACGTAATACCTACTGCTCTCAAACGGTGAAGGAAAACATCGTGAAGAAGAAATTCTGTTGTGTATGTGTAGTCTACCAGTCAGCATTGGGCACGCGTGGTGGACTAATGCCCATCCATACACCCTCCCTGAGGGTAGACCTGTGCCCTGCAGTGGGACGTTTATAGGCTGATGATGATGATGATATAATAATATATACAGGGTGTAACAAAACATCCTAGTAATACTTAAGGGGGTGCTTCAGACCATCAAACTGAACAACTTTCACTATGGAGCCAACTTCTAAATCGCGAAAAAAAAATCTGCCTTCCAATACAAAATTGCAGTACCGAAACCGACTCGACTAAAACGTATGGGACAGCAGATTTTTTTTTTCGCGATTTCGTGTTTGCTCCATAGTGAAAGTTGTTCAATTTGATGGTCTGAAGCACCTCCTTTAGTATTACTAGGGTGTTTTATTACACCCTGTATACAGGGTGAAACTGATATCATTAGCATCCTTTTAAACTAAGAGTCTCCCAATCAAACTGTTCAACTTTTACTATGGGAGCAAACCGAACGGAGCAAAAAAAATCTGCTGTTGCATACATTTGAGTCGAGTAGGCATTTCAGTTTAGTATGGAAATCTGTTTGCCCCCATAGTAAAAGTTGTTCAGTTTGATGTGTAGACTCTTAGTTTAAAAGAATGCTTAATGATATAAATTTCACCTCGTCGACCCCGCCCTGTGGATCTGGCATAGTACGGCACATCCATTTCTTCCTGTGGGTGTCTTTTATGAGGCGACTAAGGGACAAGGTATCTTTATAGGCCCCTATCTTCTTAAATATGCTAAATGTGATTGCAACTTAATTGTTTCGGGGTTCATAATAATTGACAGTTGTAGCGAAGCTTCTGGCCACACAGATAGGGATTGTGGTCTTGAGTTTTTGTATGTTTGTATATACAGGGTATAAAAAAAGTGGGTTGTTACATTTAAAGGGGTGGCTTAGACCATCAAAGTGTACAACATTCACTATGGAGCCAACTTCGAAATCTCGAAGAATAAAACAGGTGGACCACACAAAACTGACCTTCCCGACTCAAAATGTTTGAAACAGCAGATCTTTGGTCGCGATTTCAAAATTGGCTTCATTGTGAATGTTCAGTTTGATGGTCTAAACCACCCCATTAAATATTACACCCTGTATGACATATCTTATCATAATTATCAACTCTAGGAACACGTATCAAAATCAAACGGATTCAAAACGTTGATCATAAGAATATTTGAACGTATCCATTAAATGCAGGCATCGCAGAGCACAGATGGTTTTCCCTAAAAGGATTCTGATGAAATGCAAATATAATGTAGTTCTATGCATCCATTTTATGCATCCTACGTGCAGTATACTACGAATTAGGAGAATGTTCCTGGGTAATACTGAAGAATGCAAATTGAAGCTAATCCGATAGTAGAGATCAGCCTTCCTTTGCAAGTCAAGCACGAACCACTACTCTCTTCGCTAAGTATACCTAGTTTACATCTTTTTCCTTATATGCTTCGATGAAAGTAAAATGAATGGATGGGCCCAAAAACAGATGGCTTCCATGCTATGTGCACGACACTAGCGCCACACTAGCGCGGCGTATTGACAAAACTTTTTTGGGCAGCCGTGAATTATTTACACTATTATAGTATTTTAAAAGTCTGTGTTTGTTCGAGGTTTCTGCCAAAACTACTGAACCGAATTTGATAAAACTTTTTATGTTTACCAGCTTATTATTAGTCTTAAAAGCTAGTTTATATTTTATTCCGGTACGATGACGGGAGCGGATGCAGACGAAGCCACGGACAAAATCTAATTTGTATCGGAATTCCCATACAAACTTTTACCTCAGTTTTAACACCTTTGGGGGGTTAAAATGCGACAAACCTTTTTTAAGTGAGCATCTAGATACCAATAGAAACATCCATGCCAAATTTTAAGTTTGTAGTATTGACAGTTTTGGAGATTTCGTGTTAAGTTAGTGTGCGGATTTTCATAGATTCAAGCAAATGTGACAAAACTTCGCCGTCAGTAGTACAAATTTCTGCCACGGCGTGCGCTGTGATCGACTTGACAGTTTCCAACACCCACTGCGCACATAGCCATTACATCGTTAATGAGTAGAGTCCATGGCAGCTCCAACAGCGTTTTGAAGGTGATAGGAGGCAAGATCGAGTACCCCATCGCCACTCATTGGTCCGCACTTATGACTAGATATAATATGTAGATAGACCAATTAATTTATTGTAAATTCTAAATTATTGTTATCATTATCTCTTTTGAATTGTTATTTATTTTAATCAAAATTTAAGGATTAGCGGCGCAGCGGGGAAACGCCGCCAGTATAATGCGGGCACTTTTGGTCCAGGTACGACCAGAAGCGACCTTTCAGCATAATCTTTTCCTTCTTATTTAGTTATTTTGTTTAGCCTAGTTATATTTTAGTTTTAGGATATTTTAGTATTATTGTGACATTTTCTTTATAACTGTTTTACTTCCTTGAATAAATATCTAAATAATTTAATGTAATTTACTAATCAAAATTGTATGGAACTTGTTTTCTGTAATAAATGTTTTGAATTGAATTGAAATTGCATTTCGTTGAAGCACAGAAAGTAGGTACTGCCGGCGCCAGCGCGCACTTGGTCGGTCAACTCGGTACTTATCTTTTAAAATCCTAGAGTAAGGCCCAGTTCATAGAGGCTTACATATAATGAGCTTCGGAACTTGTACAGCTAAAAAGTAGCGTTTAAAATAATAAACCGAAACAAAAGAAAATTCCCTTAATGAAAACATTTCGCAATACGCTTTAATGGATAAACCAAACTGATGGTAATTAATGATGCGACGGATTAATAACAAGGCCTGAGTCAAAAGCCGAGTTATAAGTAAATCTGAAGCAAGAAAACAAGGGGACGGAAAATGAGAATGTCACGATGTAATCGGATGGCTGGCAGCCCTAGACAAGACATTGATAAATAGTCGTCAATGTAACTGCGCAGCGTCCGATGAATCCACGTCATGAAAGCGGAGCGGAGTTTAGAAATCTGTCACGATAACCTGAAAGAAACAAAGAAAGAAATCGATATTCACCATTAAAGGCAAATTAAAGGCACACACAAACCAAAACTGAGTAGAGAAGGTAAGCTGTGCGTTCCTGTGTTAACCTACAGCTTTACTCCCTTTTGTAATCTTTCTCTACTTCCACTTGCATCATAATTTTTCTTTTAGTGAAGTGAGGTGTAACTCGTATCCAATTTTCTTTTCCATCCAATTTCCATACATAGAAAAAAGTATGTCAAATCATGTTAAATGCATGTCAGGACTGCAAGTAATTCCCCTGGGGATCGCTAGCGCCACAGAGCTGTGCTAATCTATGTTGAACTTTTAAAACGTTGTTAACAGGAAAAAGTGATCGAAAAGTTGCTCACATCTATCTTTTAATGTAATATTTAATTATGTAGGAAACTTGAAACTATTGACATATGACACGGCTGAATGGGCTCGACTCCTTGGACAATACGTAAAAAAACATAGGTCTATATTTTTTTCTTGTTTATGTTCAAGCTCTGTGGCGCCACCTAGCGATCCCCAGGGGAATTGCTAGAAAAACGTTAATTATCAATGATCCTCACGAAAACTCCATCTCTTTTCACTCGGACCAAAAACAGGCAGACAAGAGATGTCTCGATCACTAATAGGCTTAACAATGATTCCTGTAGAGGCACTCTGGTTAATTGTTTTGAATATCTGTTACCTTATTAGTTACTACTGAAATACGTGGAATAATTATGGTTGACCTGTCTAGTGTTATTGTCATCTCGTGTGTTTAAAACAGTAAAAACGTGTATGTATTCATTGAAGCCTTTTCTTACTGCCCTATTATTTGAGGTGCCGATGTTTCGACAATGATCGTCATCATATCAGCCGATAGACGTCCACTGCTGGACATAGGCCTCCCCCATGGATCGCCACACTGACCTTCCCAGCCCTTTCGACAATGACGTTTCAACTGAAAAGATGTGACATAATTTTTAGTTTTTAGAGAGTAATTGGCATATTACGGTATTTAATTCAATTCTGGATTTATTTTGAAGTTAAAATTTCGTATAGAAGTTTAGTTTAAAAGATGGGTTTTGTAGAGTTTTTGGCCGCATCTTCTCTACAACGGAAAACTTAAAAAAAAAAAGAAAGTGATTACCCAATTGTTTTAAAAAAAAATTTTTTTTAATAACAAGTTCAACATGAAAATTTAGAGTGAAAACCATGAAATATTGACCATCATTAAAATAATAGCAGTGCCATCAACCGGTCATTTTAAACGCTGACATTTTATAAAAGGGGCTTCTAATCGTTTTTAATATGCGTATGAACATCTAATATTGAGCGTTTATGCTAATATGTTTTTTGCTGCTTTCCAAGTAAATTTGCATTCATTTGAGGCCTCGTTTTTGGTGTTCAATGGTACGTATGAGGCATAAATATTGTCTCTCTTTTTTGTTTTTCTGATGGCGTTGCTTTGCATAAAGAATGCCCTCGGGCCGCTTTATTATGAATATCGCTTTGAAAAATTAAGGGTTTTAATTCGAAATAATACTGTCTATGTTACTTTTCTCAAACATGCTTGGAAATATGATCATTATTTTGACAACCTTCTTCGAGATAAACCGAAATTGCTGTACTGGCCAAATACATGCGCGCAGCGGTCGGCAATGTTGTATGAAAATTCATATCTGTCGTGTTTAGCGACCAAATAAATTACATAGTAAACTCATATCTGTCGTGTAATTTAAAAATAGAACGATCTTTTTCTCCAAAATATGGCGACCAAGGAGGTAACTCATCAAAGGTTTTATTTAAATTTCGAACTGGCTTGCAAATAGAAAGCTGTTTATTGAAAAAAAAACTAATTGTTGTTCGTTGTTCGTCATTGATTTTGAAAAGAGTTTTTAATTTCTACGAATTATTTGAGAAAATTTACTGTTTTAATTTCCGTGCATTATATGAGAAAAGTACTATACAAGCCTTGGCCACAACTAGGCATTGATGGACTTACGCATGTGTGCCTCGGCTTCGCCTCGGCCCACATTTACACGTTCGTCCATCAATGCCTCTGTTGCTGGCCACTGCAGTAATGTACTATTACTTCTCTACGTCAAAATATTATCTGCAAGTATCTAATAACGAAAATTTCCGATAAAAAAGCATTGTTATATTTGTTGGCCTGATAGCTCAGGTAGTGATGAGGTTGCCTGCGGAACCGAGGTTTGCGAATTCGAATTCTGCAAGAGGCAAAAATGTGTATGCCGGATGGGAATGTTTGTACCTACCCAAGTCATCGATGTTTTGTATCTATTATGCATTGTATACAGGGTGTTAGGGTAAACAGTTGCATTACTTTAAAGTGTGATTGTACCCATGATGCTAAACAACTTTCCCAAAGAAACATAATTTTTGGAAATTCGCAAAAAAAAAATGGTCTTTCCATACTAAATGCAATCAGTTGACAAACGTTTGTATGAAAAGTCGAAAAAAAGAAATCAAATTTCCTGTAGGGTTCTCAGGGAAAGTTGTTCAGTATCATGGGTACAATCACTCAATATAGTAATGCAACTGTTTACCCTAACACCCTGTAAGTATAAGATATTAAATATAGGTACGTGTACATAAAGCTGTGATTATTAAAATGTGGTGCAAGACGATCTGAACTTGAATAAAACACATTTAACTCATTAATATACGTTTAACAGAATTTACAAGAAAGCAAAAGAATGACTAACTGAATACATAATTGATTTTGGAAACATTTCATTTTCTTTTCATTCACTTCCGTAGGTTTTCAAGCCCAAAATTTTAATAATTTGCAATCAATCAATAAAATTATATTGAATAAATATAAAGAATTACAAGTACGTACAAATAATGCGGTCTTATCGCTAACAAACGATTTCTTCCACACAACCTTAGGGCAGAGGAATTAACAAATGTAAATAGGTAGGCGGTGTAGCTCAAAAAAAAAAATCAAAAGCATTCGCGTTAGAATTGTAGCGAACAAGGTAACGTGTTTGAATCGATGAGAAAGTATGACATTTTACTGAAAAAAATTATTAATCGAATTTAACTATGTTAATCTCAATTAAGGACCTAAAAGTCGTGTCGGTAGTACAAGCAGTGGCTCTGTTTAGTTTTTGTTTGTTAAAAGACAAAATTTTAATGACTACCGAACTTAATGTAATAGGTACCTAACTAAATAAAAGTTTTTTATTCGGTTAAACATTTTTTTCAGTGTTCCCCATGACTACTAAACTCAGGTAACCTGGACACCTACTCATCTGTCAGTACTTAGCGACATCTTCGACACCCCACCCACTCCCAGCCCTCCGCATCACACAGCCCTACATTCAGATACTGACCTATATGTTCTCCTCAACCCTAAGCTTGCTCCTCCAGTTTTTTCAATTATTCAAAGTACTCTCTTACCTTGTCTTCAAGGGGTTGAGGAAAGGCTTGAAAGTTATGTTTACTATCTTTTTATTAATATTATATGAAACATGGATTCGAACTTAATCTTTCGAAATTATTATCTTTTTATTAATATTATATGAAACATGGATTCGAACTTAATCTTTCGAAATTATTATCTTTTTATTAATATTATATGAAACATGGATTCGATCAAAAATTCTGTTTTAGCCAAAATGTGTATGACCGTGACTTTCATCAAAATATGTATGACCGTGACTTTCATCAAAGTCAACAAAGATGAACTACGACGAACACACAAATGGATTAAACCTGTCAAGTGTGAGTCGGACTCGCGCACCGAGGGTTCCATTCCAAAATATCTACCAAAAAGTTGTTTTCTGGAATCCTTAGCGCGAGCGGCGAGCCCGACACACACTTGGCCGGTATTTATTATTTGTTGTTATACTATCGAGTATGCTCTATAATCACAGTAATCACAACAATTTTGACGCTTGTAAGTATTGCCGTTTTTAATAAGGTAAAAACTAAAAATTATCCTCACAACTAATTTTATTAATTGCTAGCAAATCTAAAACAATAACACATATTCTGTGAAAAGGTAAACTCGCTACCTATTACGGTTCCATAGATACTAACCCTTTAAAGCTAGAACGAATGGGCGAACGAAAAGCGTAGGCTTAGTAGGTAAAAGTACGGTAGTAATTATAGTACTCTGTGGTAATAGGTTCCCGTTGGCGCCCTGGGGTACGGAAGCCTGAAATAAAACCGTTCAAGTGCGAGTTGGGCTACTCGCGCACCGAGGGTTCCGTACCACACCACCACAGAACACAACATTATTAACATAGAAAAAAAAACTTTTTTTGTTCGGGAGCTTTAGCGCAAGACCGACTCACACTTGGCCGTTTTTTACTATTTGTTGTTATTCTGTAGAGGTTCCCCGTCACACTGGACAGAGCTTCGGTACTACTAGTGAAACGTGGATGTTCTGAAGTTTCAGAATATCTCTGACTACCCCCTCGGGGAATATAGTCGTGAGCATATGCTTATGCTCTGTAGAGTTTGCTCTATAATCACACTAAGTTTGACGCCTGTATGTAATACCGTTTTTACGATAACGCGTGAAGAAAAAACGTTGATAAAAACTAGTTTCTTGTTGAGAATCCCCCTTAATTTTTATTATTTGTTAACAAATCCGCCGTAATAACGCATAATCTGAGAAAATTTCAGCTGTCTAGCTATTACGGTTCAACAGTTACAGCCCTAAATAGGTAGGACAGACGGACGGACGGATGGACGGACGGACGGACGGACAACGTAGGCTTAGTAATAGGGTCCCGTTTTCACCCTTTGGGTACGGAACCCTAAAAAGAAAGGTGCTGGAACATTACGTAGGTAAAAGAATAAGTGTGTCGGGACGGGACTGAAGAAACTGATGTATCGAATAAAGACATGATTCAACGAAATGTACCTACATTAGCTCCAGGCTGTTTTAAATAGAAATAGAAATAAAAGGGAGAAACAGCTTGAAGGCATTGTTATATTCACTCGTTACTAAATAGTTTACTAGACGCTACCGGCTGTCAGCGTTTTCGCTTTTCAACATACATTTTGATTTTATTCTATTTTTATATCTACAAACGGATAATTACGGTAAATTCGTGCTTTGAGTTATTATACGGTAACGTATCGACAGTTGAGGCGAACAACACACACAAAGGTACTGAAATCATAACCATCCTTTTGTTAAAAGTAAAAAATAATTTGTGTTTATTCATTAACTTGTCACTTATGAATAAAATGGTACTTTTAACAACAGTAGGTTTATGATTTTAGCATCTATGTTCGCCTAAACTCTCGCTATTTAGCGACAACAACAACAACAAACAACAACACCAACAACAACAACAACAACAACAACAACAAACAACAACAACAACAACAAACAACAACAACAACAACAACAACAACATCAACATCATTCATTTCACCAGGTCCACCATTTCACATTTCATCAGGTCAACAACTTAACTAACTAACTGTGTGGTGTAACTTTTGTTTAGAAAATGTTGACCCATAATTATTATACAGGGTGTTAGGGTAGACAGTTGCATTAATTTAAAGTGTAATTGTAACCATGATACTAAACAACTACCCCTAAGAAACCTAAGTATAGGAAATTCCCAAAAAAATATTTCGACTCTTCATACAAACGTTCGATCAGCTGTTTGCATTTACTATGGAAAGTCCATAATTTTTTTTTTCAAATCTAATCTAAACTATTATAAAACTGTAACAGAAGTGTGTCTGTACATTGAAGATATTTACAAAAAAAAAATTACGACATGGTTTTTAACTGTCCCTGATTCCAAATCACCAATTTTTGGATTTTTTGTCTGTCTGTTTGTTTGTTTGTTTGTTTGTTTGTTTGTTTGGGTGTTTGTTTGTTCGAGTATCACGCAAAAACTACTGAACCGATTTTGATGAAACTTTTTTTGTTTGATATCTTATCATCTGACATAAAATCTGGTATATAATTTATGCGGACGAAGTCGCGGGTAAAAGCTCTTTTCCTATAAATTTCTTAGAGAAAGTTGTTCAGTATTATGGGTATATACAATCACCCCTTAAAGTAATGCAAATGGAAGAATAACTCTAAACAAAAGCAACATAATTTTTGGCACCCTTTGAAAAATGACATTTTGTATGAGTTTTGGCGGCAAGGTGTAGTTTTTAAGGAACAAATTTCGAACACTGTGTACTTTTTTGGGGATACTTTTGAGCTTGATTTACATTTCTATAGAATGCAACTGTTTACCCTAACACCCTGTATAGTGTATACAGTATAGTAGACAGTAGAAAAACAATATAATACATCTCTGACAACCTTGACATTTTTAGGGTTTAGGGACTCTATTCATAAGCCTACGCCCTACGTTGTCCGTCCGTCCATCCGTCCGACCGTCCGTCTGTCCTACCTATTTAGGGCTGTAACTTTTAAACCGTAATTGCTAAACAGTTGGAATTATCACTGAATGTGCATTATTATGACGGATTGGTTAAACAATAATAAAAAAAAAAATGTTTAAATTTAAGGGAGGTCCTCATACAAGAAACTATTTTTCTCAACGTTTTTCTTCTCGCTCTATCGTAAAAACACGCATACAACATAATTATTAACTTACAAATAGTTTTGTTTTCTCCGGGACCTTTACCTTTTAGTATATTTCAATCATTCATTCATTTTAGCGCGAGACTGACTCACACTTGGCCGTTTTTTATTACTTGTTGTTATATTGTAAGTGTGAGTCAGTCTCGCGCTAAAATGAATGAATGATTGAAATATACTAAAAGGTAAAGGTCCCGGAGAAAATAAAACTATTTGTAAGTTAATAATTATGTTGTATGCTGGTGTGGTACGGAACCCTCCTCGGTGCGTGAGTAGCCCGACTCGCACTTGACCGGCTTTAAATATTAATGGTAATTGGTAATCTTGTGTTTATAAAGTAGGTACCTACCTAATTAATGCAAGTGTAAAAACTAACAAATTATTGAAACTTACATAGCAAATTAATATCCAACGTTTCAAACGTTTGATATCAATTTGAATTAAATAATGGTTGCACGAGTTTGTGTAAGGTTCTTTGTTATGTTCGTCTCAACCTTCGTGAATGTCAGGGACGCAACCCAGTGTATTCCCAATTAATCTCTTTTATAATAAAATAAGACATCATCATCAGCCTATAAACACATCCCACTACTGAGAGGCACATTAGTCCACCACGCATTCCCAAAGTGGATTGCCAGACTTCAAATACGCATCAGAATTTCATCTTCAGCGTATGCAGGTTTCCTCACGATGTTTTCTTTCACCGTTTCTGAGAGCAGTCGATATTACGTACACAAGTTAGTAAAAACTCATTGAACCCGGACCCAGCACATGATTGAGTGTCAATAACTTTCCGAAACGCACCACCAAAAAAGCTTTCGAAAATAATAAATGTTTAATACAATTTAGCATAATTATAATAATGAACTAACCATATGAATATAGGAACCACCGCTTAGATGTAGCTAGAAACTATATATGACATATCATTTAAAAAGCATTATTTCCGTACTTACTTACATTTTAAAGGAACAAAATAAAATAAATAAATATAAATATCTTGGACATTGTCACACAAATTATCTAGTCACGTTTAAAGTACCAGAATCTAGCCTGGACTTATATTATGATGACTAGACAACGATATAGAATACATTATATAGATACAAACATCCATGACTTGGGTACAAATATTCATATTCATCATACAAATATTTGTCCCTTACGGGATTCGAACCCGCGACCCTCGACACAGCAGCCAGGTTCACTACCGACTGTGCTACCGGGCCGTCAAATAAAAAAGGGATATTAAATGAGGAAACATAGTCGAGACCAGAAATTTTGGTTTATAGTTTGATAGTCTTCAGTTTAAAGCCTATTTTTATGCAGATGACTTACAAAAAATGTTTTGTTCTAAACTTTTTATCAGAGCTATTCAACATGTACTTTGGAATCTTATTATTAATAGCGTGCCTTTATGTCGTAAGTATTAGTAAATTACCCGATAAAGAAACTGCACCGAGACTGCTATCCTGCTCGTAGAGAAGACAAAATACCTTCTAATTAAAAATAAAGTAAATACTTAAATGTAATATCACTACCTATATTTAGCTTATATCTGTTTCTTAAGTTCAAGCTATTCCTTCACGAATTTCGATATTTGTATTTTAGAACATCATTAAAAATCTCGTGCCGAGATGAGAGTAAACCCAGCTTATTGTCGCAAGGCCAAGGCCAAGGTTAAGGACAAAGGCTACGCGAGCTCTAGATATTCATTCAGACTGAAACATTCCAAGGTTTATCTCTACTTATTCTACTATAAAGAAAACGTAAATTTAAAGAGGAATAAAATATATAAGTACAACGATTTACTTCCTACATCGAAATTACCTGTTCTGAATAAGGTGTATTCAATTTTATTTGTACCATAGGTACCTACTTGGGCAAGGAGGAAGCAGGAATAGTAAAAAAAATACTATAGTGAATGCCCTCGGGGCCGCTTTATTATGAATATATAGAGAATTTAAGGTTTTAATTCGAAATAATACTGTCTATGTTACTTCTCTACGTAAAAATATCTGTAATTATCTAATAAAGAAAATATATAATTCTTATAGAATTAAGTTACTATAAAGTTATTTTATTTAATAGTAAATAAAAAAGCACATTGTTTTATTTGATTACCACAGCGGCTGTTCAAGTCTAGGGCAGACTACGCAGACACTATCATATCACCCTGACCTGTAGTGGATCTTTTATAATTGCTTTTATAACTGATGTATTCTCTAAGGAATTATTTTTATGTTTTTTATGCTATCAAATAACCAGTATTCAGCCACGAGCAGACGCAAACAATTTAGTTAATTCATACGAGAAAAAAACGATGAATAAATTTCTTTAAAAATTTCAGGCTTTGTTATTTGGCGAATACCTTTTTTTTTCAACCCGTTACCACATACATTTACAAAATTACACGGAGCCCTCAACAAATGGAAACCGTCCGGCCCACAACAACGCAGACGGCCTAATGTCTGTCCATCAGGCCCCTAAATGGAACACGTCACTTGCCAATTACAATACATTACAATTCACACTTTCAGCCCTACACTACATCCATTGCTGCTCAAAACCTTATATCATATAATTCCCTACTTTTAAACCAGCATTGTTTGTTGTATAAAGTAATATGTTCGGCGGAATCAGAGATTTGCTGTCGATTTCAGTAGAAGGGGTTGTGTTCAGAAATTATGGGACAAATCCATCTCTGGACTCAATGACGTCATTCGGCATCCCAATGACAGGATGGTGAAAGGGCGAACGCGGTAGAAATTGTCTAATATGTCTACCGTTTATGTGTTATATGTATATTTGTGATGGAATGCTGGTGGGTGATTGCACTTAGATGAAATTGCATCAATGCTATCACCCCACATTGAACTTTATGATCACACTTGTAATTAAGTAATTACAATCCATACATATAGTTCACCATCTTGTTTTTAGGGTTTTTTGATTTGGTAGAAAGAAACACAATTTAATATTATCATGCCCAGTAACCCCTTATATTGTGTTGTGTTAGCCTTTACAAAATACCTTAGTAATGTTTACATGTAGGTCTGTAGGTACCCAAAATGAATGTCCATGAACTTGTAACTATTCAATTAAATACGCATTCCATTACCTATGAATATTATAACTGCCTCCGTGGTCTAATGGTAAGAGCATTAAGCTCTTGACACGGAGGTCGTGGGTTCGATTCCCACGGGGGACACCTAGTAATATGTCACTTTGTTCGTTTTTCCCCAGTTGGTTAGGACATTGCAGGCTGAATCACCTGATTGTCTGAAAAAGTAAAATGATTTCGTGCTTCGGATGGCACGTTAAGCCGTTGGTCCCGGCTACTAGCTCTAGTGGTAGTAGTCGTTACATAAAAAACCACGTCAGTCGTAAGGCGGTCTGAAAAAACTCTGACACCAGGACTTGACTTGCTGTCCACACGATAAGAAGAATGAATATTTTATTATAATTATTAGCGTTAGAAGGAAATCTAAGTTTCATCAACTTGAACAAACGTCATATACCCCGCAAAGTGTACATCAGGAAGTTAAGTTACGTGTGTAAGTACTTGTCTTATGTTGTGTGTAATCCAGCATAATCCCCGCACACAACTACAGTGACCCAGTTATTCCCCATTTTTCTGTAATTACTCACCGCAGCTTTGTCGACATCCCCTCTGAGGGGAGTCCCGATCCAGAGTTACACTACTGATACTACATTACACTCTAAAAGACCACCGGGTCAAGAAAAAAATCGGAATTTCCACTTTTCAACGTTAAGGGTAGGTACAGATACACTCTTCATTAATTTAAATTATATTCATCACTGGCATCAACAATCTTTCTCACTGATTACCTTATAAACGTATCAAAACATTAAATTATCTGATTAACTCCTATGGGGAAGACATTTTTATTGTTCTATTTTTTATTTTTTATTCTTTACGATCATATTATCCTTTGACATTTTTATTTTTTATGTAATGCACTTACATGTAATTCTGAATTTGATAATATGAAATAAATAATTCTATTTTATTCTATTCTATCTTAAAATTTTTAATTATTTGTAGAGCAACTAGAGCATAGAGTAATAAGCAAAGAACACATCGTAGCTCGTTCTATTTCTACTACTGCGTGAACAAAATAAGAAGCACAATTTTAGGTTCAAATGTTTCGTAGCGTCACTATACGAAATATGTACTACTTTAGTCTATGGATCATCATCGTCACCTTCATACCTATAAATGCTTGTATGTGTGTCACTTTCTATGTACTCTTTCTGTGAAATTATAGCAGGGGGAGATGGAGAGTGCATTGGATTGAAAATCATCACACTTTTATCTCCAGGAGAACTTATGCACCTCCGGCATCCGACGCCTTTTTCAAGTTTTTAACCGACTTCAGAAAGAGAGATTCTCTGTTCGACCCGCATATTAGTATATTTTTATGTACATGCTTATGATTTACTCAAAAACTGCACTGAATTAAATTATTTTTCCAATCTTTTTGAAAGTACCTAGTCTTTTAATTTCCAAAAATATAAGTAAAATTTGACGTCTTCAATATTTAAGTTTTTCCATTTTATACAGTACACTATTATAATCTAATTATAATAATATAAGCCTTACTATATAGCCTATAGCCACGAGCGTAAGTGCCGCCAAGACGCTGCTTAAATCATCTGTTACAGATGAAAAGGCATATGATGATGATAAGCCTAATATAACCATTTACCTGCGGTATTATTGCTTCCACAGGAGTCCGTTTTCAAACCCCGTATGTATTTTTATCATTTTACTCTCTATTAGGCTAGACTAGGGGATATTATAATATAGTTGAAACCCTTACTTAGTTTCATAAAATCATTAAAATTTTCTTGAGAGCTTCTCACCGCCACAGTAACCCTTGCTTGGTAACTACGCCTAACTTCAGTAAAATGCTTTATAAATAATTAAGTAACATGATATATCTAGTTAATATTTCCACAAATTCAGTAAAGACTAAATAGCAGGCAACCCTTTACAGCAAATATAATTTCATCATGTTTAATAAACATGTATTGTACAGAAATAAAATTTAAAACGAAGTTTATTTTCCATTCAAATGAAGATATTTCCTTTGATCCTCCCTCGCCACCATTTGACGCATTGAAAATTTTAATCGACCATAGATTTGTGATCACCGACGCTTGATCGCGATAACTGGGTAATTGAGCGTGTGTGAAAGAGAATATGTGAGCTTTGATTTCAAACTTTGATGTGTTGATTCTGTAATGTATCCATTAAGCAAGCACATAATCGTGTGGCTTTTCGCTGTTTCATCGAACATTGACATTTCACCGGGATTATAAACACCAATACAACACTCAATATCAGCTTACACGATTCCCCATGTGTTAACAGGCAATCAATCTTCAATTAGCTTTTTGGAATAAAAGGCAATTAAGGATCCCTTTTTTGCATCTGATGGTATTTAAAAAATCTGCAAAATGAGTGGAGAATCATTCAAATAGGCAGGTAGGTATATTATACTCTGTCTAGTAGCAGAAACAGTGTTTAATGACAGACTGTTACATATTAATAGAATCTCGCTGCAAGTTTTGTACACCCATATTAGGTTTAGGCCATGATGTACCATAGAAATGTTATAGTTTAAAACAATGATTATTGTTATGTGTTACTATTTTATTTAAAACACCAAGTGTTTTATTCAGAGGGAAGCGCATTTAGCCTGTCATAGAATGTGAAGCAATTCACAAAATTTGATTGATGATCATTTCTGGTATCATGGGATTTACAGGGGTGTATACACTGATTAAACTTAAAATTGACGGTATGTTAAGTTTATGATAAACCTAAGGGTTAGAAATTACAAAAAGATGTAGGTAATAAAGACACATATACTATTTATTAGCAGCATCATCATCTTCCTAGCTGCATGACTGCATCCCTCCAGGGTTACACACTTTTTCCCACTTTTGTGCAATTGTGTGAATTGTGTCCATATTTAGAATATCTCTGATGACTTATACATAATTGGAATATTATAATTGGAATAGGAAAATATAGTCGTGAGCAAATGCTATGCAATTCTACATATTTTCGTAACTCTTTTTTCTAATTTTCGTTTTTGATCTTAGTCGTATTTCATCAACTAGAATAGTTGACTCAAGGTATTTCAAATAAGCACTTTACGAGTTCACTTACTATGCTATGTATGCTCGTATGAGACCTTATTTGATCGTACGATCAGCACTATTTTCAAAGGGCCCCTTGACAAACATATAGGTACCATTGAATGAAATTTGATTCGAGATAAAATTGGTGTTTGCCTTTTGACATGTTCAGCTATTCATAGAATTCTGACGTCAGTGTGTTATCACGATCTTGCGAAGGTTCCACTGAAATAATGTGAATTTAGATTAAATCATGAGGTCGGACCTCACTGCTGATCTACAAAATTATTTGTTATATGTTTTATGTCCTTAAAATTCAATCTATTATTTCTTTTTACTTTCTCAATACCATCCCACAGCTAGGAAAGTTCTGTATTTGACTTAGTTACTACATCAGATGCTAGACACTCTTAGTTCAAAATAACAAACTGAAAAGTTAGTGATATGCGTATTCGATGTTTCCACAAAATGACTACTCGCGAGTGCATATTTGTTGTTCCATCGTAACGGCTTTCAACGCGCTGCGTTAATGGATTTCAAGCACAACATTGTTTTCGAATACGTCGAAACAAATGGGCAGCGGAAATTTGCAATCAAATAGCTTTTTATGGAGTAATATAACAGAGACAGAAACAAAGTGCACCTTCACTCTATCGTTTTTGTTGATTACATTTTAAGGTAGATAACCTATCTGTCCAACATAGGATGGTGATTTTGACAGATCGTTTTAGAGCGATTATTTTACTTTCTGAAAATGTTTAATTATATTTTAAATGATAATTAGTCTTGTATATTTTTAGTGTATTATAAAGCTTTGACGGCTCAAACAGTTTTAAAAAGTAAAATTAAATCTCGAAAACCGCCTGTCAAAATCACCAAACTATCTTGGACGCACTTTTTTTTTAATTGTTACATTTTGCTTTTGTCATTTAACAGAAAAATAGGATAAATTCATTTAGCTTCTAACACTATCTAAATTTCGCATCTAGAATCTTCGGTCACTAAACTATAAAAATTCTGTCCGTCCGTCTGTCCATCCGTCTGTGTGTCCGTCTGTCCGCAGCTTAGCTCAGAGACGCTTAATACTAGAAAGCTGTAATTTGGCATATGTATACATATTTATCACGCCGACAAAGCTGTAAAAAAAAATCATGAAAAATATTTGGGGTGGGGATGATTTTTTTTTCTCTTCAATCCCATGCTATGGGGTATCGTTGGATAGGTCTTTTAAAAATATTGTAGGTTTGGGAAAACCATTTTTCGATTTCGGGATCCGTTAGCGAAATATTAAGCTTTAAAGCGAACATTTTCGAGAGAGTCATGGTCATGAGTCCCCCTCACCCAGCTAAACGGTTGTAGTTGGAGATGTGAAAAAATTCACGGCAATAGCATATAATTATAACGAATTTAAAAGAAAAACTATCACCGCTAAGTAGGCTTTACAAGTTTACGAGTAATAGTCGACCAATTAATAAAATGTAGTTTTTAGATTTTATTAGCCGTTAAACCGTGGTATAAAACAAAAAGCCTCCTTCTAAGTCCATATTATATTGTAACGGGCAACTACGGAACCCTACCCTGCGCGTGGTCCGACACGCACTTAGCCAGTTATTTTTTGTAGAACTTTTAACCATACGTCTACGTCAGCCCTACCTATCGTCTATACGTAATCTGTGCTATCGTGCCTTAACCTAAACTTACAAAAAACAAATGAAAACGAGTATTTGAATTGATGGCACTTTACATCTCTCTCATTTCAATTCGGACAACACTTCAATTTCACAATGAGACTGAATCTATGAACTATGGAAAATAAAACGAACAATTGGAGATCCAAATAATTAAAAAGTTTCAGCCCTTAATGCTTTAGATTCATTTTTTAGTAATCTAAACTAGAACTCCTCTAAAGACTGGCTTAAGTGCAGAGTAAAGCGTTTTGTCTAAGAGAACAGATACAAATAAGAACCTAGACTAAATAATACACAGTGCGCTTCATACTTGATTGTTATGAAACGTTGAAAATTATGGAAGTAGAGACTCCAGCAGCATTTATCTCTAGAATAGCGAAGCAACAAAGAGTTAAAATGGGAGAGATCAAGTATTAAAGTTGAGAGAATAATTAGCATGCCGTCCGGAAGAGCGAACGAAATTACGTGAGTTTCATACACATTATGTAGGCATCCACATTATTTTGAAGGATTGTTTACTAAAAACATAATCAGCAATTACTCTACTATAATATAAACCATATCAAAACAGTTTTTCTCTTGAAATAGGTAGTAGGTGGTTATTCTTAGTATTGTACTTTAAGTAAAGGTACGCAAATGATGCGATGAAGTCGTTCGCAATTCGCAAACTATATTTGCAATCGAATTCATAGTGAGAGTTTGTCACATTTGCCGCAACATTTTTTGATATAGTGTTTGCACAGGACATTAAGTCTTAGATAAGGCAGATAGGACGAGGAAAAAGGCAAGCAAGCACTTCGTTCACAATTCGGAAAAATCTATGAAAATTTCTTCGAACACATACATAATTATAACATACGTCATGACAAATCCGCTGCCATGTCTCAGACCATGAGGCTAGTGGTATTCTAACTTAAGTATTGTTTACCCTAGGACTAGGTTAAGAAAAAATGTATACCACAGAGAACAACACTATGCAAAAAGAAAAGTTAGACCAGTTACATAAAAAATACGTATGACACCAACAAATTACCAGCCTAGACCACTGATGCGGTCATAAAAGTGTGGTTTTACCCATGTCTGACACTACCACCAAACATAGTACGCACTAGCATACGCTGAATGGAATGTGAAGTCAGGTCAAATAAATTATAATCTGAGACTCTGATTGACGTTAGATATTTTAATTAAACAGCCATTGAAATAATTTAAGTAATAACTATGACGCGTAAAAGAAAAACACTGAAGTAAAGTTTTCCGTGTAAAACCAGCATCCCTTTTGTTTTGCTAAGCACTTGCAGTCCCATCTTTTATAACAACCATACTTGATATTGTGTTTTGATAAAACATTGAATCGTAAACAGTAGCAAAATTATCTTCAATTTTATTTGTAAACAAACGCAAAAAAATTGCTATGATACTCGTTTCGGAAAATAGAAATATTCTAATTATATTCCCTCTAGGCTGTTCCCAAATTCACCGCGTCTCATGTTCATGGGCATATTGTTGACGTTATTGTTTTGGAAAGGCAATGAAAACAAGAATAATAAAATATGGTGGGTCCGTACTTTTACGTCAAGCTTACGGCGTATTTACTCGTATGATAGACTTGTTTGTATCCTGGACTTTTCAATACCATTAGGCGTGTTCAAAGAGTATATAAACCGTAGGAATCAATAAATAAAATAAGTTAATTGTCGTACAAATTATCTGCTCCTATTTAAAGTACCAGAATTCATAGAAATATTAATTTACTACCAGAATTAGACTTCGATAATCGATCGAATGCAATCGTTTTTTTCTCGTCTGCATATTTTTCACACTAACCAAAGAGTTTTTATGACATCTAAGAAATATACAGAACTGGCAGCTATCTGTCAGAAAAAAAATACATTACGCCAAATACTCCAAATAAAAAGAAAAAAGTTTTCTTCCTTTTTAGTTTTATAGCTTTTGATATTTTTTTCCAAGGCATCTTGCCAGTTCACATTAATAAAATCTATAATCAATAAATAGTTTTTATTGCGAAATCCCAAATAATTCCAATAATGTAATGACTCTTTGGTGCCAAACTTTCCAAACTAAATTAAAATATTTAAAAAACAACGCGAGATTTTCCCTACGAGCAATGATACTAAGTTTTTCCAGGAATTTTCCTGGATCGCTGGTGTATGGTAAATTACATTTGTTTCAACGAATATAATTCATTCATAGGAATTACCTGACTATTGAAAAATCTGCCTTATTAAACAAAAAAGCAGACGTGATTTCTCGAGTTGTTGAGAAATTTTTTCTCGTCTCGACTAAGGTTCGAAATCTCGATTTCGAATCCTCGCTTCGAGAAATCTCGAGCTGAAACCCTAGCCGTCAGAAGCCGCCGTCTCAGTGGCCGCCGTATATAAAATTATTTTACCTTATTGTTCGAAGTTTCATCAAAAACTGAGATTTAATTTTGGGTTTTACAAAAAAGCGCACAATAAACTATTACGTAATAATTATGGGCAACAGAATAAAGTTAAGAATTGTTTTTGGTATATGCAAATTACATTCATTTATAATATAGAGCCATTTTTGACTATACAGGGTTTATTGTAGCCATGATACTGAACAACTTTAACTGAGAAACCTATAGGAAATTCATAAAAAATTATTTTAACTTCCCATACTAAATGCAATCAGCTGATCGAACTTTTGTATGAAAACTCAATTTTTTTTGCGAATTTCCTTTATGGTTCTTAGGGAAAGTTGTTCAGTATCATAGATAGTAATACAACTGTTTACCTTAACATACAACCTGTAGGTAGATGAAATCAATAACTACCGCGGTTACTAAGATAATCTACCGAGACGGTCTGTAGGCACTGAAGTAACACTTTTCAGTACGGAACCCTAAATAGTTCCAAACACTCTTCTATCTTAACGCTGATGACTGCTTCATCAGTTATAATGTTTGTACGACCTGCATGGCAACAGTTCCGTCTATCTTAAAAATCCAGAAGAGTTAAAGTACAAAAAAGATCATATGCAAGACAAAGTTATACGTTCCCCCTTTTCAGTACATACGCCTATTTACATTCACTTGCATAAAAAGCCCGGGATGTCACTGACACACTAACATATTATATAGGTAGCATCGCTAAGAGCCCCTGCAAACAGAGGGGTTCATATAATGCACCCAAGTGAGCCAGGTGCATTGAACTGGGGGGCGAATGCACCAATTATTCATCTTCATACTTTTGCTGTGAAAAACCCTTTCCAAACACTTTTTAACGTAGATGTAGATGAACTTCTGCCCGTGGCATTGCCCATGGTTAACATCAAGTCTGCACTTTTTTTTATATTCGGAAGAATATTACTGGTCTAAACTTAAATCATCATCGTCATCATCATCATCATTATCATTATCAGCCCGTATCCACCCACTGCAGGCCATAAACTTAAATGCGTTAAATATTTTCGGGAGTACTACAGACCATAAAACTGAACAACTTTCACTATAGAGCCAACATCTAAACCGCAAAATTAGTGTTGTTACATAGAAAACGTCAATAACAGGCAATCGACCCAAATTGCAATTATTGGAACTGTTGATTTTTTTTTTCGATTTCGTATTTGACTCTATAGTTAAAGTTGTTCAGTTTGGTGGGCTGGAGCACCTCCTAAAGTATGTAACGCATTCATGTTTACGCCCTGTAGTAATACAAAAATCTATCACACCCATCACACCACATTCCTGAAACGTATAAAAGACAATGCGGGTTTTTTATGGAAGATTGGCGCCTTATTTTTCGCCGTTGTTTTTGCAACCAAACTTGAATATTTTATTTCAGAATAAAGTAACAAACAAAACTTATTAACATGTATATCCCTACACTCAGTCCGGACGGAGATATAAAGGCTTGAAGTTTAAATATTACCATTACGTGCACTTCAAGCCTATATGTATATCTCAGTTCGGACTGAGTTCCGAGATATTTGTAATAACAAGTTTTGTTTTTAACTTTATTCTGAACATAATATTCAAGATTGATTGTTGGCCGCGCTAAAAAAATTAAAAAGGCGCCATTTTTAGGCATAGGCTTTTGAGGAATGAAAACACAACACGCAAAAAAAAACTTAAAAGTGACAGGTACTGGGTACTACCTAGTACCTATCTTTTTTTTTTTGTGATCCGTACCAAAATCGGCAAAACGGAACACTTATGGAATCTGTTCGGCATCGTCGCGTCGTCCGTCCATCCGTTTGTCACAGGCATTTTTTTTAGTAAGACCGTTAAACATAGAGGGCGCTAAAACTTGGCACAGATAGGTGCAGCAATTAAGGTCCAATATCATAAATGAATGAAGTCAAAAAAGTTTAATTTTTATATTGGGGGGCAATTTTGGGAGGTGGAAAGGGAAAACAATATTTTTTTTACAATATCGTGTGCGGTATCCAATCAAAGCTTATGAAAATACGAGTCTAAAAATATATTTTTAATACTTTGTTGGACAAATTTTTCAATAAACATAAACACTCTAAATATATACCTATTATAAAATCTGAAAAAAAATCATAAATATTAAAAATAACGCGTATGATGGGAAAATTATCAGACTGGCACGGCACTACTTTGGATAGTTTTATTTCTGTATAAAAATAACTACCACCAGTTTAAAATGATCTTCAATTACTATGTGACTACATACTTGGTAAGTATCAGTTTATAGTGGGTGTCATCAACGACCCATGTTAAACAACTGGTAGTAAGGAATACTAATTGCCCGAGTCCCGACTCGCACTTGGCCGGTTTTTAATATATATATATATATATATTTTTTTTTTTTTTACTTATATAAGATAGCTATTATCACGATATGATATTCATTTAATAAACTCCCAGTGTGAAGAGAAAAAGGTTTTATTTTAACGTGAACATCCAGATTCAAACAGATCATCTAAATTTGCATACTTACCAAAATGCAAATCATAGAGACGGACTCATTTCCCGCGAACGTGCACTCATTACTGTGGACAGAGATGTCGACGTGGAATGGCGTCATTACCTGGACAACCCAGATAAATTAGTACCTATCATAACTTCCCTTTGGAATTACAAACTTTTGGACAGTTTAATTAACAGAAGCTCATTTAATCGCTGTTTGTATGTTTTGTCCATACATAAGTGCTGGTAGCATACAACATTTCGTTATTTTTACTAGAAACTACTTATTTTGTATTCGCATCTCATTCGTAACGCAATTTTTTATCTGTTCTTTTCTTGTCCTACTCTACTACTTCTATTTGGGGTGGTCAGAAACCTTACTACAATTACCAAAACCGGTTTAAGATGGTATGTTGCTGTAGCAAGGTTTATTCATTCAAGATTTAATGTTATACATATAAATGTCATATTCAAAATGTCTAGTTTTTACTACATATTAAATATGTTAATGTGCTTAGAACCGAGGGTGTAAACCTACATTTGCGTTACATACTTCATGGGATGCTTCAGTCTACAAAATTGAACAAAATGGGACCAACTTTGAAATCACGTGTAAAAAATCAGCTGTTACATACCTACATTATGGTTGAGTATAACTTTGATATTATCTAGGGAAAAGCAGATTTTTTTCGCGATTTCGGTGTTGGCTAAATAGAGAAAGTTGTCAGTTTGATGGTCTGAAGCAGCATGTTCTATGTATATAAATTTTACACCCTGTATACATGCGGACATTCATCTTCAAGATGTATACAACATGTTAATGAATTACCGCAAAACCTCATACACCTCAACTGATTTATAACAAAATAATTCGATTGAAACAATAATTTCATTATTTTAATTGTTAAAATTCTATGTTATTCGCATTTTAAGTTTTGAGGCAAAAATGATTTGTTATCATTTCAGCGCTAACTTACTCATGGATACATTTTTATAATCTTGTGTAACTATTAAATAATCTGTGATCTTGTTTTGGTAGTATGTAGGGTGAGTGTGCCCGTGCGGTGGGTTGACATCCGGTTCAGAAAATTTAAAATTTTGCAAACAATTTATTTAATGTTTTGAAAAAAAAATCCCATGTTGAAACCATGATAATTCGATTCTGCTCTCGATTCTAAACAAACTACTTTATAGTTTTACGTTAATTCACTAACACGTTGTATATTATTCAATGTACCTAATTATGTTGTAGGTCCATTGCTATCAGGTATACATCGATACCATTTCTTTCAAGATACTTACATCTTCATGCCTCCGAAAATTGATTTTCCTCCTCATTTGCCTTCAAATTAATTCAGTTTTGTATCGTAAACATTTCAGGACTGTATAACACATTAGGAAGACCTAACACATTAGGACTTCCCAAGTGGCGCTCCGATAACGTTCTATTCAACTCCTTCTCAGTCCAATTTGTGCAAATTGCCCCCGAGTTCAGTTAAATTGAGTCACACAAACTCTACGATATCGTTAGCTAAATGTGGGAAATTGGAATACTTGGCTGTACTAGAGAAACCGCACCTCGCCGTGTTTTGTATACTGTAAAGTTGAGTACGTTGTATGAAAAGTACAAAAGGAGAATAAGTTTTCCGACATGAATAAATAAATACGTAAATAAATAACGCTCTCATGCACATGCATTGTAATGATCCCAAGGTAAGCTTTAGGCATTCTGGTATGAAAGCCATATAACAACGACACAAACATATAACATCTATGATCGAACTGGGATTCGAACCCAAAACCCTGGTTTGGCAGTCCGGCGTGGCAACTATTACTCCAACCGTGTCGTCAAATACAATTTGAAGCCGAAATTAATTTGAATTCTGTTAATAAATACTTATTTCCAATATGACGAAAACTAACTTAAGTCCCTAATTCAATCGGCAAAAGTTTGCACTTTTCATAGATAACAGTGGTATCGACTTTAGGTCAATTAGATAACAAGGGTTCTAATTAAAACTAATCATAATTAGGGCACGATGATTTGATTAACGAGTCATCGTTTATTAGGGTTCCGTACCCAAAGGGTAAAAACGGGACCCTATTACTAAGCCTACGTTGTCCGTCCGTCCGTCCGTCCGTCCGTCTGTCCATCTGTCCGTCTGTCCGTCCGTCCGTCCGTCTGTCCTACCTATTTAGGGCTGTAACTTTTGAACCGTAATAGCTAGATAGTTGAAATTTTCTCAGATTATGCGTTATTAGGGCGGATTTGTTAACAAATAATAAAAATGTCAAAAAGTTAAAAATTAAGGGGGGTTCTCAACAAGAAACTAGTTTTTATCAACGTTTTTTCTTCACGCTCTATCGTAAAAACGGTAATACATACAAGCGTCAAACTTAGTGTGATTATAGAGCAAACTTTACAGAATAACAAAAAATACTAAAAACCGGCCAAGTGTGAGTCGGTCTTGCGCTAAAGGTCCCGGACAAAATGTTTTTTTTTAAGTTAATAATGTTGTGTTCTGTGGTGGTGTGGCACGGAACCCTCGATGCGCGAGTAGCCCTACTCGCACTTGACCGGTTTTTTGTCATTCCAACGCAAGTGATTACGACTGGTATCGTACCTGTTACATCCAAATACATATAAGTCATTGGATAATGACAAATGTATTTAAGAAATGCATTCATTAATGACAGTTTATAATAATGGTAAGGATAAAACTACAATGCAGTAGTCACAGTTACCTCTTGGTTGACGGAGTTGCTTAAAAATCGTTAAGACTTAACAAGATGATTTTTTACCGGTTGGCTGTACAGAGGTAAGTGTTAAAATTTATAAAAAAATATATTTCAATATTTTTTTTGTGCACATCGAAAAAATACAAATAGCAACTAGATTAATTAATTTACAATTCTAAAGGTCTAACTAAAATATATTCATTCACAACTTTGAAAGTGCGATTTCGTCATGGTTTTGTGTCAAATGTGAAATTACATGTGGGTAACCAATGATTTTATTTGTTATTTTCTTATTAAATAATAATTATACACTTATGTTTACGTAAATTACAATGTTCATGGATTTTTATTATCTACATCTACATTAATATTATAAAGAGGAAAGATTTGTACCTATTTTTGTATGTTTGTATGTTTGTAATGAATAGGCTCAAAAAGTACTGGGCCGATTTAAAAAATTCTTTCACCATTAGAAAGCTGCCTTCACCCTGAGTAACATAGGCTATATTTATTGCTAGAAAAGATTAGACGTCCACCCGTGCGAAGCCGGGACGGGCCGCTATCTGTAATAAAGACAGATTAAGCGCCCCGGCACTCAATCTTGACGGCCGGTTTCGACATTGGGTTGGCAAACATGCCATATACCAATGAGTTTTTCAAATAATACCGACTGCTCTCAAACGGTGAAGGAAAATATCGTGAGGAAACCTGCATACCCTGAAGAAAAATTCGATACGTATTTGAAGTCTACCAATCCACATTGGGGAAGTGTTGGTGGACTAACGCCTATACAGGGTGTATTATTATTTTGGTTGTAAGGGCTTGGTCAATGACCAATAGCTACTGCGACCTGAATAGATCTATTGTAGTATACAGGGTGTAACAAAACACCCTAGTAATACTTAAGGGGGTACTCCAGACCATCAAACTGAACAACTTTCACTATGGAGCCAACATCGAAATCGCTAAAAAAAATCCGCTCTTTCATACAAAATTGCAGTACCGTCTCGACTCAAATGTATGGGACGGCAGATTTTTTTTATTTTCTCTCGACGTTGGCTCCATAGTGAAAGTTGTTCAGTTTGATGATCTGAAGCACCCCCTTATGTATTACTAGGGTGTTTTGTTACACCCTGTACATCCACCATGAGGGTAGGCCTGTGCCCTGCATTGAGACGTATGCGTAGGCTGATGATGATGATGATGATGAGGCACTGTTTCACTATTTCCTATATAATTTTGATGAAGTATACTACACTTACAAACTAATGTTTACGAAATACTGTCTGTAACAAATGATAGTGAAATCACCACAGCATAGTACTTATAAAACAAAGTCGCTTCCCGTTATCTATCCCTATGTATGCTTAGATGTTTATAACTACGCAACGGATTTTGATGCGGTTTTTTTAATAGATAGAGTAATTCAAGAGGAAGGTTTATATGTTTATAATACATGCATAGTATCAGCATTGCACCCGTGCAAAGCCGGGGCGGGTCGCAAGTGAGTAATAAATAAAGAATTCATAGTTTCACATTTATATTATTTTTCTTTACAGATTAATTCAATACCTCAACTTGGACCAAATCTTCAAAGAAAAGGAACGACGGCTTATATTATTAAATAAAAAACCAAAAGTTATACACAAGACATTATTGAAAACCGATGAAACTTTGAACTTTTATATATCAATACTACTCTCTCTAGTTGGTATTTTAATATGTTTGTCTATACCATTCGCCGCTCTAGAGTCACCTTGTGATGTTTTCATCATAAATGATCTACTCGTTCTTCATAAAATAGCAATATTTATTAATAATAATTTCATTTTATTAGACATTTTGATTGTATTAGTCATAGTGCTCCTAATTATAGTTTCCATTAAAACAGTATTAGATGCTATTAGAAACACCAATATTAGTATAAGTCCTTGGATAGAAAGGGGAAAATATACATTGCTTCCAAAAAGTGAAATTCGTCAGCGAAGATTTGTAACCAATTTAGAAAGTAAAATGCATTAAAATGTGAATTGTAATCTATAATTATAATTATTTTGAACAAAAGTTTTTTTTTTTAAATCTGAATAGCATATTGCAAGCAAGGTTCGTTATAATTTCGATTTACGAACATTGCTTATCTATTGTGTTCGCTCCTAGCTCACCCATATTTTACTTACTCTATGTTTTTACACACCTCCGAACTTGTACAGGCCTACCTCAAGAAACGCGAAACAAAATCAGTTGTCCCATGGACACCTGATTTTTTTTCGCATTTCTTGAGGTAGGCTCCATAGTGAAAGTTGTTCAGTTTGATGGTCTGAGTTCACCGTTTCAGTTTGCGGAGGGTTGTTCCTTACAACGTAATAATAAAATAAATTTGTTTTTTTTATCATTCCATTCCATTTTATTCTCGTTCATTAGAGTTTGCTCACGATGTTTTCCTCCACCGCCGATCTACTGATAATGACAAATACAACCGTACATAAATTCCGTAGAAATTAGTGACCAGGCTTAGGGGCCAGGAATCGCACTGCCGCCTCATGATTGAGTTGCCAGCTCCAAGGGGAGCTAAAACGGAAGGCCGTAAGGGGCCGCAAAAATAGGATATACTTTGGTAAAATTATACAGGGTGTAACAAAACACCCTAGTAATACTTAAGGGGGTGCTTCAGACCATCAATCTGAACAACTTTCACTATGGAGCCAGCGTCGAGAAAAAATAAAAATAAATTGCCGTCCCATACATTTGAGTCGAGACGGTACTGCAGTTTTGTATGAAAGAGCAAATTTTTTTTACGCGATTTCGATGTTGGCTCCATAGTTAAAGTTGTTCAGTTTGATGGTCTGAAGCACCCCCTTAAGTATTACTAGGGTGTTTTGTTAGACCCTGTATTTATTCTGTCACATACATTGACCATAAGATATCGATGGCTTCATAATATATTAAAAGGCGTGTCGTTATCTACGCATCACTATTCCAAGATCGTATTCCGATTCTATAAACTCTATGTTCTGAGTAAATCCTTGACATTTAAGTTTCATAGTCGAGGCCAAGTACAATGTTACCGTATAGTATTAAGTGGCTCCCCCACAGAGCTTCCAACATTCAATAAAAACAACTCTATATTACAACTAGAGTTGTTTTTAAACAACTCTACTAGTATAAAAGATAAGTGTACTTTTTGCAGCCATCAGCAGCAAGGCCGATTCAGTGTTTGTGGGGTGTAGAGCATCTCTGCGATGGGGATGGACCAGGTCTGCCTGCATAACTCCAGTCGGTTTAAGAGTTACCGATGATTAAAGGTCTGTAAAAAATTAACGATCAGCTGCACGGCTGATCGTATGATATTATTGTAGTTATGCACTGTAGTTATGCGATCAGTACAAAAACTGTCAAGTTCTGTAAGTCGGTTTAGGAGATACAGCCGGTCAAAGTTCCGACCTTTGAACGGCTGTATCTCCTAAACCGACTGATGAACCATGTCAGTTTTTGTACTGTTCACATAGCTACAGTGCATACTACAACAATAACATACGATCAGCCTTGCAGCTGATCGTTAATTTTTTAAAGACCTTTAAGCCTACGCTGTCCGTCTGTCCGTCTGTCTGTCTGTTCTACCTATTTAGCCGTAATAGCTAGACAGTTGAAATTTTCACATAATGTGCTTTATTATGGTGAATTTGTTAACAAGTAATAAAAAAGTGAAAAATTAACACATACAAAAAACTAGTTTTTACCAACAACCTTTTTATTCTCGCTCTATCTTAAAAACGGTAATACATACAAGCGTCAAACTTGGTGTGATTATAGAGCAAACTTTACAATATAACAACACATAATAAAAACCGGCAAAGTGTTAGTCTGTCTCGCGCTAAAGATCGCGCGAGAAAACAAAACTTTTTTGTTAGTTAATAATATGTTGTCCGGTGGTGTGGTACGGAACCCTCGGTGAGCGAGTAGCCTGACTCGCATTTAACTGATTTTTTCAGTACGCCTTTTTTTAGTATGTAGATTTACACTTGCAGAGAAAGGAACTAGTAATTATATTTAAACAAACTGTCAGCACTCCCTGTTCCATCATAGGTGATCAATGATCATAGTTAGTTGATCAGTCTAGTCATAAAGATGTGTAAACTGGACTATGACGATGATGTATGTCGCACAGAAGCTGATCAGAGATATCATCAAGCGCATGTTTACAGGAATGACTCTCCATGCCAAGTGATGAAACTGTCTTGCGTCAATATATTTCAGAAATCGAATCATTTCCTCACTTCTTGCCTTATCTGAAAATTTCAAAAATATTACGAGCTTAATAAAATATTTCAAACGCAAAACCTCATACACCCCAGTTGATTTATAACAAAATAATAAGATTGAAACAATAATTTCATTATTTTGATAGTTAAAATTTTTAGTTATTCGCATTTTATGTTTTGAGGCAAAACGATTTGTTATCATTTCAGCAATGAATGAAAGCGCTAACGTACTCATGGATACATTTTAAGAATCTTGTTTTGGTAGTAAGTAGGGTGAGTGTGCCCGTGCACCACCGCACGGGCACACTCACTGGTTGACATCGGGTTCGGTAAATTTTAAATTTTACAACCAAATTATTTAATATTTTGAAAAAAATTACCTATGTTGAAACCATGATAATTCGATTCTGCTCTCGATTCTAAACAAACTGCTTTCTAGTTTTGCGTTAATTCATTAACACGTTGTATTTTTTATCACAATGATAATCAAAAAATACGAATCCTGATCTATCTACTTGTCGTGAATAAACTATACAGAGTGTAACAATAACAAAATACCCTACGAGCCAACATCGAGAAAAAATAATAAAATCAGCTGTCCTATACCTTTGAGTCGAGCTATTGCAATTTTGTATGAAACAGCTGATTTTTATTTCGCGATTTCGTAGTTGGCTCCATAGTGAAAGTTGTTCAGTTTGATGGTCTGAAGCACCCCCTTAAGTATTACTAGGGTGTTTTGTTACACCCTGTAGAAGGGTGTTTTCTCTTCGCAATTCATTCCTTACTCAACGTTGACAAAGCAAGTAGGTATCTAGTCGAAACCTTATACGGTTGAAAGATATAATTTAATAAATAAATAATATAATAAATTTTAAGTAAAAAATCTTTTTAACTCGCCTTTTTCTGCTATCAACATATTATGTAATACAAGTTTCAATCCATTAACTTCACAATCAACCATTTCGACAGCCATTATAGGTAGCCATATTTGCAAAAAAAACTGAGATGCGAAAACGAGCTCTGTGAAGTACGTTGGCCATCTTGACTGGAAACATAGGACACTCAAATTATTACAGACTAAACAAATATATAAAATTATTAGGCATAAGAAACAAAAAGACGGTACGACTTACGTCATATTTTAGAAATTTAAGAATTAGAAAGCATGTACCCATTATTTTTGGTACGTCATAAATTAATTCAATAACGATCTGAAAAAAGAAAATTGCCAAAAGTTAGTAAATTTCCGATCACTTATTCATTTTATAATATTTACATTGTACCTACAGTACAGGGTGAAATTGATATCATTAGCATCCTTTTAAACTAAGAATCTACCCATCAAACTGAACAACTTTTACAAAGAGAGCAAACCGATCGGAGCAATAAAAAAATCAGCTGTTACATACTAAACTGCAGTGCCTACTCGACTCAAATGTATGCAACAGCTGATTTCTTTGTTACTCCGATCGGTTTGCTCCCATAGTAAAAGTTGTTCAGTTTGATGAGTAGAGTCTTTGTTTAAAAGGATGCTAATGATATCAATTTCACCCTGTATATGTATAATTGTCGCAGCCATCTGGTTAAATCTGGTATTTGATAGAAAGGCTAGCCCGTTCATAGAATGTCGTCAGTCAATTGAATAACTAGGCCGAACGTTGATTGGACAAGCGTCACTCAATGTTCAACTAGTTGTCCAATTTGTAAGCTAGCCCTTTTGAACATGGCGGACGTAAAATCAGCCAGGTGATTCAAATTTAGTATTACTTTGGTATGTTTATTTTATAAGTTAGAATATTTACAACATTAATTATGCACAACTTAAGGCTAAATATAAAGATAAAATAAGTATATATATTAATATAATTAAAAATATTAATATATATAATTAAAAATAATAATAAGAACAAATACAAAAAAGTGAAGAAGAACTTATAAATTGTCGTTGAACGTTACACTCAACGACTTGGCCAGTGGTCCTTTACTCATTCAATTGACTGTCGTCAAAGAAAATGCTGTCGTCGCCATTCAATCAAATGACAGATTTACAAATACACATGCAACTACTACCCCGCTGTATTTCATTATGTCCAGCGGTTACACTACAAATAAGTACCATATTAAACTGTCTGAACTCTTACCAATTTGTCATATAGTAATCTGATCTTATCGAAACAATTGCAAACTTTGATATAGTTCTGATGCATTAAATTAACAGTGATCTGGGAGCTCTCTATCAATTCGTTGCACATTTTCACAAAACGATTTATGTAATAGTATATCAGAAACAGGACCACCGATATTATGTCTCTGCATACAATACCAAGTGTATAGCATATTCTCTTCAGTTTTAAACATTCTGGCCCTAAATAAATGCATTGGCCTGTTACTATTGAAATGTGAAGAGTTATAACAAATAATATACAAAACAAGACTAAATTTATCTTTGGGACAGCAATCCTTTTGTCTATATTAATGATATCAACGATCATATCATATAGATTATATTTCGATGTCTTTTGAACAAGGATTCCGGAACAGTAGTAAAAAAATGTTAGTAAATACCAAAAGATATCATGTTCACTGTATACTAGACATATCAATATTGATATGGCTGTAATAACATTAATTGCAAGAGAAAATGTGGTTGCTACCAAACGTCGAATTCGTCTTTTTAAACATTTCACAAATCCAAAATCAAATCCAACCAAAAACAAAAAGAAAAAAAATGCACATAGTGTCTTGGATGGTTTTTTTCTCGTTTTCGTTTCTACTAGATCAAAAACACGAACATTTCTTTCGTAAAACATTATGGAAGTTTTTTAAACCACCAGTCGACCGCTGATAAAATTTTTGTATTATAATATTAAGATCAAAGTACCCTGTAATATTGAAATAGAAACAATCAAATTACAATAATTGCCTAATGGTACTTTCTGTTATTGACTTTGTGACACAATTGTTCCATTATTGATTACTTAGCTTTTGCCCGCGGGCGACTTTGTTCGTTTGGTTACTCAGGAATAGTGTAGTTTTCTATTTTAGTGCAAGAATGTTTACAATCCATTATGGAGAAGGAGGTCATTTTCGATGCAAGTCATTTTAGAACGTTGTCATTTTCTGAGTAGGTAATTTTCTAGGTAGGTCATTAGTTTACGCTTTTGGTACAGTTGCCTCAGTTCAGTAGTTCTAGAGAATACCTAACTAATAACATACAAACACCAAAATTTTACTTCTTTAGATAGTATAGATTATAATTACGTATGTTGAAAAAAATAATTTTTACTAGTACTTACTATTTAATAATTTTACTCGTGGTCGTCGTCAAACATCAATGTTTAATATTTACCATTATAGAGGTTTCTGATAGATAGGATTATACTAAGTACTCTATGTAATTTCTTAATACATCTTGTACAATTAATTTAAAAAAAAACATAATTGTATAATCAGATATTTATTAATCAACTGTGTAACATTCAATCTAAACTTAACAACTTAAGGTGGAAGCCTGTACAACAGTGTTGTACATCGGTGTCACTTATGACACCCAGTCCCACAAACATCATTGATTGTACCCAGAGATTGTACCCATGTAGTCACTAAGCAATTATGTAATAAAGTAGGACAGTTACTTAAAGGGGTGCTTTTGATTCTTTAAGTATCTGTCCTATTTTACTTTACACCCTCTTTTATATTACATAAAATAATGTACAATATTCAAATATTAGATTCTAACTATGAATTTACCATGTTTGTACATAACTTACAACTGATTGCCAAATCATTAAAAAAAATTGCACTCCGGGAGTGCCGGCAGAAGTGAAAACGAAGAGATCTTACGTCTTACGAATGTCTCATCGTCTTACCAATTTTTGTCTTACAAATTTTCGATCAGGGTGACGTCACGGTCCTGTCGCGAGTTTAAGATTTTTTACCCATCCCAAAAAGTGCACAACGCCGCTAAAGAAGTTTTCACTTCAAAATATTGCTACGACATTCGGTTCTACGCCGCGTAGCGACCAAAAATAAATGTAGAAGATGCGTAGCCGCCGCGCCGCAGCGCCATACAACTTGTCAAACGAATTTTCAAAATGATGACATAAAAGGAAAGTCAAGCCTGAAGTCAGTGTTAATAAATAGGTGAACTGTTCGGTTCCGTTAGTTCTACAGACGTAAAATTTTCTCTATTCCGCAGCGTAGCACTATATCTCAAATCTAGTAAGCTTATTCACTTCAACGTGGAGCACCGTTAAAAGACACAGGATCAGTGGAATGTCTGCTATTCGCACGGGATGCTTTTATAACTCAGAATACATAATTTTATAGCTGGAGTCAGTTTGAAGATGCGGGTCGGTACTCAGATTCTAGATTTTTAGATGTAGATCTGATTGAAATTTTGTCGGTCGTGGGTATTGTGTTATTTTAACTTCATAAATACCTCGGAGTGTAAACAATCTACTTAACGTATGTGTATGATTATTTTCAGTACCAAAAAACACAAAAAAAGACAAACACATTTGGTAAATTGACTGTGTAATTTTCATGTTCGAAAATGTAAACTGGTTGATGATAATAACAGAATGTGTTTATTTATTTACTTTCGAAATGATTTACGAAATATTGTTCGGTATAAGTTTTTTATAGATAAACTTAAATGACAATGAAAATAGCCACAAAAAAAATAAAAAATTTAAAAAACTAATATTAAAAAAAAAAAAAACATTTATTTCAGACTTTCGCCCATATAAGTTAGAGGTAGTAGGAGAAAGTAGTAGTTAGTAGTAGTAGTAGTTAGAGGTAAAATATCTTAGATTAAAAACTTTTCACATATCATGCCAAACGTCATCTTGAAAGCATGTAAGTCTATGCAACTGCAACAACTTGGCAACAACATTGCTGCAATTTAATTTGACGGGAACGACTTTGCGATGGCGAACAAGTCTAAAAAACCAAAAAATTTAAGCGTTATAAGTAAAAAAAACGATCTCAGTCGCAAATTGTGAATAATGTGACATCTCATCAACCCGACCCATATAATGTCTATATGAAATTATGTGAATTATTCATACAATATCTGTAAATTTAAGGTATCCGTTAAAAAAAGATACCCCATTCCACATGTATGCAACGTTAACGCAGTTCAAATAGAAATGGTGAAGACAAAACCTTTGAATAACGCATGTCCAATGTTATTAGAACCTTCACGGGGAGATAGGTTTGTGAAAAAGAAACTCAAATTATAGTGGCTGTGGATAACTCATTGGTTATGTACAATAGCAATAGCATCAATCATGTTTAGATTACAAGCGTGACGGCTTCAAATCAATGTGGGGATGTAGGGGATCGCGTATGAACATTTTAATGAGTTTTTCACACAACATCGTTTTATCATGCTTCGGTGTTGTATGTAAGGAAAACTTATAACTATAAAACATCTTCAGCTTATCAGTTAATAAACCTACTGGGTGATTATTAAGCACTTTCCTAATTTTCATGAGTGGTTCCGACCATCACACTGAACAACTTTTACCATGGGAGGCTGAAATAGCAAAAAATAACAGATGTTTGATACATTAGAGTTGAGTAGGGTGTACGTCCAGTTTTGTATGGAAAAGCAGATTTTGTTTTTTGCGATTTCAGCTTTGCAGATAGTTTAAAAGTTGTTCAGTTTGATGGTCTGAACCACACCTGAAAATGTGAAAAGTGTTTACAAAAATTACCCCGTATAAAGGCGATGTTTCAGTTGTAACATCATGTATCTAAACTATTATAAAACTGTAACAGAAGCACAGAATAGGTAATAGTATATAGTTCTACATACAGAACGGCCACTCCCCGCCCCCCTCTGACTTCAGATACCCCACCTCCCCTCACACTCTCTGTGGTAACTTGAGGGAAGCCGAGCAAGGGAATGCAGTCAGGCGCGCGCACCCGTTGGATTTGACTACATAAAATATATTTTATTTTTCTCCTCACAATAAAAATAAACGTTGAAAAATAACGCTAAATTAATATTGTCTGTGATTCTTTAGCTTAAAATCTATTTTTAATCACAGAATAAACTATAAAAAGTAGCGAAATGTATAATGTAGTTTAAACAATGCGTGTTAAGTCAACCCTATACATATGTCATGCACAATTTTTGCAAAGTGCGCATGTGCGAACGTCATCGTGTCAAATCTAAAACGTTGTTTGAAGTGCCGGACCTGTGACAGAAGTGTGTCTGTACATTAAAGATATTAACAAAAAAAAGATTACGATATGATTTTTAGATTTCCCTGATTCCAAATCACAATTTTTTGGGTTTTTTGTCTGTCTGTTTGTTTGTTTGTTTGTTTCTTTGTTTGTTCGTTTGTTTGTTTGTTTGGGTGTTTGTTTGTTCGAGTATCACGCAAAAACTACTGAACCGATTTTGATGAAACTTTTTTTGTTTGATAGCTTATCATCTGACTTAAAATCTGGTATATAATTTATGCGGACGAAGTCGCGGGTAAAAGCTCGTTTTATATAAAGTTATAAAAAGCTAAATTGTATTAAAATTAATCAAAAATAAAGTATTGCTTAAGGTAATAAAATCGTCTAAGAATAATAATTCGGATTACATAAACAAATAAAACTTTGCGAGTTGCTATTAAAATATTTTATCTGTTATGAATATAATCCTGGTTTTATGGGCGATCTTAAAATTGAACCGTTTTAAGGGCAACAATAAAGAAGGCATAAAATCCTAAGAAACTGTTAGAAAGGATTATCTTTGCTCCCCTTACTTTTTTATTGTTATTTTAAGGGTCTAATTATGTAAACCCTTTGTAGGATTTTATTTTAATCTTATTTTCACCTGCTTCGAGTTGATCTGTGTGTTTTTATTTTGAGAGTTTATTCTATATTCTAACACATTTTGATATGTATTAATTTACTTCAGAAGAAGTCGTAATGTTCACGTTCCTAGATATCTTTTGGTAATATTTTTACCTGCAGTAAAAACTATGTACATCTATGTGTTTTTACAAAAATAACTCTTTTAACTGTAAAATCGAGAAAAATTACAAAGATTTGAGTGAATGTCCATATCAATTCTCAAAAAGTCACTTCCTGCTAAGAGATCATACGGATATTTAAATATTGGGATAAATATCATAATCCAGATAAAACTTTTCTATACTTGGCCTTACAATTTAGCAACGAAGCAGTTCAAAGTTATAATGCAATTTAACTTTTGAACCAATGACGGCCGGACTCTAGGGACGAGGTGACTTTGATAGATGGCCTGAATTTCATTTATATTTCGTGGCTTGTAAAATTGCGGCATGTATTTAATGGGACTTGAATCAAATCAGTAAAGCCACTTAACTGTTACACGTATCTAAGTTATTTCAAACAGCAGTTATTTTATTTGTTAATTTATTGACTATGATGAAATTCTGTAAAATTATGTATCATTGAAATAATAGCCTAGGTAAGCAATAAATTACCAATTTACTGTATTCGCGGTAATTAAGGGAGACATCCAGACAAACTCACATTAATATGAAATTAGTCAACGTTAAATCTGGGCTCGCGTACGTGGCTATAAATTCATATCGAGCTGTATCAATAATTCCACTAGACAGACCTCTCTACCACTGAACAAATTACCATATAGAGGAAGCAATCAATTTTTTTTAGATCCCGTGTACCAAATAACAATAATTTTTTTTTTTTTAATGCCAATTGATACGTCCTTTTTGCCATTAGTTTAAGATAAACAAAACATTTCTTGATGAATATGTGGTATTTTCAATATTTAATGTTCTGCCAACTACTTCATTTGTTGTCTCGCCATGTCTCGCAGAAATAGAATTAGGTAAGTACCTAATCTTTATTTGTGGATTCGCTACATTCTACCCGTAAACAAGTACAATACAGTATATCTATAACAGGTAAGTATAGGTCAATGTGTCTTCATAAATTAAATCTTTAGTTATTTAATAATAAAATATGATTCCTCTATCGATGTCGTACTGTTTTGTCGTCGACATTAATAAAGAGCTTATACCGACGTTGAAATATTAACAAACAATTTATACAAATGTCCTGAATAGTTTAAAAACAATGCACTAATACCACCTGACATGCAGATAGAAATTGTGAAAAAATTACACTTTCAGCTATGTATGTTTACTATACAGGGTGTAAACAAATATAATGCTCCGGACCATTAAACTGAACACCTTTACTTTTGGACCAACATTGAAATCGCGAAGAAAACATCTGCCTTCACATACTTTTGGGTCAAGTAGCACTGACAATTACATTTTCTATGGAACACCTTTTTTTTCGCTATTCTAAGTTTGATGGTCGAAAGCACCCGCATTTAACAATAATAACTGACGTTTCATAATCAACTTGTAAACCAGCTAACGAGTACTTAATATGAACAAGTCATTATCTCTACCCGTACCTAGGTGTAAACAATATGCAAAATGTTATGTGCTACATTTATATTAATAACAATAGGTGTGACGATAATATAGTGTAGGTATTGATAAATGGGTGCGGTGTTCGCTGTCAATACTGGCCAGTGCTAATATATGGTCTGAGATATGATTTACGACCATCACTTCATTAGCTTCAATCTGATTCTATCTATACTGCTTAATGCATTTAACTGTAGACATATCTGGTCATATATCTATCTGTAACTGTCACATTAAAGTATAGGTAAGTAAACATTTGTTGTCAAAAAAGTTACTTACAAAATTAAACTGCCCTTGCGATGTTTGCAAGTGGATTCTCACTAAAATTGTATCATGTTGTATCCGAACGCAAAATACATAAAAGCATCTATCCAATTTGTGAGAGCATCGTAGACATTCAATTGTATGCCATTCCTGAACGCTTCCTATTCAAACATCACAATATTTAGATAAGGTACCCTATTTGCTTTCTATTTCTCCAAATAATCTTTTCAAAGGAACTCGGAAAGTGAATTGGTGCATATACTTAGATGTGATTGTGGTGTTTTGTAAAAATACAAATATTATCATTTTAGGATGAAACGCGCCGTGATATTTTTTCTAAGGTATCTATTTATTTACCATTTTAGTAAACGTACGAACTCAAAATATAATAACGTTTATAAATGACTGGTCGACTTTGACGATGGTTCGAGACTTAAGAATTATTAATTTCTACAAACATAAACACGTCGAACACGGTTTACCACAAAATCCACTAACGCACTCCGAAAAACTCAAATTGAACATCGAATGAAATGAATACATTCGTATTTATTCATCCTTTCACCGGAGAGAGCCGATGAAAAAGTCTAAAAATGAATATTTACACGCCACATCCAATAACCCTTCTCTGTCGTATCAGGTACAATGGACTATTGCACTCCGGCGCGGTTGAAGCTCGAGGCTCAAGTTACTGGCTGGAAGCCCACGTAATGCATATTTACTGTCTAGGCTGATGATTTTCATAGTTATGTTACGCACAATTTTTTTTTAAAGATTCTGAATTTATTAAGTTGTTGAATCTAGAAAAATTATATAATTGTTCATGCTAATGAGATTTCTGCTTGAATGTTGGTATCTTAAGAAGTCCCTCTTTCCGAGTACCTTAGTTTCAGAACCATTTGAACTTTAGGTTTCTTAAAGCGACAGCGCTTATCTTCTATGTATCTTCTATCATACAACGTGTTAATGAATAAGCGCAAAACCTCATACACCCCAACTGATTCATAACGAAATAATATATTCATCATCATCATCATATCAGCCGATAAACGTCCCTGGACATAAGCCTCCCCCAAAGTGGGGGGATTTGCCATAATCGCCACGCTTGGCTGGCGGGTTGGCGATCGTAGTTGGATTGAATGTGTGTACTCAGAGGATGCTGCTGCCCATCCTCCGGTAAATTTCTTAGTCGCCTTTTACGACACCCACGGGAGGAAATGGGTGCTATTCTTAGCCGACATCACAATGCAAATATAAAGTAGGTATTATATTACATTGAAACAATTTCATTAGTAACATTTTATGATTTCATGCAAGAACAATTAAATAAAATAAAATTATTGTAGTAAGTAGGCCGAGTGTGCCCGTGCAGTAGGTTGACATCGATTTCAGTAAATGTTAAATTATATTATAAACATTAAGATTTTGAAAAAAAATTAACCTTCGTTGAAACCTTGATAATTCGATTCTGCTCTCGATTCGATTCTGCTTTCGATTCGATTCTAAAAAACAAACTATTTTCTAGTTTTGATAACTGAACAATTTCTCTATACCTATAGGACCAAAGTTGAAGATGCGGAAACATCCGTGTTTCCATACAAAATCAATCGTCTTTCTGCGATCCTACTCAACCCAAATCGTATGGGACAGCAGATTTTTATTTTTACATTTTTAGGGTTCCGTACCCAAAGGGTGAAAACGGGTCCGTCCGTCCGTCCGTCCGTCTGTCCTACCTATTTAGGGCTGTAACTTTTGAACCGTAATAGCTAGATAGTTGAAATTTTCACAGATTATGCGTTATTACGGCGGATTTGTTAAAAAATAACAAAAATGTCAAAAAGTTTAAAATTAAGGGGGGTTCTCAACAAGAAACTAGTTTTTATCAACGTTTTTTCTTCACGCTCTATCGTAAAAACGGTAATACATACAAGCGTCAAACTTAGTATGATTATAGAGCAAACTCTACTGAATAACAACAAATACTAAAAACTTGCAAAGTGTGAGTCGGTCTTGCGCTAAAGGTCCCGGACAAAAAAAGTTTTTTTCTAAGTTAATAATGTTGTGTTTTATGGTGGTGTTTTTTTTTTTTTTTTTTTTTTATTAACTATGGGTTTGCTCTTGACCTCAATCCAGTCCTCAGGACGAAGATGGGGTCGTAGATGTAGCGAGCTTACCCAGAAGATGCCTATTCACTCGTACTTTAAAGGAATTCGGGTTGTAAGTACTCGGAAATACTGACGCAGGTAAGGCATTCCACTCCTTGGCTGTGCGCATTATAAAAGATTCAGAAAGGCGCTTGGTGCGGATATGTGGGATGTCAACCAAGAAGGGGTGATATCCCGCGGTGCGTCTGGAAGTCCGATAGTAGAAAGGGGAAGGTGGGATGAGCTCATGCAGCTCTAGGGCACACTCACCGAAGTACAATCTGTAGAAGACCGACAAGCAGGCCACTCTGCGGCGGTGGGCTAGGCTATGAAGCTTGGCCTCCACCAGCTTACTATCGCCAATGAGCCTCCTGGCTCTGCGTTCAACCGAGTCGAGTGCGGCAAGTTGATACTTGGCTGAGCCATCCCACAGGTGGCAGCAGTACTCCATACATGATCGGACCTGAGCTTTATACAATACTAAGAGCTGTCCAGGAGTGAAGTACCGCTTCACCTTGTTTAAGATGCCCAGCTTTTTGGCCGCAGTTTGAGCCTTAGACTCGATGTCAGCGCCGAAGTTGAGTTTTGTGGTCAAGCTTATACCCAGAAGCCCAAGACTGTCGGAAACAGGGACAGATGTACCCCGGAAAGTAGGAGTCAGATTAAACGGACTCCTTTTTGCGGTGAACAGACAAGCCTGTGTTTTGGTGGCGTTGAAGTTGACTAAATTATTGTCACCCCACTGGGAGACAAGACTTAAAGTCAAGTTTGTCCGCTCAACCATGGCCTCCCTCTGCGAGCGTATTTTATCCCCGCTGGCCCCTGCGCCAGATACATATCTCTCCATGACAGTACTGTCATCTGCATACCCAACAATACCTGACACAAGGAGGTCATTGATGTGCAGCAGGAAAAGTGTCGCGGAGAGAACAGACCCTTGAGGAACTCCAGCATCAATTGCCATAAGGTCAGAAGAGCAGCTGTCAATGACAACTCTAATCGACCGTTCTCTCAAGAAATCAGATATCCAGCTGCAAAGATCAGCGGGGATGCCATAAGCGGGAAGCTTGCTCAGCAAACTAGCGTGCCATACCCTGTCAAAGGCCTTCGAGATGTCAAGTGATACAGCCAGTGCTTCACCGTGCTTCTCGATGGCCTCGCCCCAGCAGTGCGTCACATACACAAGAAGATCCCCAGTCGATCGCCCCCGGCGGAAGCCATATTGGCGATCACTGAGTAGATCATTGTCTTCTAGGTATGACAGCAACTTACTGTTAAGTACTCTTTCCATGACTTTACAGAGAATGGAAGTAATGGCGATAGGGCGGTAGTTGCAGGGGTCGGCACGACTGCCCTTCTTGGGTACCGGTTGCACATTCGCAAGCTTCCAGGATTTAGGCACCGTTCTTGTTCCGAGAGAGAGGCGATACAGGCGTGTTAGAACAGGAGACAACTCAGGCGCACAATATCTCAACACTCTTGCAGGTATACCATCAGGACCACTGGCCTTATTCACATCCAGACTACGCAATGCTCTGCGGACCTCTTTTGTATGTATTGTGACCTCCGGCATCGAAGAATCACAACGAGGGATGGTTGGCGGCTGTTTGGCACCAGCGTCCAGACGTGAATTGCTCGCAAACAGAGAAGCAAATAAATTAGCTTTCTCAGTTGCGGAGTGAGCCAGCGACCCATCAGGCTTCTGCATGGGAGGCAAAGTGGGACGGCAGAAGTTGGATTCGACCGATTTTGAAAGGGACCAGAACTGTTTACTACCAGAAGGGTAGGATGCCAGTTTGGCTCCAATGCGGCTGACATGGTCGAATCGAGCCCTCCGGATCACCCGTTTGCAGGACTTGGCGGCAGAATTAAAGGCCCTCTTCTTCGCGCGAACCCTACGAGCTCTAACTTTGCGGTCGCGAGCTTGGACCCATGCTTGGTAGGCGGCTTCTTTTTTAGCCTCAGCGCGAGCACAATCCGCATTGTACCAAGGTTGGGCTTTGTGACCGAGTGAGATGTCGGAGAAAGGAATATAATATTCCATTCCCTGTCGTATCACGTCCGCAACCGCATCAGCCGAACTAGCAGGGTCACTCGAAGAAAAACACACTTGCCGCCACGGGTAAGACGCAAAGAAATGCCGCATCTCATCCCAATCTGCCGACCCGTATCGCCAGACTCGCCTCGTGCCCTTAGGGCTGTCATCGGGAGGAGAGCAGATCGACACGGATTTCACCAGACAGTGATCGGACGTTCCCAGCGGGGCAGAGACCGATACTGAGTGCCTGTCTGGATCTGAAGTCAGCAGAAGGTCCAAACAATTGGGCGTATGACCATCAACATCCGGTACCCGCGTTGCTTGATTCACCAGCTGGGTGAGATCTAGCGATAATGCAAACTTGCGCGCCTCTCTCCCAGCATGGTCAGTTAACTGGAACGGGAACAGCCACTCGCTATGGTGGGCATTGAAGTCCCCCAGAAAAACAAGCTCCGCCGTTGGATACCTTCGTTGGGCTGTCTCTGCCGTCTCAGTGAGATACTCCATGAGCCTGGTTGTCTCCTGGTCACCGTCGTGCGATCGATAGACACCGACGTAGAGAGATTTCTCCATTCCGGTGTCTACAAAAAGCCATAATACGGAGAACCCGGAAACCTCAAAGCAACGGAGACGCCGACAGCAAATGTCGTCGCGAACATACACACAGACCCCAGCTCGCCTCTTGAACTTATGTTCCAACGAGTATCCTGGGTAGTTGAGGTACGCCGTATCAGACGGGGTTGCTATCTGCGTCTCCGTTAAAAAGAATAGGTGTGGCTTCTCGGTCTCGAGGTGGTGGTGGACCGGATCGAGATTTGAGTGCAGACCTCGTATGTTACTGAGGTGCACTTTGAGTGGGAGGAAGTGCAGCCGTTGTCTAACCATTTTCTTTTTTGTGACTTTGTTTTTCATAGTTTGTCGAGTGGTGGAGAGGTGGAAAAAAAGTCGAGATGCCACTCAGGTACCCTAGAAGACCTCATGAGCTCGACTGACTGGTGGGAAACTCATTTGGAGACTGCGGGGACGCCCGAACCCCCCCGCAATGGCCACCGGGTCCTCCCTTCCAGTCGCCAACTGGCACGGTGGAGCATTGCGGGATTTTTCGCAAGTTGTGTGGGGCAGCCTTTCACACGTGGCTAGCGCACTACTTGGGCCCCCTACTAACTGCGGTCGGCCAACGACTGTCACCGTGCTTCGGATCCCGCTACCCTCCAAAATGAGTTTCCCGGTACAGTGTTGCTCAGAGGTCAAGACCGGTTCTGAGTAGCGCAACTGACTTTTTCCCATTCCCCAATGGCGCTGGGACTCCTGCACACCGACGGAACGCAGCAAGCTGCTTGGCGCCGGACTCCGGCAGGAGGGTGGTCGCGAGCCAGGCGGCTCCTTGCGGAGCCTACCACCGCTGTGGGGGATCGTTCAGCCGACACCACGAACTTGTTGTAGTCTGTGGCGGCGTTGCCCAGGGTGGACCACTAGGAGGTAGATCCCCAACCACCCCTAAGTTCCGTGTGGTACGGAACCCTCGGTGCGCGAGTAGCCCGACTCGCACTTGACCGGTTTTATTCATGTTGTTCCCATAGAGAAAGTTGTTCAGTAAGATGGTCAGATCATCTTGTTAATAAACCGTCAGCATATCAAGTCGGACCGTGTATCGGATCACATCTCTACCTCCCCTTACTTAGGCAGATCGTAGCTCGGCTACATTTCGCCGCTGTACGCACTAACTGTACATCACAAGGCTCCACGGACGGTCGTGCCCGTGCCGACTGCTAGTACATACTAGTTGTTAATTTTGCACGGAACGGCTCTCCTCTTGTGGTTTATTCGTACGACTATGGGCTCTGGAGGGTGATTTAAGGTCGATGCGCTAGACTTCGTGACTGAACTCCGTTGTTAATAGTCACCAATAGAATTTTAGTTTTAAATAAATAAATTGTTTAGTTGTTCTGTTTTAACTGGTTTTGTCAACAAAGAAAAACACATTAAACAATAACAATAACCCTCTGAGTACTAAAAAGCTTTGTTTGTCTTCTTATCATGTCCTACTTAGAGGTGACATCCTCACATAACATAACATAAATATGTATTTGCACACCAAATTATAATAAACATATATACCAATTTTTTTTTACAAGAATGAGATGGTACAAATGGCTTTCTTATCACCAAAAGAATTATCTGCCAGTCAACCATTGGATTTAACAAATGCTACGGCGGTGCACTATAGTATCTACAAATACCTATTTATAAAGGGTGTAAAATTAAATGCGACCTTCACTTAAAGGGGTGCTTCAGATCATCAAACAGAACAACTTTCTCTATGCGGCCAATAATGAAATCGCGAAAAAAAAATCTGCTGTCCCAAACATTTCAGTCGAGTTACGTTTACAGTTTTGTATGGGACAGCGGATTTTTTTTCCCGATTTCAGTGTTGGTCCCATCCTAAAAGTTGTTCAGTTTGATGGTCCGAAGCACCCCTTTAAGTAGTGTCCCATTTAATTTTACACCCTGTATAATAAAGGGACTTAGATAATTAAATTTATATGTAGGTACAACAAATTATTAATTTGGTAGTTAAGTTAGCCAAAATATTGCCAGCAATTAATTCTTATTCGTAGGCCAGCAATAGTAAAAATGTTACTTATGACCTTATAACTTAGAAGTAAGGACAATATTTCCAGTTTTCAATTGTCAAAATAAATCAAACTGCAATAAAATCCACAAACGTCATGTTTCACAGTATAATTTCTTCAATCAACGGAGTGGTCATACGAGCCAAGCCTGTGCCTGTGCCTGTGCCAGCTGCACACCAGTGACGGCTTAATTTCATATGCTAATGCACAGGTTGCAACGCTATATTACAATATGAAGCGGAAACAATGGTTTGCGATTTCACTTTCACGTTTTACTCGATCGTAAATAGTAGGTAAACGGACGAGAGCATATATTTCGACATACCATGTTTCAGTAGGCTCTCACCGTCTTTTTTAGGGTTCCGTACCCTAAAAAAGACGGTGAGAGCCTACGGTGAAATCGGGACCCTATTACTAAGCCTACGTTGTCCGTCCGTCCGTCCGGCCGTCTGTCCTACCTATTTAGGGCTGTAACTTTTGAACCGTAAGAGCTAATAGATAGTAGAAATTTTCACAGAATGTGCATTAGTACGGCGGATTTGCTAACAAATAATAAAAATTTCAAAAAGTTAAAAATTAAGGGGGGTCCTCATACAAGGAACTAGTTTTTATCAACGTTTTTTCTTCTCGCTCTATGGTAAAAATGGTAATACATACAAGCGTCAAACTTGGTATGATTATAGAGCAAACTCTACAGTATAACAGAAAATAATAAAAACCGGCCAAAAGCGAGTCGGTCTAAAGGTCCCAGAGAAAAAAATCATTTTTTTAACGCTAATGTTGTGTGGTACGGAGCCCTCGAGGCGCGAGTAGCCCGACTCGCACTTGACTGATTTTATGTATCTTAGATAGAAAATTGGATCCGTATCAAATACTTATCGAAACAAAATAATACAATTACAATTTACTACGAGAATGAAGAGAGAAAGGAGCTAATGGTAGCGATGCAGTATTCTGTAATTAAACGAACGGATTTCAGCATGATCTTTTTTCTGTTTTCATTTTGAAAACATGAATAAGTTCTGCATTCTGTTTAATATTCAAAGTAAAACCGTGTCTCTTCCTTTGTTTATTATTACATCTAGCAGTTTAATAAGTACCAATTTCACTTATGAACTGCAATTAAAGTGGAGATTAATAAATATCTTGCAATGTCGAGGTTGAGAAGAAATTGCCCACGTGACGAATAGTAACTCGTTGACTAACGAACGAGTATGATCAAAGAACACTTACAAATAGTTTGATAGCTAAAATTATACACAAAATAGGAGGAATCATACTTCCCAAAGAACTGGAAATTATTCTTTTCTATTGTAGCATTTCTTATAAAATTCAAATTTACCAGTTTTGAGGCGAAACGGGATTGGGCGTTTTCCTTTGTTTAAAATATTATAGGTATTCCATTTATCACATTTGCCACGTTTCATTAAATATAAAGCCACTTTGACCACTCATACAGGGGATGATCGGTAAATATGATTAATGTGCACAAACAACAAATAGCCGAGATTCGACATAAATGCGGTCGGTCTTTTCGGTAGGTAAATTTACCCACCTACTTGTACCTGATTCAGTCGTAATATTGGAACAGCAGTTTTTATTTTTTATGATTTCGATTCACCATCGTGGACGTGTTGTTCAGTCTGATGCTCTGAAGCATCCTGTAAGATCCTGTTCGATGCGAAACGCATTTAGTTTATATATATTGAATAAATAGGTACTCAAGTACTACAATCAATATTTTAAAGAAAAAACATTGAGTAAAATGAAATAACTTTAATAAGTTCATGCTTATGAAATGGTAATGGTAGATTATGTAGTATGAAACAGCAGTTATTCCAATCTTAATAGTTAAGGAGCCAAAGTTTTTATGATAGAATTCTTTCCATTCTAACCCCCAACAGCACAAATGTCTACAATATGTCTAATAGATATCTACAAAATATCTAAGTGTCTACAAAATATATAATAGATATCTAGTAGATATTCTGTGCTGTGTGGGACATTAAACGTTGTGTTCTCGCAATTCGGAAGCAAGTATGTAGGTAAACATAATTATGAATTTTTTATTGCTACAAATTATTTAGGCCAATATTTTTATAAATTTTTCTGAATTGCTGTTATTTATCAATCTGATTCAACTGAAGTGCAATAATGTGAAACAAATGCACTGAAATCATATTGCGAAATATTATACTCGGCCAAAAGATAAATATTACGAACGTAGTTTTTACTTGCATAAATTAATGAAAATTATTACACAAACAAATTATTGGAATTTATTGTAGAAAGTATAGTTGAACTGTTATTTCGTTCATCTCTCAGCTTACACAATTAATAATTTTACTTTCCTCTCTTATTAAATAAAGCTGAATTAATATTTCTGAAAAGAATTTTAATCTACTCGTATTTATTTTACTTCTGCCAGAGACTGGAAAGTGGTAGAAGCACAAAACAGTGCTAGGTGCAGATAAATCATGCGAAGTGACAGAGGAACCACGCCCCTGCATTACTAATACACTCTGTATAAACAAGTACCTTCTCTGGAGAAATAATATCTTTGTCGTGGAAATCGATTTTGTCTGAAAGTGTCGTTGTCGGAAATCTTAGAACCTCGACTCTCTGTCTTATCCAAGAACTCACGTGACATACCAAAACGAGCGAGTGTTTTTTCTCTAAATGATTTTTTTATTACATTACTATATAACTGACCCGATCGACGTTGTCCTAGTCTAAAACTAGTAACATTAATACCATTGTCTAAAATTCGGACTCAAAGGAAATTTAAAAAAAAGTCAAATCGGTCCAGCTTTTGTCAAGTGATGCGCTGACCAACGATCAGCACTTAATTTTAATTTATACTCAATGCTCATCTCTACATTGTTTCAAATACCCTCACAGGAATAACTATAGATAAATTATGCGCTCCTATGGCAGAGATATCTCTGTCCTATAGCCTAGTCATTTTACAGTTTGAGCCGGGACTAATTACTAATTGCATTTTTTTTCGCTATAATATTGAAGAGCCAATTTGAGCTTAAGAATGTACCAAAATTAAAAAAAATTACGTCTGCAACAGTTCCAATTTCAAAATATAGATATTATCTCGTTCTAAAAAAACCTGATGATAATTTTTTTTGCACATATTTAAGGCTTTACCATCATACATACTTCAAACATGGTGTAAATATTTTTGTCTACTTAGAAGATTTTGAAAAATACGTTCGTATTTTCTAATAACTACCTAATTTTTTAAATTTTAATGCCTATTTTATTGATCAAAAATAATGTATATTGTTAAATCTAATTCAAATGAGTGTATTGGTATTAATATTATTAATTTAAAAGCCTTCTGGGACACACAATTTTGATTTCTATGTTGCGTAGCTATTTTTTTTTTAAATTTAGTTTAGGATAGTATTTGTGTCACTAAAAAGCCGGTGCCGGTTACAGTTTAAAAGTCCAATTAATAATTACTCCCTACCCCGCCTAACAAAACTCCGTAAAATGACTGGCCTACTATGGGAATATCCTAATCTAATCATTTTAAGATTCTTCTTCTTAGATTGAGAGTACCAAAAAATTGGACTGACTTTTATGTCAATGTGCCAAATCCATAGAGATAGGAAGTACTACGTAGGCCAAATCATATAAGTATGGTGTAAGTACATATATTAGTTTCTCAAAAAAAACAAATGATGAACATAATAGGGTAGTACTAGTATTTATTCTGTGATAATAGTCAAATGCACCAAACAACATATTAAATGTTAAAATAATTTATTAATAAAACAAATAATAAAAGTGGGTAAGTTCATCAAAAATTTATTTAAAATACTAAACATTTCGGAAACCGGCTTGTTCGGGAGGCTGGAAATAGTCAAACCTGCGCGCGAGACGGTTCGTAATAACTCTCGAAAACAGCTTATAGACATGGCTAAGAAGGGAAATGGGCCTATAGTTCTTCAACAGGGCATTATCGCCCTTTTTGAAGAAGAGCACCACCAGACTTCTGTTCCATAATGCCTGCGGCGTTTTGCCCTCGAGTATAACGGAATCGAACAGTCTCTGAAGGGCCTTCAGGACCGATTTTCCACCCGCCTTCAGAAGCTCGGCCGTAATCCCGTCATCACCCGGCGCCTTGTTGTTCTTAAGCTGTTTGAGAGCCATACTAATCTCGTACAGGCTGACGTCCGGAATATCTTCTGTATAGTGCCGGGTCAATCTAGCCCTTGGGTCGTTAGCCAGATTTGTAGCGGGTCTTTGTGTTGACGTGTATAACTGTCCATAGAACTTCTCGACCTCTCTCAGAATCTCAGGCTTGGACGATACGATTCTGCCATCTTCAGTCTTCAGCTTTGATAGCTGGCTCTGCCCAATAGATAGATCCCTTGCGAAATCCCCTGCGGGCTTTAGCACCGTGGACCACATACATACGCTTCGGCAGGTTATACAGAAGACTGAAGAGTACAACCTGCCCCTTTGTTTGGCGTACGTGGACTACGAGAAAGCCTTTGATTCGATCGAGACTTGGGCGGTACTGCAGTCTCTCCAGCGATGCCAAGTAGACTACCGGTACATCGAAGTGTTGAAATGCTTGTACAAAAACGCCACTATGTCAGTCCGACTACAGGACCAGAACTCGAAACCTATCCTTTTGCAGCGAGGTGTGAGGCAGGGAGACGTTATATCTCCGAAACTGTTCACCGCTGCTCTGGAGGATGTTTTCAAGGTTCTGGACTGGAAAGGGCTAGGCATCAACATGAACGGCGAGTACATCAGTCACCTTCGGTTTGCCGATGATATAGTCATCATGGTGGAGACTATGGAGGACCTCAGTCGAATGCTCGATGATCTTAGCAGAGCCTCCGAACGAGTCGGTCTGAAGATGAACATGGACAAGACGAAGGTAATGTCAAATGCCCATGTTGTACCCACTCCTGTAATGATCGGAAACACTGCGCTCGAAGTTGTTAACGATTATGTTTACCTGGGACAAACTATCCAGCTAGGTAGAGCCAACTTCAAGAAAGAGATCAACCGTCGAATCCAACTCGGCTGGGCAGCGTTCGGGAAGCTGCGTAGTGTCTTCACGTCCCAAATACCGCAGTGTCTTAAAACGAAAGTCTTCGATCAGTGTGTGTTGCCAGTGATGACATATGGAACAGAAACGTGGTCGTTCACTCAAGGCCTCATAAAAAGGCTGAAAGTCACCCAAAGGGCAATGGAGAGGGCTATGCTCGGAGTCTCCCTGCGAGATCGAATCAGAAATGAAGAGATCCGCAGAAGAACCAGAGTGGCTGACATAGCCCAAAGAATTGCTAAACTAAAGTGGCAGTGGGCGGGGCACATTGCTCGCAGAACCGATGGCCGATGGGGCCGAAAAGTTCTCGAGTGGCGACCACGTACCGGAAAGCGCAGCGTGGGTACGCCCTCCACACGGTGGACCGACGACCTGGTGAAGGCGGCGGGAAAACGATGGATGAGGGCAGCGCAGGACCGGTCGTTGTGGCGATCCTTGGGGGAGGCCTATGTCCAGCAGTGGACGTCCGTCGGCTGAGATGATGATGATGATGATGATGATGACTAAACATTTTTGCTAATTGTAATTTCACAATTAACTTCGTAGTATCTATTTTGTGAATCAAGGAAATATTTTTTTTAGTTTCAAATTTATTTAGGCCCGGAATTTCCGAATGTGTGTATTAGTTATCCAAGTAGCGAATAATCATTTCGGCAATTTTACTTAATAATATGTTTTATTAGGTAGGTATAAAATTGCTAATATCGGAATGTAAAATTTATTAAATGGAACTTACTACACTAAACTACTACTACTACTTTACTAAAGCCATAAAGACTATACCTACACACAGAAAAGGAAATATTGACAATGATTAAATTCTCTGAAATACTTACCTATCTCTTATTACCTGCATAATTCTATGTTAACTTCTTGTTACTTTATTTCGTCTACACAAAAATAAGAATTTAAAAGGAATAAAATTAATTTATTTCCTCTATTGTTTCGCCAACAAAGAGGTTTTAGGTTCATTAATTTAAAATCTTAGCAACAATACTGTATAGTCGTTAGCTGAAAGGGTTCCGTAGTTGGCGCTGAATGGAGAAGATACTATCCTCTGATAGTGAGAACACATTAATCATTTGCTTACAGTAAACGAAGAGATAGAATAAAGTATTTTCGTGAGTTTCAAGCTAGGTATTTGTTAATAAAGATTGATACTTCTAAGATGTAACGACGATGCACCTAGGTTATTAATGAGTTTTAGTATTACTTGTTCTACTATTATTACGTAGGTAGTAACCGTTATATCAACTCCTAAATTATATAAACCTCAGAGGAAGGATCTCTTTATTCTAAAGCATATAGTCCGCATCAATTTACAATTGTAGTCTCTTTTGTCTTATGACGTACCTACCTTTAATAGTAGGAGACGGAACTATAGATCTTTGTTTATGCGGCTCTCCACTTTTTTTGTACTAGTGTGTGTGGAAAGTGACCGTCAACATTAGGGCAATAATTGTCACTGGTCATCTTTTGTCCATACTACTTGACACCACACACTCAAATACAAACGTCAAAATACTGGACATTCTTGCAAATACATAAACGCCCTAGATGGTACTATGAAGGATTGACACTCAATTATTTTTTTCATCTCAAATGAGTTTGAAGATGAGAGAGGCGACTAGGCCTATGGTCCTTCGAGCCAACTTGGTGTTATACACAATCTGAAACCTATTTATACTATGTATAGAGTATAACCTCCATAAATCTAATAGGTTCTTTTGTCGTAACATAGCCTTACCTTCCATACTAAAATCTTCAAACCCCTTTATCTGTGGTAGATTTTGTATTGGACAAATATTTATATAATATTGTATAATATTGTACTTTACTTTTTGCATTAAGTACCTGCGTATATGCTTTAATTCAATTTCATTAGATACATGCAATTATATAGTTAAATAGATACTGAAAATGTTATCCTGAAACGTACAGTAATTGTATTACAGTGTAACTAAATAGCGTTGACAAATCCACCTCAATATATCAGTGGACCTGAATGGAGCGAAACACAGTAATTACGCGTCAAACAAAGGGACGTATGTAAATATAGCGATATTGAGCGGACAGACAGACGTATGTGAAAATTATACGATAGTATCGGCATCAGCATTCTTGTTGCGGATGTTTGTGTTGATCCGAGTGATCCGACCCTAATTAAATTAGACGATGTTAGGTTGTAATAAAATATCAAATGATTATTATACAGGGTGTAAGTGATAGCAAATACTGAAACGGTGAACTCAGACCATCAAACTGAACAACTTTCAATATGGAGCCTACCTCAGGAAACGCGAAAAAAAATCAGCTGTCCGATACATTTTAGTCGGGTAGGTACAGCAGTTTTGTATGAAACAGCTGATTTTTTTTCGCTTTTCCTGAGGTAGGCTCTATGGAGCCTAAAGGGGTGAAAGTTGTTCAGTTTGTTGGTCCGAGTTCACCGTTTCAGTATTTGCTAGGCTGTCACTTACACCCTGTATACACATCTTTATATGCATCGCCGTTCAATCATCGTTTTAACAAACTATATTTCTTTTTCTGAGTTGATGTTCTGGTGCGTAATGGCCTGACCTCGAAGGTTATCGTCGGCTCACGGGGCATAGTAGGTACCCCATAAGTAAATTAAAGTATGTACCTATATATCTTATCAATCTCTGCACAAGATAATCAGTTTTAAATGAAAATATCATATATAATATGGAAATATCGCTATGGTCACTTTAATTCTTTATCTACTAGTACTTGTTGTTTCCCGCTACTTCGTCTGCGTAAAATTTATATTCCAATGTCCTTTCTCAGGGTTAAGCTATATTTCCAGCTAGTTCAAGCTGAACCGATTTTATCATTTAGTATACTTAAATTATAAAATCGCTATTTAGAATTGAAAACGTAACAGATAAACAGAGAAAACAGAGATCAAGCCCTTTTATATTGTTCGCGGCCAGCGTTTTGGGTACCCTCCCACAAGGACCGAACCTGCACCACATCCTAGATTAGTTTAGTCTTAAGTCACTTTATTTGTAATTATTGTTTTATATCTTCCTATTAATAAATTTTATATTTATTTATATTAGAATATAAAGATTTATATTATATTTCTTTATATTTATTTTTAGATTAAATGTTTTCTATTTCTATGTCAGCTCTAGCACGAATATCGAAAGCACCGTCAGTAACGTAACCGTCGTTTTAAAGGCTGGTCATTAAACGGGGATTTGAAGGGTCGAGTGGACCGAAATAAAGTTAGTCTCAGGACTATAGAGTATAGACTAGGAAATAGCCGGCTCTATAACAGGAGGTAGAACTATAGAGGATGAATGGGAAGGTGATTAAAGTGACGCTTTTGGGGTAGATTATCTTTGCTGATGAGCCGTTTTAAGATACCTATTTGCATAACTTGGAATGTGATACCTACGTATTTTATTGCTATTAGCCAAATGGACGTATGGAAATAATTCAAACCAATGTAGGTAGGTTAAAGTAGTGAGTAGTAAGGTCAAATGGTGGGATGACGGATGACATAATAAAGAAAACTGCTCTTTGATTATTTAGACCTTGACAATGTTCACGAAATTCTACGTAACGTACCTAAGCAGAAAAAAGACAACAGAATCAGAAAAGGCGTTGTAAGTATAAGATCAATTCCTCTTAATGATCTTATACTTACAACAAATTTTCTGGTAAAATCTAAGTACTATTAAAAAGAATAATCAATTATTTTATTTTAGTTCTGTTTTTGTACCAACTTATATTTTAGTTATATCGACAGGAATTATAGTAACAACAGGGTTATTGTCAGAGAATTTTTGCCGTGTACAGAGTCCCTTAAAAAATGCTGTGCTGTAAGAATTTACGGCAGTTAGTCCGTCAATCTAACGAAGACTGGCGCGTAATTGTTTCTCTTTTGGTTTGGACCCTTTTGAGCGCCGACCCAACGTCCAGTAGTTGGTAAGTCAATGGTACATCTCCATAAAATCATGGCTAGTATTACACTATAGTAAGTACGAGTAGTGTACTGGAATTTATAATTTATGACATCGACGTCTGCTCCGGCACGATAACAGCTCGAAGTCCGGAGCTGACTTCAACGTGAGTTAAACTTAGGTTACGACGATAATAACCTAACCCTGGTTTATAATAGGTAATGTTACTCATGCATCTGTAGGAAATCTTTCAATATAAGATACTACAAGCATACTTTCTTTCTGTTATGCTATTAGTGAAAATTGTTCAGTTTAATGGTCTAAACACACCTTGCATGAGTCGAGGAAGCTTTTGAGGATGCGACTAAGAATATAGGTGTTAGTCAATATCTCGAGGTTCCTCCAGTGAGGTCGAGTCAAAAAATTTGCAACAATGGTGGAATTACAGGTTCTTTGTTCCTTTTTTTCACGATGTTTAGAATTGCAAAAGACACGTGCCATAGTTATAAACATCAGTGAGTCAGTTTTCTTTCAAACTATTAGCGTACACTGAAAAAAAATTGTTTACTTCAACCGACATTATGAATCCATATGAGCCTATCAACATCATGACTTCTCCGACTAAGAGAACTTTGTTAAACGAATTCGGCTTGTTGTTACAACTACCATCTTTTGTTTTTAGTAAACAATAATAACGTCATTTCAATTATTTTGGTGCTAATTAAGAGAAATTATACTTCTTAGTTGGCTCGCATTTTTTTCAGTGTAACAACGCGCTTCTGCAAACCTAGTGGACGCGCTACACTATCGACGCAGCCCCAGCAACATCCTGGAATCTTGTTATATTGGACTAGGGCATCTAGTAGAATGATGTACGGAAAGCTTATTTCTGCCTATTAAGGACAAATTATCGATTTAGGAGTCTAACGCAAAAATAATAAGAAAGTGTATCTACACCTCCATTCACACTACCCTATGTTATAAAGAAGGAAAGAAAATATTTTATTAGCATATTATCCTACAAAACACACTGACATTTAGACTGTGATTATGTGTATTGTGTAAAGATGTACGAAGTACAACCCGGGCGAATTAAATTAACACCTGGCTCGTACGACGTTGGTGCGTAAAATAACAGCAAAAGAATAACTCGAAAATTCTAAAGCGCAGGGATACGTGCAACGGTAACTGAGATGCTATCGCTTCTGGCCTTAAAATTTTGGCTTTTAAAATTTTTAAAATTTGGCTTTAAAATTTTCGAGTTATTCTTTTGCTGTTATTTGTTATTGTTTACACCAACGTCGTTCGAGCCACGCCCTGTACCCGGACTTTCGATGTTCGATATATCGCCACTGTTTCGGTTCGCACTTCATTGTAATAGAGTTGACATTGTAACGAAAACGTTCACGCAATTGCGAAGTTCAAATGTGCGGGTAGAGGTCCAGGTGTCAAGTTAATTCGCCCGGGTTGTAGGTAGAAGGTAGCTTGCAGAGACATTCATTACGTAGGTACTATTCTATATTCTGTGGCACAGGTTACTTTTCACTATAGGTAGGTATACCTACTGATAATGGAACTAATCAGTTGCAATGGTTGGTATTGGATAAAAATGATGCAATAGGTATTTAATCATTAAGTTCCAAACATTAGGCGTAGGTACTGTATAATAAAGTAAATAATTATGGGTGGTTCTATTTAAGAAGGACGAAAACCATGTTAATTCCGGCACAGACTTTTTTTTGCGTTTTAGGCAAAAGAAGTAGTTTGAACTATAGCTTACATTGTTTCTATATTGATCTAAAACGGGCCAGTCAAAAAAACTAACTATTGATTATTATAAAATTTTAGTGTCCAGGAGACTGAGGCTGGGAACAGAGTACTGAGATTTCAAATAATAAGTCCTAGTAAACCAATGTTTATTGTAATCAAATTACTTAGGGAATAAACAATTAAAATTTTCACGTTATGAAGAATCATTTGAAATAGATTAGAACATAAAACTCACGCTAAAAAAACAGAAACAAAACTCGAAACTTTTTTCGATTGCTTAATAATTTATTATAAAACGAGTAAGGCAATCTATAATTAGTAAATAAATTTAGTATTAAATAGATAACCATTTTCAAAATTAACACTAAGTCTCAGTATCCTGGTTCAATCTCAGTCTCCTGCCCATCAAATTGGCAGAAGACTGAGGACAGGATACTGAGAATATTTTAGTTACTGGTTAATAACAAAGTCTCCACACCATTTCACTGTTAAATCAAAGCAAATCTATACAAGTACTTCAATATGTTACTAGATTTAACTGGTAGAAAATAGCTGGTAATGACTGTCTTCGTCATACTTACGTGCAGGATACTGGGGAGCTGACCGACCGCGACCCAACCTCACTCAAACAACTTGTCGCAGCGAACGCACGACACACGAGCGAGACGTAGGCAAACAACCATGAGCTAACTTCACTTAGATCGTTCATTTCAACAGAACACCAACTAACTAGATTACGCACAATTTGATAATTTCATAAAGTTCTGATGTAGCAGGAGACTGATGTAATTGCACACTAGCAACAAAATTACACAAATTCGTTAAAAGTTCATTTTTTAAGGATTTCTATTTCAGTGCAAAAATTCTATTTTATTTCTAAAACCGGATTATTACTAAGCATCAAAGCTTTTGTTTTGTACAAGAGATATGTCAGGAGACTGAGAAATTGGCTCTTCAAAGTATATACATTTTAGAATCGAGCTTACTTTCAGTGGCATAATAGAAAAAGTTAGTTGTTCAGGCTTGGTTGCGAATTAAAGTGATAAAATTAAATAAAATATACGAAATACGAAGAGCCGTCGAAAATTTCATCAAGAATAGAACCACTCTTATAGATCAATGCAACATAATGAGAATAGAAACCATCGTCCCTCCGAAGCTATCTCGCGCACGCTTATGTACCTACTTATTGACAAGTAATTTGCTGCATGATTAACTTGTCTCCAGCTTGTCTCCGCCACTAATTGCTTCCAGCCAAATAGATAATAGGGAATTATTGAAAGAATCAACGGTACCTAATTTTGTTGTAAGGAACCAACTGGCCGTGAAATTGTGCTAAATCCCCAGACATCACATCGATTTGTTTTGAATATTTCACTTACCTACAAGAATACCATAATATGGTATTCTTGTAGGTAAGTGAAATAGTAAAATATTATTTTAAATAAGTAGTACTAAAAAAAGATTTACTAAAGGTAATAGTTTAAACTGTAGACCTATTTTAGAACGGAAGTGAGGATGATGATCAAACTATGCTTTTAGCTAAACATCGGTTGGATTTAGGCAATGATATTAATGTTGATATACAGGGTCCTTCTTAAGAGGGCTATCGCAGTCCAGTGGCGCCCTCATCACATTATAAAAGATTTCTCAATAAAGAAAGCCTAAATTAAAAAATTGCTCAACAGATAAACTACAAAAGCCTTCAAGCCATTGTTATACAATATTTTTATAGGTTCTAAACATTCCATTTTTAGACAATTTCGAATAAAAACACAAGGGGCCGTTTTTTTTTTTCTTTTTTCAAAATTTTTATGTTTAGACCTTTAAAAAACCTATAAAAGTATTCTATGAAAATAGCTTGAAAGCTTTTGTAGTTTATCTGTTGAGCACTTTTTTAATTTAGGCTTTCTTTATTGAGAAACCTTTTTTAATGCGATGAGGGCGCCACTGGACTGCGATAGTCCTCTTAATATGCTGACACTTTTTTAAGGGGATGATCAGACCATCAAACAATGAACAACTTTCTTTATGGGACTAAAACCGAAATCGCGAAAAAAAAAATCTGCTGTCCCATACATTTGGCTCGAGTAGGTTTGCAGTTTTGTATGGGTCAGCTGATATTTTTTTGCGATTTCGATTTTGGTGCAATAGAGAAAGTTGTTCAGTTTGACGGTCTGATCATCCCCTTAAAAAGTGTCAGCATATTACTCATAAGAAGGACCCTGTATGTAATAAAAGCTACCACAAATAATACTTATCAAAACAAATATTTTGTGAATACAAACTAAAATCAGCAATCAAGCATGCCCGAACTTATATGAAAAGAGACAAATTCGACTTCATCAACCTATACATCCCACTGCAGGACACTGGCTTACCCTCAGGATGGTATATGGGCGATAAGTTCACCACCAAATTCATACCTACATAGGACTTATTAAGTATTAAAACTAATCATGTACAAAAAATGTGTTTTATCAGCCTTGCAACTGATCGTTAATTTTTTACAGACCTTTAATCATCAGTAACTCCTAAACCGACTGGTGTTTTATGCAGGCGGACCTGGTCCATCCCCATCACAGAGATGCTCTACACCCCATAAACTCTGAATTAGCCTTGCTGCTGATGGTTGCAAAAAGTTCACTTATCTCTCGGAATATTAGGTATTTTGATGCGCGATTTATATCAGCTACCTAATGCAAGAAATAAATAAACATTTTGGTAGGTACTTTATCTCCCAATAAAATAAATAGAAAACAATTTTTGTTATGTCCTAAAAATGCATCAATATTTCACGTTTAATGGCTAAAGTAAACAGTAGCATAACGTAGGTACGAATATATAGCTACTTCTATTGAAGGGTTATGATCTATCGAGGCCATAAAGGTAACTCCGATTTAGGGGTACATTTGCCGACTCTGCGATTTCCTATACTTATTGATAAATGTTTTGTTAAAAATGTCAGCAACCACTTTGCGGTAATATTGCTAGTTTCAGGCGAAATGACACATCGTGCTGTATGGATGGAAATGGTTAGTAAGAAAACTCTGTTTACCTAGTATTTGTCAAAAATACAAATATATTATATACGCAAACCTTATCTTTTTTAGCGAACTCTTACTTTTAATACATCGTATTAGTCATTGGACTTTTAATACATAGGTAGGTTACTGATTATCATTAGTCATTGGACGACAAGTTTTCATTAAAATGTCTAACATCCATTGATGTGGCAACGTTTTAATTTTGGTTTTAATATTAAAACCGACTTCAGTATTAAAAAAGTAAAAAATGATATTGCAATTTTGTACTTTTGAATAGAATGTTGAATTTTCACGACTCGATTGTAAAGTACGAATTATAAGATCCTTCATAAACATTGTTTCAAAATATGTATACTTTTTTTTTCATTTGTACAGGGTGTAACAAAACACCCTAGTAATACTTAAGGGGTGCTTCAGACCATCAAACTGAACAACTTTCACTATGGAGCCAACATCGAGAAAAAATCAGGTGTCCCATACAAAACTGCAGTACAGACTCGACTAAAACGTATGGGACAGCAGATTTTTTTTATTTTTTCTCGATGTTGGCTCCATAGTGAAAGTTGTTCAGTTTGATGGTCTGAAGCACCCCCTTAAAGTATTACTAGGGTGTTTTGTTACACCCTGTATTTATTTCGAGGCTTTTATCATTTATGATATATCAGCCCCATACCTAAAACACTTACACCTTATTCATTGAAATATTAAAGCATCCTAGCCACCTCGGAGTCGGGGATGGCCGAGGCTTAAGGTGGTTTCAGTCCATACAAACGTTTGACGCACAATACGCATAGATGGAATTAATAAAAGTAATATTTTATATATCAAAAAATTAAATCTATGCAAAAAATAGTTTAGAAAATCTAGATGTCGCGTATCAAATAACATTTGCAATTTATTATATAATTACGAAGATATAAAGCTTATTTGATACGCGACATCTAGTTTTTTTAACCTATTTTTCCATACATACAAAGTTACTTATATTAATACCGTCTACGCGTATTGTGCGTCAAAGTTTTGTATAAAATTGACCCCTCTGCAACCGCCTTAATGGTACGCACCCACGCTGCCTTGCTGAATGTTATATGCAGGTTCAAAGATGTTTTTTTTCTTCAAAATATTTAGTGTAACATCTCACCTAACAACGTGTTAATGAATTAACGCAAAACTAGAAAGTAGTTTGTTTAGAATCGAGAGCAGAATCCAATTACAATGGTTTCAAGATGAATATTTAAAAATAAATTACCTAGGTTGAAACCTTCAACAAAGGTTTTTTTTTTTCAAAATATTAAATGATTTGTTTGTAAAATTTAAAATTTACTGAACCCGATGTCCACCCACGCCACGGGCTACTTACTACCAAAATAAGATTATTAAAATGTATCCATGAGTACGTTAGCGCTTTCATTTATTGCTGAAATGATAACAAATCATTTTTGCCTCAAAACTTAAAATGCTAATAACTTTAAATTTCAACTATCAAAATAATGAAATTATTGTTTCAATCTAATTATTTTGTTATAAATCAGTTGGGGTATATGAGGTTTTGCGCTTATTCATTAACACGTTGTATAGTTCCTACATCAGATATTTATTACTGGCCGATATTTATTACAGACTGCTAGTTTATCCCCCTCGGGGAATATAGTCGTGAGCATATGCTATGCTATGCTAGTTTATTAGAAAACATGAATTCCTTTACAAATTTACATAAACCAGATAGAGAAGCAGAAGTGTCAGACAACCACAAGTCGTATCATGTGTAGGTACAGTCGCCATCAGATATATCGTAGCATACAAGGTGTCCAAATATTTCTGAGCAGTGCTAATTTTCATTAAATTCTTTACAGTAAATGTTACCAATTATATCTAAACGTGTATTTTGTCTTAAATATCTGAACAGCGAATTTTCAATAATTTCTTTACAATGTTATTTAAAATTAAAATGTAAAACAACGGAGTTAGGTTTTTTCCGAAACTGTTCAGATGTTTATGACCACCCTGACTACGTAGATATATTTGATGTTCTAGGCGTTCCTATATTTTTGATTTGTTATGAGTAAAGAAATTATTGAAAATAAGAACTGCTTAGTAATATTTGACCACCTTGTTTGCTAAGATATATCTGCTGGTGACTGTACATACATAGGCAGTATGCTCGTATGTTTGTTACCAATTATGAGACAGGGCATAGAAGCAGTACCAATATTAATTAAGCTACAAACTATGTAACAAACGGACAGACTGACCATTTTGATATGACCGCAAGGCACAATTACGCAAACACAATTGGATTTCTGTGTTAATTTGCGATTATTGTTCTATATCTAGCTACTTACAAGACATCATGTCCTAATGCTGTAAGCTTACATCATCATTATGTAACTAAGTATGTTTATGCGAACTATATTCCCCGAAAGGGTAGTCAGTGATGGTAGAAGGTACCTATTCTTATATAGCATTATTCAGAATAGCCACATTTCACCAGTGCCTTATGCCAGTGTGACGGCTGTTATAGTGATCCTTTTGTCACTCAATTGACTGCGGATTTGACGCGGACACAATACATGCCTCAATTCGGTCAACCTTGGGTCAACCCACAGACTTCCTAAGTCTCTTTGTCTATCAAACAAAATAACCCAACTACAGGGTGAAATTGATATCATTAGCATCCTTTTTAAATATGACTCTACCCATCAAACTGAATAACTTTTACTTTGGGAGCAAACCGATCGGAGCAAAAAAAAAATCTGCTGTTCCATATTGAACTGTTACACATACTAGACTCAAATGTATGCAACAGCAGATTTTTTTTTGCTTATATCGGTTTGCTCCCATAGTAAAAGTTGTTCAGTTTGATAGGTAGACTCTTAGTTTAAAAGGATGCTAATGATATCAAATTCACCCTGTATAATAGGGTACCCTAAATACCTACTAATAAATAAGTACCCGAGAAATATGAACCATGTTGTTCCTTCACACTCGAGCTAAAGACAAATTTATCTAAGTATGTGTATAAGAAAATCAGCGGTAGGTACGAGCATCGGATCGAAACCACGACCTTACCATGGTGAGCTGTCATAGTTAACATTAATGTATCAGCTCACCATCATCATCATCATCATATCAGCCGATAGACGTCCACTGTTGGACATAAATCTCCCCCAAAAGGGGGGATTTACCATAATCGCCACGCTTGGCAGGCAGGTTGGCGATCGCAGTTGGATTGAATGTGTGTACTCAAAGGATGCTGCTGTCCATCCTCCGGTAGATCCCTTAGTCGCGTTTTACGACACCCACGAGAGGAAATGGGATGGTGCTATTCTTAGCCGACACCACACGGACACACGGACTGTATCAGCTACCTTGTTTAATTACCATACTTAATCAATCAGCGAAATCGTGATCTAGTGGCGAGTAACATGTAGGCAGACTCGTACCAATGAGTTCTTCGGAATTATTGTACCTACTCGTACGAATTGTTTAACACAATTTGCTTTTCAGTGTAGGAAAACATCGTGAGGAAACCTGCATGCTTCAATTTCGAGGCGTGGTTCACTCCCTTCCTATCACACTAGACAGAGATTCGGCACTACTAGTGCTGGTGCTTAAAGCCCACGGGCCCCCAACGGGTTCCTATTTTATGTACCAGGGGAATGAAAGAACTTAATTTAAGATAACAAAAATATTATGTATCTACCACCTATTATGTTTTAAGTTTTGTACCATAATAATTAACCATAATTTGATACAAATAAACTTTTACCTTTAACCATGGATATTCCGAGATTTCAGAATAACTCTGACGGTAGGTAGGTATACAGCGTGTTAATGAATAATCGCAAAACGTCATACACCCAAACACACCCAAACTGATTTATAACGAGCACAATAACAATTGAATTAAAACAATAATTTCATTATTTTATTAATTAAAATATAAAGTTATTCGCATTTTAAGTTTTCAAGCAAAACTGATTTGCTATTATTTTAGCAATTAATGAAAGCACTAGCGTGCTCGTGCGTTGGATACATTTTAAAAATCTTGTTTTGGTAGTAGGGTGAGTGCGCCCGTGCGGTGAGTTGACATCGAGTTCATTAAATTTTAAACTACAAACAAATTATTAAATACTAGCGGCCCGTCCCGGCTTCGCACGGGTGGACATCTAATCTTTTCTAGCAATAAATATAGCCTATGTTACTCAGGGTGAATGCAGCTTTCTAATGGTGAAAGAATTTTTTAAATCGGCCCAGTACTTTTTGGGCCTATTCATTACAAACATACAAACATACAAAAATAGGTACAAATCTTTCCTCTTTATAATAATTTTGAAAAAAATTCCCTATGTTGAAACCTTGATAATTCAATTCTGCTCTCGATTCTAAGCAAACTATTTCGTAGTTTTGCGTTAATTCATTACCACGTTGTATTAGTACGAAAATTAAATATTTTTTGTCTATGTACGTATACTTAAAATTGTAGAGCAAACATGACAAGACATGAACAAATATCCTACCTACATCAAGATAGATCAACTTAATCCGCTGCCGGTAGCCCGTCCGTCCTTATCTAAACATTTGACCGTTGAATTAATTATTAGCATTTCATAATTATTTACCTAGGCTACCTATTTGAACATGGATGTTTGTTTAATTTATAAATAAATAAAACAGTTAGGTACTTACTAAATTACGTCTTCGTCTAAAACCATTTTAGTTTTCTTTTCTCAATGCTATGTAAAATAAAATTTGTAGCCTAGGTAGGTATGTTTAAAACATTAATCGCATAAAAATAAGAGTAACAGGTTATCATAATATAACTCTGAAACTTCATCTTGCAAGCAGCTCGAGGCTCTATATGAAATCGAGAAACGGTGCAGTCCGATAAGTCGACTGCATTTCAGCTTTCCCAGTCACAAAATAACTCCTATCTTTGTTTTATAGTTCTGGCTGAGACCTTACTATAGGTTTTCTACGTGTTCGAAATAATTCAATTTAAGTAAAGGTATCTATGTCTACAGGGTGTTACAAAAATACAAATAAACATTTAAGGGGGTGGTTAAGACCATCAAACTGAACAACTTCCACGACGGGCACAATATCGAAATCGCGAAAAAAAAATATCATCATCATCATCATACCAGCCGATAGACGTCCACTGCTGGACATTGGCCTCCCCCAAAATGAAGAGATTTGCCATAATCGCCATGATACGATGCGTTTGCGATGTTCCATACTAAACTACAGATCTACTCGAGCTAAATGTATGGGACAAAAGATTGTTTTCTTTCGCGATTTCGATGTTGGTCCCATAGTGAAAGTTGTTCAGTTTGCTGGTCTAAAGTTTAGACCATCAAACTGAACAACTTTCAGTATGGGACAAACATCGATTAGACTCTAAACCACCCATTAAAAGTTTTTATTTTTACTTCTGTATATATTTTTTTACAGGGTGTAATAAAACCCCGCTAGTAATATTTAAAGGTAGTCGATGTTTCACACAAACTGCAGTATCGAACTATCGACTCGACTCAAATGTATGGGACGGCTGTTTTTTTTAATGTTGGCTCTAGGTTGGCTCCATAGTAAAAGTTGTTTAGTTTCATGGTTTTAACCACCCCTAAATATTACAACGGTGTTTTGTTACACCTTGTATACAGGGTGTACAATAAAATGGGACAGCTACTTAAAGGGGTGCTTCAGACCATCAAACTGATCAACTTTCTCTATGGGACCAATATCGAAATCGCGAAAAAAAATTCCGCTCTCCCATACAAAACTGCAAACATAACTCGACTGAAATGTATGGGACAGCAGATTTTTTTTTCGCGATTTCGATATTGGTCCCATAGAGAAAGTTGTTCAGTTTGATGGTCTGAAGCACCTCTTTAAGTAGCTGTCCTATTTTAATTTACACCCTGTATAAAAGAATACCAAGTGGTATTTTTGCTTCCTATCAAGAAAAACTGGTAGGTACCTAATTGAAACGAGGACGGACACAAAAGAGCAAACCTACCATTATCACTGTATCTATAAATAGGTTCCTACTGACACTGCTCATAAAAATAGTTAGAGAGAAAAATAAGCTTGGTAGGGGGAACCTGGAAACCAGCTGCAGGCAGAGCATGCATTATGTATAACTTTTTATAAGCCGGTTCAGAAAATGCAATTTGAAACAAAGTATCAAGTTTAATGTGAGTCAAGTCAAGACTAAAACATGTTGAAGAAATAGTATAAAATGGTTCAATTGTTATGATCTTATTCGTTAACAGTTTAACACTAAGAAAATAGTGATTTATTTATGGTTTATTCATTACAGTTTAATCACCACATCATAGGTAGGTATTATTAAGTGTAGTAATGAGATAGGTGTGTACTTTTCCGGCATAATGCAGACTTCAAAACCCAATATTTTTATAACACCTATATAAGTAATGCATCTTTCACTTTTATATGAAATGAGCCTTTACCCGCGACTTCGTCCGCATAAATTATATACCAGATTTTAAGTCAGATGATAAGCTATCAAACAAAAAAAGTTTCATCAAAATCGGTTCAGTAGTTTTTGCGTGATACTCGAACAAACAAACACCCAAACAAACAAACACCCAAACAAACAAACAAACAAACAAACAAACGAACAAACAAACAAACAAACAAACAAACAAAGAAACACACAAACATCGCTTTGACTCCGACTTTCCGAAATGTGTCCATACCGATAGCTGATCGCCTGGAGCTCCTGGGCATTAACATATCGTCCGATTTGAATTTCGGGCGGTATATTGAGTCCATGGCGAAAACCGCAGCGAAAAAACTGGGCGTCCTTTCGAAGGTCAGACGGTACTTCACTCCGGGACAGCTTCTACAACTTTATCAAGCACAAGTCCGATCGTGTATGGAGTACTGCTGCCATCTTTGGGACGGGTCTGCCCAATACCAGCTGGCCGCGTTGGACTCAATCGACAGGCGTGCCAGGAAGCTCATAGGTGATCCAACCTCTGTGGCGAAGCTACAAAGTCTTGAGCATCGTCGCAAGGTATCCTGTCTATCTGTTTTTTATAGGATACATTTCGGAGAGTGTGCGACGGAATTACACGATTTAATACCTCCGTCTCCCTTTCATCTGCGGGGGACGAGACGCAGGCTGGGTTTCCACCCTTATGTCGTTGACCTACCAGCAATTCGCACGAAGAAGTTTGCTTCTTCTTTTATAATGCGCACGGCTAAGGAGTGGAACGCACTGCCTGCGGACCTGTTCCCTGAGCAATACAACCTGGGCCTCTTCAAGGCAAGAGTGATTAGGCATCTTTCTAGGTAAGCATGCTACATCTTCGGCCTCATCATCACTCAACATCAGGTGAGATTGGGGTCAAATGTTTACCTATCGAACATACAGACAAAAAATCCAAAAATTGGTGATTTGGAATCAGGGACATCTAAAAATCATATCGTAATCTTTTTTCTGTAAATATCTTCAAAGTACAGACACACTTCTGTTACAGTTTTATAATAGTTTAGATTTAGATTAGATCTGCATACTTTGTAAAAGAAGCAAGAAATTAAACATTAATCTAAAATTTTCATGGTAAGAAAATTCTCCGACTAGAAAGCGAACAAAAAGACAAAAGCTCGCTAATTAAACCTTAATCCAAACGAATCTTCTTTCTAATTGCATCCATTAACTAATAACTCTAATAATAATTACGGACTTCAGAGGAAAATATTTTATTACACTCCTCCATAATCCGTCAGAAGCGGAACGTACATCATGCAAAACAAAATGGAAGAAAAATAAAATTCAAAATGGCCGACACAGGTGCAACTTTTCATAGTACCTACCTAGCCAGAGATTTTATAATTAATTAGCTTGTATTTTAACAAGTTTCTTTCCTTTTATCCACTATTACGTAACTCTAGATTTAAAATAGCTTAGCATTTCTTACATTACGTATGAGGGGTAGAGGGCAGGGAGTAGAGAGTAGATAGTAGGTATAATGGTATCTAATACCATTGCCAGCTTCCTGGTTACCTACTACCAATAGGCCTCGCATGCCACCCCCGAGAAAATGATAAAAATCGAGATGTGCCTCCATCTTTATTGTTTTACGTAGGCCAGAAAGAGCGCGCATGACGTTTTTCTCGTTTAAACGCTTTGTCGTGGGTGGCATGCTAGCCGTGCAGGGAGTGTCATTTCTCTAATGGTACAATAATGATACCTGCCTACCTATTTTGTACCTATAGTTAATGCAATCTGTCTACGCCAGACGCTTATTTAAAATCAACAATAGACTACCTAAGACATCGCATACAGGGTTAACTAGCAGAAACCATAAAACCTATTGAGTGTTCAAATCGTAAAGTGTGAATTTTCAGCGTGATTGCACTTCTCGATCTATTCATGACGTTTTACGACATTCGCTCGCTCGTGAAACGTTAAATTCTTGTTCTTGTTTATTGTTCTTAGGTATCATCGAATAATTTTCATTGTGATTTTCTCTTTGATTTTCCAATCCACCTATTTAATACTGAAAATCGAATTGAATAACTCTTGACTAACTTATAAACTAATTGAAACATTATGTAAATTAACCGTTACATAATTAAAACAATACATCCATTAGGTAATTTGATGCCTTCTCGTTAGCCAATGTAGCCTGAGGCGATGATTCAGTGGGTAAAGATGCTTAGACTAATAGGGCGGAACAGGATTGGTTTGTGGCTACCTACCAAAAGCGCAATATGATCCACAACATCACAAATTTACGATGAAAATACAGGTCTTAGGCAGACGGTTAGACAAATACGTAGGAGTGGCGGGTAGAGAGGAATTAGAACCTAGGTAGATACCCATTTGGGCTAATTACCAATGTGCACTTTGCACAAGGATTTTTTAAATATTTCTTTGGTTATACTTAATCAAAAATAGCCAAAAATGTTGACGTTTAGCCTATACTGTTTTCAACATATTATCTTATCTAACATTATAAATATGATGGAGACAACGAAAAGAAAATTATGAGCTTGAAAAGTCCAGAAAACGAGTGAATAAAGTTCATGTTTGGTTCCAAAAATCCGTGCGCCTTTATACAAACATAATTTGCCAGAATGGACTCTAAATGATCTCCCTACTCCACTCCTCTTGTCGACCGTCTATCTAATTTAATAATAATCAATTAATTATAATTACCTCTACACCCCGTATAATTAAATATTTTCGATTTAGCAAGAATGACGTAGGATACAAAACATACATTTTATATTTAAAGCTTTAACCCGCGACTTCGTGCGCATAAATGATATACCAGATTTTAAGTCAGATATCAAACAAAAAAAGTTTCATCAAAATCGGTTTAGTAGTTTTTGCGTGATACTCGAACAAACAAACACCCAAACAAACAAACAAACAAACAAACAAACAAACAAACAAACGAACAAACAAACAAACAAACAAACAAACAAACAGACAGACAAAAAATCCAAAAATTGGTGATTTGGAATCAGGGACATCTAAAAACCATATCGTAAATTTTTTTTGTAAATATCTTCAATGTACAGACAAATTTCTGTTACAGTTTTATAATAGTTTAGATCCGATTCTCTCTATAAAGAGAGAGAGAGACTGTACCATTCTCCCTCTACCACGTAGCGCCTAGGCTGGACGGCTGGAGGCAAGTATTGTGAGTTAGAGGTATAGTTTTTAAGCCTGAAATGGCAAGGCTCTACGCAGAATGCCATCAACCAGCAATATCCTAAACCAACTGACGTGGGTAATGCCTGTGTTCTTTCCTATTTAGGTGCAATGTTTCAGTTGTTCAGAAAATTTTATTTTTTTTTGTTTTAGTTTAGATATACCGCATAGTTGTATTTTGTTCTGTTTTTAACCTACTTCTACAAAAGAGGAGGTTTCTCAATTCGACCGTATATTTTTTTTATGTTTGTTCGCGGATAACTTCGTCGTTTATGAACCGATTTTGATGATTCTTTTTTTGTTGGAAAGAAGATATCCCAAGAGGGGTCCCGTGATAAGGAAACCAGGATCTGATGATGGCATCCCAGAGAAATCGAGAGGAACCTTTGAAAATCGTAGTGCCGACTAGTGCGTTTGTTAATTTAAAACACTACCTACTATTAAATCGAACTAATGAATTCACCACTGAAAATTGTAAAATAAACAAAATTTTAACAAAAAATTAAAACCGCCTTCAAAAAAACTAAAAAGTTTAAAAATAATATTGCAGCCGATGACTTTTTCGTTTGTTTTATAGAAGTCGGTGTCAAGCCAAGCCAAAAAACTAATGCAAGCCCTGTCGCGAATCGTACCGGCTTGACAGCGACTTCTATAAAACAAATTAATGATCTTATAATGCGAACGAAAAAGTCATCGGCTGCAATATTATTTTTTAACTTTTTAGATCTTTTTTTAAGGCGCTTTTATTAATTAAAATACCTCCCTGGTTTACCATCATCATCATCTCAGCAGATGGACGTCCATGCTGGATATAGGCCCCCCAAGGATCGCCACAACGACAGGTTATGTCAGCTACTCTGGTTCTTCTGCGGATCACTTCATTTCTGATTCGATCTCGCAGGGAAACCCCGAGCATAGCCCTCTCCATTGCCCTTTGAGTGAATTCCGCCTTTTTATGAGACCTTGAGTGAGCGACCACGTCTCTGTTCAATGGAACAGAGACGTGGTCGCTCACTCAACTCACTTTTGTGAATTGGCAGTGATGACAAATGTGTCATCACTGGCAATTCACACTGGTTAAAGGCTAAGTTAAAGGCTTTCGTCTTGACACTGCGGTATTTGAATTAAAATATGTATAGTGAATAATTTAGTACTTATTTCTTCCTATGAAATATATTTCATACCTAGGTAATAATATCCTCGGAAAACTGTAACCGTCTGCAACTAGGTAGGTAGGTAGGTAAGTACCTACTTTCTTTGTTGTTCACTATAATTTTAATGTATTTAACTGACGGTAAACGTAATATAATCGCAGGAAACTCTTAGATACCCTACCTACCTACATTTGTTGAACTATTCCCCTCGTTAGCATTTAATCCTAGTTCAAAGTCAATGTGGAGCTGCAAACAGCCCCTGGGGCACAATTAAACTAATGTTGTAACCTGTGTATTGGATCGTTCCTGCAACTAACTTCATATACTTAGATTTACATCTGCACTCGATATTTATTACAAACAAACATTGCCAAATATACAGAGTGCCTTGAGATTACCTAATAAAATTAAGTACCTAACTTCCTAATTAAAAAGTCTGACAAATTTTGAAAGATATCAACCGGTTTGGACCAAAATGCGAAAGCACCGCCCTAAAAAAATCGTTTCAGATCTTGTCCTTCTTTGAAGTATCTAAATCTAAATCTAAACTATTATAAAACTGTAACAGAAGTGTGTCTGTACATTGAAGATATTTACAAAAAAAGATTACGACATGGTTTTTACCTGTCCCTGATTCCAAATCACCAATTTTTTGATTTTTTGTCTGTCTGTTTGTTTGTTTATTTGTTTGTTTGTATGTTTGGGTGTTTGTTTGTTCGAGTATCACGCAAAAACTACTGAACCGATTTTGATGAAAATTTTTGTTTGATAGCTTATTATCTGACTTAAAATCTGGTATATAATTTATGCGGACGAATTCGCGGGTAAAAGCTCGTTTATTATAAAGGCACCAAAGCTGTAGCGATATTTGTCGTTGGTTTTATTTGGGTTAGAAATACCTGCCTTTCAATAAATTTTCTATTGCTATATTATTAGTATTAGTATGTCGGTTAATATGGCACCAAAACTGTATGGTCATTATCCTGGTTTTAATTACCTAAGTTTGAAAATTCAGCCTTTTCATGAATTTTTGATGTTATAAAACCAGTATAAAACAGCTACAGCTGTCATTGCCATGCTCAGACCAGGTATAATAACTTTATGGCTCAGACGGACAAGTTCTGACAGAATATAGCATTAGCTTTTTTGGTTTTCGCATTTGGAACCACGAACGTTTTGGAACCAAAAATGTATGAAAAACGGATAATGTCTTTTGTTTCTTAGGAAAGGTATTTTCACATAATTCCCCACCTATCTAAATGAAAAGCTACTCTTCGAATAAAAAGAAAAAGGACGTCTCATTTCATGCAGACGGACTTCAATCATAAAATTTTTCCAATACATAATTCAATTTCACGTGAGAACATGATAATAGAGACATCAGCGAAGATGATATTATTTGCGAGACAAAGGGCTGCAATACAAATGGCAGCCGATCAATCCCCTACTATACTACACGAACCGGTGGAAAATGAAAGCCTAATGTGCATCATCACATTTGCACATTCGCTTTCGCAGTTTCGCTTCAATTCTATCACTCCGCACTCATGTCGCGGAGGTAAGAACTACAATTTAATGGTTTTCCCACTCGAAAAGGTTCACAATTTTTATCGTTCTTCTCCCTTGCCTACTTGGCTTTACGTAACGGCTATAAGTTTTAAAAATAAAATCTTAGGTACAGTCACCAGCAGATATATCGTAGCAAACAAGGTGGTCAAATATTTCTAAGCAGTTCTAATTTTCAATAATTTCTTTACTCATAACCAATCGAATTGACGGCCCGGTAGCACAGTCGGTAGTGAACCTGCCTGCTGTGCCGAGGGTCGCGGTTTCGAATCCCGTAAGGGACAAATATTTGTATGATGAATATGAATATTTGTACCCGAGTCATGGATGTTTGTATTTATATATGTATTCTATATCGTTGTCTAGTCATCATAATACAAGTCCAGGCTAGATTCTGGTACTTTAAATGTGACTAGATAATATGTGTGACATTGTCCAAGATATTTATTTTATTTAATCAAAAATATAGGAACGCCTAGAACATCAAATATATTGACGCAGTCCGGGTAGTCATAAACATCTGAACAGTCTCGGAAAAAAACCTTACTCCATTGTTTTACATTTTAATTTAAAATAACATTGTAAAGTAATTATTTAAAATTCGCTGTTCAGATATTTATGAAAAATACACGTTTAGATATAGTTGGTAACATTGTAAAGAATTTAATGAAAATTAGCACTGCTCAGAAATATTTGGACACCTTGTATGCTACGATATATCTGATGGCGACTGTACAAACACTACTGGTTTGTAGTTTAAGAGCTAGAATATTACATAGATACATTACAACCACAGATCACAATAGATTACAACGATAAATTAACTACCTTACCCTTCCTTTACCAAGTATTAAATAGGGTAAAAATACCACATCTACAATTAATTCTTCGTAACTCCGCAGATCCATTTACGGCAAACAAATAACTGTTCATATTTCAGACCTTTGTCTTGAAAATTATTTATTTTCATCCGAGTGAATGCGTATCATCATTTTTTATTTGTTTCATTTTATTACAACACATTTTTACATTTCACTTTCACCATACATACATACACAAACTAACTAATTTCGGGGTGGTCAGAAGCTTTGCTGCAACTACCGACAAGTTTCATCATCACTCTGAATAATGTAAGGTACCTACCACGGTAGCACCTAAATTTGAACAATATAAGAACTAAGTATTAAGAATAGATGATGATGATGTGGAATGGCCTACCTAGCTACTTACAGCAACTTTTTACACGAGTCGAGTAAGATCTTAAGGCGGTTGCAGAGGGGTCAATTTTATACAAAACTTTGACGCACAATACGCGTAGACGGTATTAATATAAGTAACCTTATATATATGGAAAAATAGTTTAAAAAATCTAGTTGTCGCGTATCAAATAACATTTGCAATTTATATTATAATTACGAAGATATAAAGCTTTGACATTTTTCATACAAAATTTTCAAAGCTTTATAATATATTGGTTATTATAGTATAAATTGCAAATGTTATTTAATACGAGACATCTAGATTTTCTAAACTATTTTTCCAAATATAAAATATTACTTTTAATAATTCCGTCTACGCGTATTGTGCGTCAAACGTTTGTATGGACTGAAACCACCTTAACATAATATTATTTGTAGGTACCTAAGTACCTATTTTATGTATATTTTATGTTAGTTATTAGGTCCATTATCACCCACACAACAAAAACACAAACTACATACTTAGGTACCCTACCTAGGTAGGTATATTTTATGTTAAGGTCAATTAGGTATATTTTATGTTAGTTATTAGGTCCATTATCAATGAAAAAAATAAACACCCACACAACAAAAACACAAACTACATACTTAGGTACCCTACCTACCTAGGTATGGTTTTTTTTTCATTTTTTATAGGTTTTTTTCATTGATAATGGACCTAATAACTAACATAAATAATATACCTAATTGATTGCTTTCGTATTCAATTCATAGGCAGAACAGATAGGCACTTTCTATCTACACCACTGTAATAGGAAACCTATAAATCTAATAGATATCAAAAAAGGCCAAAAACCTTTACTCCACTTCGTAGGTAATTCAATAACTCAATATAATGTTTTTTTTTATTGCCCAGTCGTCTCAAATAATAGTGTTACGATACGTGTTCCGACTTCGACTGCCCTTTCCTTTTGTTTTGAATGATTTATTTTCCCGATATACTTACATACTAGTTTACTTGAAATACTTGAAACCGATGAGTAAAAAAAACTGTGAAATAGTAGTTACCTTGCGTTTTAAACATCTTACGCTCAGTTGCAGAAATTCATTAAATCTCTTGCTGTGTCACTTTTTGTCTTGTTGACGTAGTTAAAGCTAGCAAGAGATTTAATGGAGGATTAACTCTAATGTGCGTTTCTGCAACTGAGTGTAAGAAACTTAAGTTAGGACACAACAAATAATTACTTACTTTAAATAAAACCGGTCAAGTGTGAGTCGGGCTACTCGCGCAACGAGGGTTCCGTACCACACCAGCAAAGAACACAACATAATTAACTTAGAAAAAAAAAATTTTTTGTCCGGGACCTTTAGCGCGAGACCGACTCACACTTGGCTGGTTTTTAGTATTTGTTGTTATTCTGTGGAGTTTGCTCTATAATCATACTAAGTTTGACGCTTGTATATCTTACCGTTTTTACGACAGAGCGTGAAGAAAAAACGTTGATAAAAACTATTTTCTTGTTGAGAACCCCCCTTAATTTTAAACTTTTTAATACTTTAATTATTTGTTAACAAATCCGCCGTAATAATGCATAAAAAATTTCAACTATCTAGCTATTACGGTTCAAAAGTTACAGCCCTGAATAGGTAGGACAGACAGACGGACGGACGGACAACGTAAGCTTAGTAATAGGGTCCCGTTTTCACCCTTTGGGTACGGAACCCTAAAAACAATTATTTGCTTGTATTAGATCTACGCGCTATGGGAATTCGATAACAGGTAGACATGTAAAAGTAGCATTAATAATGTATGATTCGATGACATCACGAATGATATATTTGCTCTCCGCCTTGTGCCTCCTTTTCTAAGTAATCTTTCATACGTGAAGCTCTATATAGGAAGCGTTCAGATTTTAAGGCCGTGTAAAATATAAAATCCTGTGGAAATCAGAACATAAACATTTATCCGTCTGCCTGTTATCGAATATCTTTCAGTGCGATGGTCAAGGATGTCAGTTCTTGTATTGTGTCATATTTGTTTTAAAAATAATCTACTAGTTACCTACTAGGAACTAATAATGACAATATAACATCTTTCTTCTAAAGTCTAAACAGTTTAAACGAAAAGAGGACACTATTAACTGCATTTAATGTGCCTACCAGGGTCTCAATCGCCCTAAGTTTGAACGATACTACCAAAACAAAACCAGAACCAAAAACGTTACGTTATGCACAATTCGTATAGCGCAAATTATATTAACGGTAACGATTTAGCTTTATTTCGGAAGATTTGATGTCCGTTCGATCGAATTTTCTGTATTGTGCGATTTAACCGTTCAGAAAAAAATATCGCGATAGCTTTTTTACTTCAGCTAAATCAAATCTAAATCAAAACTAAACCAAAACCAAACCAAAACCGTATAAAATTGCGCAATTGAGGCCCTGGTATGGAACCGTTTATAGTTGATCAAGTTGGTTCCAATTTAAACATAAAACACAGAGGTTTAAGTTAGCAACTTGGTTAGATAGTAAGGGTAACAGAGAGTACACGAAACATTTTCTCACAAAACTGGACAATTAAACACAAGATATTTGAGAACACCCTGTAAAAAAGCGATTTTGCTGACAAAAAGCTGGAGTGTATCAAGCGGCTCCGTCGCCTTGGGCGCCACCTAATATGCTAATACATTCCCGAATAGCGGGGCGTAGGACGTAACTCTACCAGTATTGTTAAGAGGGCTATCACAGTCCAGTGGCGCCCTCATCACATTAAAAAAGATTTCTCAAAAAAGAAAGCCTAAATTAAAAAAGTGCTCAACATCAAAACTACAAAAGCCTTCAAGCAATTTTCATAGAATACTTTTATAGGTTTTTTAAAGGTCTAAATTTAGGCTTTCATTATTGAGAAATCTTTTTTAATGTGATGAGGGCGCCACTGGACTGTGATAGCCCTCTTAAATTCGTAAAAATATTTCATCAATAAATGTTTATTAAATGGTAATTAGCCTTAGAGTTAGAGCTAGTTTTATAATGTTAGCGAAACCTTTAGGTATATTATTCTCTTAAGTTTTAATATCCCAGAACCTTGCAAGTCTGTTAAACATAAACAGTAGTCTGGATATCAAACTTTTAGATACAAATGTCTTAGCCACAGTCTATTCAGGTTTACAACACATATAAATAAATTATCACGCAAAATGTTACATTCTACAACCACTCCTCCATTCCCCTCAAAACGATGAAATCCGAATAACAATGCGCTCCTAGATATTATGCGATGGAAAATAAAAAATAATCCTACCGATCGAGATCCCAACAATACTCGGGTGATTACCTTGAGGCGAACTACGTTTTTATCCGGCAGGTTTTATGTTGCAATATTATTTAATTTCTATGGATCAGTCGTTCAGTAAAACTAGAAATGAGGTATGAGTATCTATGTTTTTGATGATAAATAAAAAGCTTGCTGTTTGTTTATGTTGCAATGGATCTTCGTACAGGTAACTATTTAAGGATCGTATTATACAGGGTGAAATTGATATCACTAACATCCTTTTAAACTAAGAGTCTACCCATCAAACTGAACAACTTTCACTATGGGAGCAAACCGATCGGAGCAACAAAAAAATCTGCTGTTCCATACTAAACTGCAATGCCTTCGCGACACAAATGTATGCAACGGCAGATTTTCTTTTTTGCTCCGATTGGTTTGCTCCCATAGTAAAAGTTGTTCAGTTTGATGGGCAGACCCTTAGTTTAAAAGGATGCTAATGATATCAATTTCACCCTGTATATTCGCTAGTCTAAACTATTATAAAACTGTAACAGAAGTGTGTCTGTACATTGAACATATTTACAAAAAAGGATTACGATATGATTTTTAGATGTCCCTGATTCCAAATCACCTATTTTTGGATTTTTTGTCTGTCTGTTTGTTTGTTTGTTTGTTTGTTTGTTTGGGTGTTTGTTTGTTCGAGTATCACGCAAAAACTATTGAACCGATTTTGATGACACTTTTTTTGTTTGATAGCTTATCATCTGACTTAAAATCTGGTATATAATTTATGCGGACGAAGTCGCGGGTAAAAGCTCGTTTACCTATAAGTTTAAAAACACCCACAAACAAGGGAGTCGATACTTTACACCACCCACGCTTCGTACCGACTCCCATAAAACTCCACTGAATAGAATAGAATGCATGGCATTTGAAAAATTTAAAATTTTACGATTTAAAGACTACGTATTTTATGATTGTTTTATTACAGGTGCCGTTTATATTATACCTGCTTTTAAATATTGGAAATAGTACTTGACTATCCGTGAAAGTAACATGGCGTTCCCGTAGAACTTTATATTTATACTTAGGGATGACGAGTTTATGGGCTTTATCTTAATTATGAAACCAATTGGGTAAATAGCAAGTACGTAATATAATAAAACCGGTCAAGTGCGAGTCGGGCTGCTCGCACACCGAGGGTTCCGTACCACACCACCAAAGAACACAACATTATTAACATACAAAAAAAACTTTTTTTGTCCGGGACCTTTAGCGCGAGACCGACTCACACTTGGCCGGTTTTTAGTATTTGTTGTTATTATGTAGAGTTTACTCTATAATCACACTTAGTTTGACGCTTGTATATGTATTACCGATTTTACGGTAAAGCGTGAAGAAAAAACGTTGATAAAAACGTTTTTATTATTTGTTAACAAATCCGCCGTAATAATAATAACGCATAACCTGAGAAAATTTCAACTATTTAGCTATTACGGTTCAAAAGGTTCTAAATAGGTAGGACAGACGTTTCCCGTGTCCCGTTTTTACCCTTTGGGTACGGAACCCAAAAAATCGATATCTTTATTATAATATCCACTATTAGGATAATTCATCGAATAAAGCAGGCAGGCAGGTGCGAAAGCATCGCCATTGATACAATTTGTAGGTGCACTATGTACCTAATATGTAGCAATGAATATTATAATAGGGATGATGACTGATCCTGGAAATCCATATAATTGTTACGAATATGTATATGTTACGAATTATAGAAATAGGCTTAATTTAATAGAAAAATGTTCAAACGTAATTACAATTGAATAGAAAACAAAAAAGTTATAAGCTATTGAAAAATGATTTTATCATCTTCTATCTCTTTCATGCAAAACAGGTGTTTGTATGACAAGTCGTCATGATTTGTATGACAATACTTAGTTATGACGTCACTTTTGTTCACCTCTCGCTCTAATCATAAATTTTGAACAATTATATTTCAGTCATTTTTAAAGATATTCAAAAATTAATTTCACTTTAGTGTTTAAGATATCAAAAAGTTTTTAAAACATTATAAAAAAATGTTTGTCATCATCCGTATTAATAGTTAATATCTTTTTCTTCTCACATGTTGTTCTTTCTGTCCCTACGTGTTGTCACTTGACCAAAGAATGTAGGTACCTATATTATCTCTCAATGCTTATACAACGTGTTAATGAATTAACGCAAAACTAGAAAGTAGTTTGTTTAGAATCGAGAGCAGAGTCGAATTATCATGGTTTCAACATAGGTAATTTTTTTCAAAATATTAAATAACTTGTTTGCAAAATTAAATATTTTCTGAACCCGATGTCAAGCCACAACACGGGCACACTCACCCTACTTACTACCATAACACAATTATAAAAATGTATTCATGAGTACGTTAGCGCTTTCTTTTAGTGCTGAAATGATAACAAATCATTTTTGCCTCAAAACTTAAAATGCGAATAACTTTATATTTAAATTAACAAAATGATGAAATTATTGTTGCAATCGAATTATTTTGTTATAAATCAGTTGGGGTATATGAGGTTTTGCGTTAATTCATTAACACGTTGTATACCAGACACAATACATACAGACGTTCCGCTAGTATTTTCTTTGGCTGAACTATACAGTTCAGTAAATCTGTTTGGAAAATGATACCCTACCTTACAAAAGGTCGGGAATCCGTGATTTTTGGATATGTCATACAGGTAGAGGTCCTTAATAAAAATACAAGTTTTCGGCCTTGGGGTCCTGCCGCGGGCTCTGGTGTGACCATAAAACAACGAAAATTTTGAGACTTTTTCAGTAAAACTTAAACGTTGGGTTTTAGAGCAAACTTGTTTACTAAAGACCAAATCCGCTACAATTTGATAGTTGAATCATCTTTATATACTGAATAGTTACCAAGATACAACACCTCAAAGTATGGAGTGGCATACCATTAGTCATAACTAATTCCTTAAAATTTCGTTTTTTATTTTTTTATTAAATATGTTATGAACTTTAGGTTTCACTGTGAAGGTGTTTAAAAGAAGTATAAATAATGCGCTACAACATGTTTTTGAACCATACGATGTGACACTTGTAAATTTTCAGCAAATGTTGAATAACGGTCAATTAGTATACAAATACTTAGATTTCGAATAGAATTTTTTACTAGTATACTAGTATTTTTTACTTGTATTTTTTTTTTAATAGTAGTCTAGATAAAATGTTGTACTAACATAATGTTTTGTGTACCTACCTATCATTATCTTACAACAACAGGGAACAAGTATCTACCTAGCTCAAAATCAATAACTGTATGTAAAACATTGAATAAAATCCTCTAAAGTTAACGTATTATAGTTCCTCTCAAGCTTTATAGTTTCGCTCGAGTTTCCAGCGTTGTGCCCGGCTTTGTAATATCGCAAATTGAAAATTTCCGAGCTAAGCTACGAAGTATAATTTTTCAGTGTCTAAATCTAACGTTTGCGCGTCAGACTTAACCCTCGTTTAAATGAAAAGTAATTTTAATATTTATGTTGCTTTTCTTATTGCTGCGAAAGTTTTAGGTACTGACTGCTTTATTGTTTGTTTTGGCACATATTAAACCTATGAAGAATAATTCTATTATTGCCCATGCTTTAAGGTACTTCTTCTTTGATTAAATTCGTTGGTGGTTTCAAGACATGCCAGAGTAATATCCCGGGCTTGCTGGACTTCATAGTTTGGTGATGTTTGTGAATGTTGGCCCCGATTTGTTGATCCCGGGCTTCTTCTTATCGTGTGGGCAGAGCCCTGGTGTCAGAGTTTTTTTCAGACCGCCTTACGGCCTTTGTACCTAAAGACATTACATTACATGTATATTGGTGGGAATGAGTGGAAGGAATGGTTTAATAAAAAAACTAAAATAATTGACAGCATTCAAAAATTGGTAAAGACGACGCCGCTAAGATTTACTGTTATATCTATAAGCCGTGCGTATAAAGAAACAATCTGTAAATGGCGGCCGAAACGTCAAAAAGCGTATTTTTTGTACGTGTGCAAGTATAGACAAAGCGACGATGTGAGCGAGATAAACCGAGGCCGTCCGCCATTTACAGATTGTTTCTTTATCTGCGTGAGTTATACCTAATAGCGGCCCGTCCCGGCTTCGCACGGGTGGACGTCTAATCTTTTCTGGCAATAAATATAGCCTATGTTACTCAGGGTGAATGCAGCTTTCTAATGGTGAAAGAATTTTTTAAATCGGCCCAGTACTTTTTGAGCCTATTCATTACAAACATACAAACATACAAAAATAGGTACAAATCTTTCCTCTTTATAATATTAGTGTAGATTTAGTTTTTACTAGCAGCGCCCGCGACTTCATACGCGCCGAAATACTTAAAACTTTTGATTAAATGAACTGATTGCAATAAAATAAAGCCAAAATGATAATCCAAACTAAGCTCTATGCTTTTGTGAAATCCTCATCCAAATCTGTTCAGTACCTACTCTTTAGGTGATGCGTGCACAAGTAAACAACAAAATCTAATAAAACCGGTCAAGTGCGAGTCGGGCTACTCGCGCACCGAGGGTTCCGTACCACACCACCACAGAACACAACATTATTAACATAGAAAAAAAACATGTTTTGTCCGGGACCTTTAGCGCAAGACCGACTCACACTTAGCCGGTTTTTGGTATTTGTTGTTATTCTGTAGAGTTTGCTCTATAATCAATCACACTATGTTTGACGCTTGTATCATTACCGTTTTTACGATAGAGCGTTAAGAAAATACGTTGATAAAAACTAGTTTCTTGTTGAGAACCCTCCTTACTTTTAATTTTTTTATCATTTTTATTATTTGTTAACAAATCCGCCGTAATAACGCATAATCTGAGAAAATTTCAACTGTCTAGCTATTACGGTTCAAAAGTTACAGCCCCAAATAGGTAGGACAGACGGACGGACGGACAACGTAGGCTTAGTAATAGGGTCCCGTTTTCACCCTTTGGGTACGGAACCCTAAAAATGGTCTCAATGCATTCCATTACGTATCCTAAACGCTCCTTATTTATATTTTTGCAAAAAGCCTAAGGCTTACCTTGGGATCATTACAATGTAATAGTTGCCCATCATTCCTACCTGTGATAGGAGCATGCGCCGAGTAACTTTCAGCTTTTATAAAATAACGAGCTTTTACCCGCGACTTCGTCCGCATAAATGATATACCAGATTTTAAGTCAGATGATAAGCTATCAAACAAAAAAGTTTCATCAAAATCGGTTCAGTAGTTTTTGCGTGATACTCGAACAAACAAACACCCAAACAAACAAAAAGACAGACAAAAAATCCAAAAATTGGTGATTTGGAATCAGGGACATCTAAAAATCATATCGTAATCTTTTTTTTGCAAATATCTTCAATGTACAGACACAGTTCTGTTACAGTTTTATAATAGTTTAGATTAAGGTCTGAACGTCACGGGCTCTTGCTCTATATGTGAAAGTGGTCCAACACTATCAGGCAGTAATTAAGGTAGGTACTCTGTACTAAGCTAATTACAATGGTTGGTAGAACATGAAACGACAAAGTAGCAGGCAATTTACATTTTTATCTTTTTCATTTAATAGAAAAGTATCAATTACCTATATTTACATTTATCGTTGTGTGCTTTGTACATTTTTATTACTCCCAACAACCTTTTTGCGGAATGCTACCTGCTATATTAAACGAGTTTGTAAATTTTATATGGAGGCCGGCATGGCATAGTCCTTATAGACGGAGATCCGACCGTAAAATTATGCACCTATTCCTTAGGCGAACGAAATGTAATTCTAGTGTATGTTTATACGGGGATTAATTCAACGCCGCCAAGTTGCCTAAAAAAATCTTGCCGCAAGTGCCTTTTCCATTATAATTTTTGGTATAACTTTTTCCACGTGTTTGTTAGGGAAATGAATGAGGTGCCATTGGAAGGAGACTGGTCTAAAGTACTTTAAAAAATAGGGTTGCCACCTCTCAATCTGCCACAAGACTAGGGTTGCCAGATTCAAAAATGACATATTTGGACCTGGCAACCCTATAATTGCGGCAGATTGAGAGGTAGCAACCCTAGTTTTTAAAGTACTTCAGACCAGTCTCCTTCCGATGGCACCTCATTCACTTCCCTAACAAACACGTGAAAAAAGTTATACCAAATTTTTTTTTGGAAAAGGCACTTGCGGCAAGATTTTTCTAGGCAACTTGGCGGCGTTGAATTAACCCTTGTATAAACATACACTAGAATTACATTTCGTTCGCCTAAGGAATAGGTGCATAATTTTACGGTCGGATCTCGGACTATTATTGATGTTTTAAAAATCGGCGTATAAATCCGCCCAAATCTCTTCTACACAATTTATATGAACTACCGTCTACTACGCCGCCCGCCCGGGGCGTTTTGAGCGGCGGATTTATATCCATGCGATGTGGCCCGCCATAGTGTCACACCAAGCGAAACTTTTGACAAAATCTGCCAGTATTACCTACGTCTAACTAGAAATCCGTCTATTCGTTGCGACCCGGCCGCGGCCCGCTCGCTCTAGTGTACGAAGTACCTACGCATTTTGCGGCCTGCTCCGCCCGTTGCGGCCCGTCTTAATATGCGCTTACCGAGTTTATCGTAATTATCTCAGTCGTTAGGCCGAGCGAAAGGGTAGGTTAATTAAATCGTGCGTATTTATCGTTCTCCTAGGGAGTAATGTATTAGTTACTTAGTAGCATTAGGGTCAGCGCACACCCAGCGTAAAACTGTTCGAGCATGCGCGAGCAGGTTTCATTGATTCAATTGATAATGAACTCTATTTCCATTGAAATAAAATTGAAAATAGCTTGCAAGTGATTAAATCCCTTCAGCGTCTGTTCGAGTATGCTCGCGTATGCTCCTCGCGGCGACGGGAGCAGTCGCGAGCATGCGCGCTGATGCTCGCGCATGCTCGAGCATGTTCGAGCATACGCCCGTGTCGATTCTTGCGATCCGTCGTAAGTGTTGCCGCCTCGGCCGGTTTCGGACTAAATCTAGCATATTTTTTAACTACTTTAGCCCGAAAAGGGCAATTTACTACAGATAATATTGTATAATAATCGAACTCTTTTTGAAAATACAAAGAAAATCTGAAAGGTCGAAGCAGATTTAGTAGGTTTTCAAATTGTTCATATTCCATTTCATAGTTCCTAGCCATAAAATAACTGTCCCTAGAACTTTAAACCGTAACACAGCACAGGGCGTAGTATTTCCCAAATATAAGTACATCTTTCTTGCCTCTTTTCATCTTATTGATGTGCTCTTCTTGCTCCTCTTCCTTTGCTAGTAACCCAATAATTACCAAATCCCAGTCTACCATACTTTAAAATTGTTGTTATCGCACGTCTTTACTATAAAATATTGTAAACACAACGCAAAATTCACTACGTCAACTGTAGCAACACGGGAGCATCCGCGAGACTGTTCGAACACGCGCGAGCATGCTCCGCCGCTGCCGCCGGCGGATTTTGCCGCTAGGTGTGCGCGACTGCAAAGAACATGCTCGAGCATGCGCGAGCAGTTCTACGCTGGGTGTGCGCTGACCCTTAATATGTGCCCGCAGAACTCAAGAGTTCCGCCGATTAGTGGCGCTAGCGGTATTTAGAAGAAACTAAGCAGGGGGCGTATACAAGAATGCGGGTGCACGCTTAAGGGGGCACCGAGCATTCTATGCTGCCCTCAATCGTATTTCTAAACAACTAAGCATTTTCAAAAAACAAGAACGTCACATTTTTGTCATTGTTTTAAATAAATCATTCATTCATTGCTGATTTTCAATTTATCACTCACTCTCTCTCTGGTCACTGCGGATTGTCTTTATTATTGAACCGACTTCAAAACTCAAAAAGTAAAACAATAATATTGCAGCCGATGAATTTTACGTTAGCATCTATAAGAATATTAATTTGTTTTATCGAAGTCGCTGTCAAGCCTGTACGATTCGAGACTGAGCTTGCAGTAATTTTATGGCTGGGCTTGACACCGACTCCAATAAAACAAAATAATATTCTTATACAGGGTGTAACAAAACACCCTAGTAATACTTAAGTAGGGATTGCAATCCGGTTTTCCGGATCCGGTAATTCGGCGGATCCGGCATCATTTGACGGTCTACCGGATCCGGAAAATGTCTTGAAAATTGCATAAAACCGTTTTTTTAATTCTTCATATTATAGTGTCGGGGAATTTTCGGGGAATGCATGATTGGAAATCGGGGAAATTCGGGGAATTGAGCCTACTTAAGCGGGGAATCAAGAAATTTACATTGGCAGCACTGCTACACGCACAATTACACTAGAGATATTGTATTTCTTTTTGGGAAATTGTATACTCAACCAAAATAATGCGCAAATGTTTATTATAATTTTTCAGCACCAAATTCATCAAATATCTTGTGATCATTACGTTTAGTTCTTCGATTAATTTTAATTTATTACCTTCCCATAGTAGGAGCCTTTTAATATATGAAAATTAAATTCATATTTATTTCTTTTTATTGAATTTTCATATTTTTAGCATTATTAATTACGATAGAAACTATCTCTTCGTAATAATAATATTTTTTTTAACAGTTGCTAAAAATACCTCTATTGTTTTACAGTAGATTTTAAAATGAAAACACATATTATTATGGATATTACCAATCCGGTCGGATCCGGCGGATCCGGCCGGATCGGTGAAAATCCAGTCGGATCCGGCCGGATTGAAAATTGCACCGGATTGCAATCCCTATACTTAAGGGGATGTATCAGACCATCAAACTGAACAACTATCACTATGGAGCCAACTTCGAAATCTCGAAATAAAAATCAGCTGTCCCACAGCAGATTTTTTTTATTTAAAACGTAAGTAATAAATATAAATCCGTAATATTTCGATAAATTTAAAGCCAATCATGACTACAATGTGACATTCTTGTTTTTTGAAAATGTTGTTTAATTGCATAAAAATAAAAAATAAATGGTGTGTAGCACAAAAGGCTCGGTACCGTTACCTAAAGGCCGTATAATAGTGGTCATGGTTTTCCAAATTGCCAGATTACTTTCCATACAAGGTGTAAATTGTTAAAAAATTAACGCAAAACTTAAAAACCATTTATGCAGAATCAATAATTGAACAAAATAAGAAAAATTGATACCTATGTGAGTTTAGGAGATAGATTTCTTTCGACTTTTCTTTTCATACAGGGGGACCTTTCCGAAAACTTAAAGAAATGAAAGTACCCATCAATGTGAACAACTTTTACTATGAGATCATTTATCAACAATAAGATCTCATAAAAAAAATCTGCTCCTTTATTTTGCGCGGTAGGAATTTAATGTTAGTACGAGATAGCAGATTTTTTTTTGATCTCATAGTTTGTCCGTGGGAAAAGTTGGTCAAATTGATTTCACCCCTTTGCGTCTTCGGAAGCGGTTCCCTTACACGCTGCATAACCTCGTTTATTATCTTATTTTCTTAGACTAATTATATCCGGACCGGCCTTGCGGTAGCATTTCCCCTCTGCCACGGTATTAGATCAATTAATCTTGCGCATTTACATTCAATTTTTAACTTATGACTAAACTAGACAGCCTATTATTGCGAAACAATAATTTCGAACTTAGAACGTTTGGGGTTTACACGAGACTACTTTTCATGATTTTGAACATTCAAAATTAGAATCTAAAGTCATAGGGAATAAAATCCAAAGTTGCGGATAACATGTTACCTCGCCCCCCGCAAAAAGTGGCAGAAAGTTTGTTAGTAGAATGACACGTGGTTACGCGTCCCGATATAATTAGTCTAAGCTTATTTTAATATGTTATCGAATAAATGTTGTCAGGCCGAGACGAGCGCGAGGCCGAAGGCAGAGCTACGCGTAGGAGCGAAGCTCCGAAGCGTCCCCCCTGGAAGCAGTGTTCCCGAAACAAAAAATTAGAAATCGGTAGAAGTATGGTCAAAAAATCGGGAGAAATCGGGAGATTTTGAAATAGGTTGTAAATAAGCTAATTTAAGGTTTTTTGTACAGATTCTCATCAAAAGTATTATTAGATCAAATTATATATGATTAAAAAACATTAAAACTTAATTTAAACATAAGTATAATATTTTATTTTTTCATAGAGCAAAAGGTATTTTCTTACAATTTGAAGTGTTTTGTCTTCTTTCTCTAATAACTTGTAACTTAATTCGTATTGCAATAATTTATCCACTTCTACCGTACCTACCTACCTAAATAAATCCTAATTTTATTTGTTTGATATTGTATTTTAATTTATCATTACCAGAAAAATACCTTAAACTTTCTTACTGACAGAAAACAACTAAATGCATTAATGAAAACTTATTTAAAAAATCAATGGATGCATTAAAATAATAATTTTTTTTAGTAAAATGTTGGTTTTTATTATGAATTATTCAGAGAATCATAAAAATCGGGAGAAATTGACTGTGTTACGGTAGATCGGGAGATGGGATCAGAAATCGGTAGATCTCCCGTAAAATCGGGAGGTTCGGGAACACTGCCTGGAAGCCTGGTGGACCTGGTCTCCGGGGTCAGCATGCCTGCCAAGCTCGCGCAGGCCGAGCAATTATTTGTTAACACCACAATCTCACAATCATACGGTCGTCCCACTTGCGTACAACGCGGACCTGGAGTGCGATTTTTTAACATCACAAGAAGTAATCAGCAGTAGAAAGATGCATAATTTCCACAGTAATTTTGACATTTTCTAGTGCTGATATCAACGTGTGATGTTCAAAAATCGCACTCCTGACGGGTGCGCGCGGGTTAGCGACTGCCGAGGTAGAATAGCGCCGTCTCGCTTCACCTGACCGTTATTACTTTTATCTACCTTTTGAACGTGATCTGAGTTTTTTGATAGATATAGTTCTACAAGGAACTGCACTATTATATAATTTACACTGATGCGATGAGTGAGATTACTGTAAAACAAGTTTTAAAAATACATTTTTATTAGTTTACATACTGCGGTAAAGCATGCATCTAACAAATAACGAAATTGAACTACTTAAAAAACTAGAAATAACTTTATCTTAAACATATATGTTGTTCTAATTATATAAAATAAAGGGTACACAGATTTTAGGACAAATAATTTTAAAAACTGTACAACATTAAAAATGCATTGAATTAGTGCAGTAACTAAGTAAAAATAAAATTCAATACCCGGTGAAACTTATTTAGGATTATATGCAATCAAAAAATTAATGATAAAATTGATAATTATATGGGAATTCAAAATACCTACAGATAGAAACCCCTAATCGTAAGGAAACTTGAAAAATTATATTGATTTTGTGGTATGGTTTACCATACCACAAAATCAATATACAAAACAATAATGATAATGGTTATCATGTGGTTATCGTATTGTAAATTAATTAATTACCATATAAATATGGTTAATTAATTAATTAACCATATTTATATGGTATATAACAATAATGATAATGGTTATCATGTGGTTATCGTATTGTAAATTAATTCTATTATATTATTATTAATTATATTATCATTATTGTTTTGCAGTATAATCGTAGAATGATAGTCTTCTCAGCTTAGCTCAGTTATTTTGGCATATCTTAGTGTTGGTCGTAGAAATAATACTGACTTTGAAAGCTGAACAAATTTCATTGTATTCCTTGGCAATCAAGTGACGCAATTCTATTCTATTTTTGTTTAATCGCGTTTCCTTGGTGGATTTCGCCAGTATCTAGTTTAAAAAGAGCAATTAGTGCTTGACGTTGTACGGTAATTGGATATGGCGATCTCAAAGCCCTGTTTTTATACAAAAACACACACTCGAAACCGCCATAAAATGGCGGAGCCGCGTGGCTACTTAAATCGCGAGCCAACGACAGACGTCCACTCGAAAGCCCTCCAGCCACGCGACTCAAGTGACGCAATGGCATAGTATAAAAATTTCATATTTCTAATGTATTATAGTTAAGAAAGCGACATTTTTATTATTGTCAACGCGTTTATGAATCTTGGGTGAATCTTATTAACTTGGATGAAACGAGTTATACAGATCGTCAATCAATCAGAGGACAACTTTTTAGTCCGTGAAAATAGATTCCACGAGGCCACGAGCTCCACAGTGGAGCACATCTCAAGCAGTGGAGACATGAGTACCTGCACGAAAATCCTACTGGACCTACTAGTGATACAAAGCAGTGGGACCAACAGTCCATAAGGGTTATATTGCAAATATTTTGTAAATCACTTTCTGTAGGGTTTTATAACGCAGACTAAAGTTGGCCGCGGATTGTCGGCATAGGACTTTAGACCCTTTTCAGACAATAAACGGGGGAGGTCAAAATATGTATGGTATATCTAAGGCGGTCGATGGACCGAGTGAGTAGCCGCCTAAGCCGATTATACACGGTAGTCAGCATAACATGTACCTACATTAGCTAGCTAGCTACCTAGCTTACTTATTTTCACAGAAATAAAACCTGAGGAAAGGACTCCGTGCAAGAGTGCGAGTGAAAAGGGGCTAACCACACATTACTGATATAAATCAACAAATGTGCAGTCAGCGGAAGCAAACTATGGAGTATGAGAGAAATTATATTAAATGAGACGCTGAATTGTCTTTTCTTATTGTTACGATTTGAGAACTGAAACGATAATTTGATGAAACTTGCTATCAAACAATAAAACAAGCTTACTACACAATTCGCAAGTTTGTTAATATGATAATGGGCTTCTGACATGAGCTTCAACATTTCGCTTTACAAAACTTCGCGTTATCTCAATAACTAAATTTTAATATCGTAACTAATATTATTGAGAACATAGAAGACCATTTAATTTTTCTACATGAGGGGATTTTAATTGAGAGAGTATTGACTGCAACGGAGGGAAAAATCTGGGATGTGCAAGCGGGTTTTCGGAAGGGCATGGGATGCACTGATCAAGTTTTCTCTTTGCGGTGCATTGCCGAAAAATATTTGGCCAAGAACCGAAAAGTCTATTGCGCTTTCGTAGATTTAGAGAAAGCTTATGACTGAGTGATGAGGGAAGAATTGTGGGATACCCTGGCCATGTATGGGGTGAATGATAACTTGATACGGGCACTGAAATCTCTCTACGAGGGTTCCAGTGCATGTGTCAGGATAAACGGGGCACATACCGATTGGTTTGGTATCTCCAGAGGTGTCAGACAGGGGTGTGTAGCGTCACCGTGGCTATTCAACCTATTCATGGACAGTTGTTTGGAGTGATTTGAAAGAAAGAGAGTGTGGTCTAAGGATGAATGGGTTATCTGTCAAATGTTTGTTGTATGCCAATGACCAAGTTCTGCTTGCGTCATCGGTATATGACTTGCAGGAGATGGTAACATGTACGAATGAATCATTTAAAAAGAAGGGAATGAATGTTAATGTGAAGAAGACGAAAGTTATGGTTATCGAGCGCGATGAAACAGTGACTGAATGTAAGATTATGATAGGTGATGAAAGGCTAGAGCCAGTCAGTGAGTTTGTGTACTTGGGTTGTATGTTCACAAGAGACGGAAAGTACGACGGAGATATAGAGAGAAGATTGAAAGCAGGAAATATGATTAATGGAGCTTTGCACACCGTCATGAAGAGTCAAACAATGGCTAAAAAGGCTCGTTTGGCGGTTCACGACGGTGTGTTGGCACCAACTTTAATGTATGGCAGTGAGAGTTGGGTATGGCAGAAGAAGCATGAATCTAGAATAAATGCTGTTGAAATGCGGTCCCTGCGTAGTATGTGTGGTGTGACTTTGAAGGACCGGATACGGAATAGTGTGATTAGAGAAAGATGTGGTCTGAAAGAAGATGTAGTGACCATGATTGAAAAAGGCATGTTGAGGTGGTTTGGCCATGTAGAAAGAATGTGTGAAAGTAGGTTGACGTATGAAATTTACAAGGCAAGTGTGAATGGAATGGTTGAAAGGGGTCGCCCTAGGCGCACGTACGCTGACCAAATCGGATGCGTACTGAAGAAGGGCCAAATAAAATGTACCCGGAACCGACGAGCTTGTATGAAGAGACTTATGGATGTTGAGGAGGCGAGAGATGTGTGTCAGAATCGTAGCATGTGGCGATCTGTTGTCTCTGCCTACCCCAGTAGTGGGACATAGGCGTGAGCATATGTATGTATGAGGGGAAAAACGTCTTGTAAAATTGTAACAGCGTGTTTGTATGTCAAACGAAATTAGCACCATTTTGTATTGTAGAAAGTACGTTTGCATTATATCACTCACCGCTAAAAAGTACATTCGCTTTAGGCTCTGACTGATATCAGAGATTTCATTGAACCAAAGCAAAGGCCGATTATCAATAAACATTTTAAGTACTACTTAAGTAGCTAAGTATACTCATAAGAATTTAGACGCTCATAAGATTTAAAATGATATTAAAGTTAGACATTGTAACTGTATTGTCTCGGAAAACTGATATTTAGAATATTAAACCGTAAATCTTGTTACATACTAGACTGGCCTTATAACCACGGCATTAGAAAAGCTTTGTGGTACAAACGGACCACAAAGTTTCATCCTAATTTATCAATTATTGCTATAAGTTAATATTACTCAAAGTCAGCATTGTTTAAACTTAGTCTATGATTGGCAGTGGATTCAGCATTAGCTGAAGCTGGATTAGCGATTCTGTTCGCTGCTACTCTCGAGAGATCTAAAACTGGCAGTCGGAGTACATAGTCCTGATCTAAAGAGCGGTCAAATTGCAGCCTAGACCGTTCGGACCAAGGGATCACCCTGAAATCAGCCGAACCGGCCGAAGACGATGAGGATGAGCTCTGACCGTTTGAAATAGTCGCAGAGATAGGATTCAGTCGTGGGATTCGCTGCGCTAAAGTTCGAAGTCTAGAATTCTCTGGTCGTTCTTGTCGTGAATCTGGGACGAAATTTTGACCGTCCGAACGTCTGGTGTGTGAAGAAGGTTCCGGTCTTTGACTTTGATTAGATGCGAACATGTGTTGATATCTCGCTATTTCACAAGGTAATAAAGGTCTTGCATCTCTGCCTATTCTCTGAACGGTAATCTGTCTCTGATTTTGTTGGTTGGGTGAGGCTATAGACGAAGAGTCCACTGAGGTGTGTGTCGGATGTATTAAGATACTGTTCTGCTGTACTCGTGTCGGTGAAGGGAAGTTTAGTGCGAGGAAATCTGGCAGTGGCACGCAGAAAACTCCTAGTTCATCCTGCAACATTCAAACAATATATCATTAAAAAAAAAACTGAAGTCCTTCTTTAGTACGAGTAATTATAAAATTGGCAACATGCCTCGTCCAAAAAGATGTACAGTTAAAAATTCACCACAAGCTTCGTCACAAGAGAGTACTCATAAAAATCCACAATTCGTTTCATCAGCAAAATAATAAATAAACACACACTAAACGGCTTTTTCGTCATAAATCGCCCCCGGTACAAAGGATCCCATCACACCAGCTGCGTTCCCGCGCTGGATGGCCAATGAAATCCTCTGCACCAGATACGACCCTGAGCGGACATTTTTTCCATTTTCCGGAATTTTGTTTTGTATCGTACGAATTATATGCCTTGGGAAAACCCCCCCTTGGGAAGATAGTTGAAATAATCAAATAAATGTAATTTACGAATCAGTATCATTGAAAACCGTTTATAGAATGGATAACTGAACAATATTTTATAATATGCATCTTTTTGGAATTATACTGGACTAGCGGCCCGTCCAGGCTTCGCACGGGTGGACGTCTAATCTTTTCTAGCAATAAATATAGCCTATGTTACTCAGGGTGAATGCAGCTTTCTAATGGTGAAAGAATTTTTTAAATCGGCCCTGTACTTTTTGAGCCTATTCATTACAAACATACAAACATACAAAAATAGGTACAAATCTTTCCTCTTTATAATATTAGTGTAGATATCGTATTTGAAAGAACAATTTTGATGTAACTTATGAGTTCACTATGAGTTAAGTCAAAATTGGTCGGTCTTCGAAATCTAACGGCATATTTGTATGAAAAGTCCATCTATCCCTCATAATCATTTCAATGAACAACCTCCGTCAAAAGTTACACGATGGATGTTGTTCAATTCTCGATACTATTGAAACGGTTTTTAGGCTTGCTTATAAATATTTTATATTTATTAAATTCTCTTTTGTAGATGGATTTAAGAATTATTTAGGCGAGCAAATCGCAAGCTTTCTTTCAAGGCTAAATAGGTTGAGAGGAGCACGCGCTCCTTATTAGCTGGGACCAGGTTTGCGATCTGCTTTTACGCATGTAATTTGGCTAACGGGCGTTTTGGCCTTGACAGAAAGCCCGCGATCGATTGCCCGTCTGAAGCGCCAACTCACGCCAGAATTAGGTGTCCGTTCACCTCCGCCTTCAGGTATATTTATGAAAGGTTTTTTATCAACTTCGCTCGAAGACTGACCGGCGCTAACCGGTTTCTCTTTTTCCTTTTCTTCCTCTAAAGGAACATCGGGAACAACCTGAAGCTCCTCGGGTGGATTAGGGATGATAACGTAACTCGCTATAATGCTAGATAGCTGATCTAAAACCTGTAAAAACAATTATTCAATTTATTAGTAAAAGCATGTGAAATCCCTATATCCTGAATGTAATAATAAAGTCATCATCTCAGCCGATGGACGTCCACTGCTGGACATAGACCTCCCCCAAGGATCGCCATAACGACCGGTCCTGCGCTGCCCTCATTCACCCCATTCTTCCTCGCCGCCTTCACCAGGTCGTCGGTCCACCGGGGCCGGGGGGCCTACCCACACTGCGCTTTCCGGTAGTAATAACAAAGATTTATTTTGATGAAAATTATGATATTTTTCATTTTATCCGATCGAGGTCGTGCTGGTCCAGTGGCGAGTAACCTTGCCTGCCATGCAGGAGGCAATCGATGGTTCGATCCCCGTCCAGGCCGACTCGTACCAATAAGTTTTTCAGAATTTATGTACGATTTGTAACACCACTGGCTTTTCGGTGAAGGAAAACATCGTGAGGAAACCTGCGTGCCTCAATTTTGAGGCATGTATTGTACCCATTGTCCATTACAAGTGGCGACGGGCTCACTCCCCGTCACACTGGACAGAGTTTCGGTACTACTAGTGAAACGTGGATGTTCTGAGGTTTCAGAATATCTCTGGCTACCCCTTCGGAGAATATAGTCGTGAGCAAATGCTTCATTTTATCTAAAAAATCATATTAATTTAAAGTTATATCGACCTTATCTTATTATTTGACGACCCGGTTGGTGTGATGGTTACCACGCCGGACTGCCAAACCAGGGTCCTGGGTTCGAATCCCGGTTTGGTCATGGATGTTATATGTTTGTGCCGTCGTTGTGTGGTTCCCATAACAAAAAGCCTGAGGCTTACTTGGGATCATTACAATGTATGTGCCTGTGAGCGTTATTTATTATTTATTTATTTATTATTATTTATTATCGACCTAAATAGCCGTTATGTAATTACTCAGAAAAGCGACTTACCTGATCCGCTAGTAATCTGTGCTTCGGGTCTTTGACAAGCAATCTCTGAATAAGAAACACTGTATTGTCTGAAGCTTGGACTGAGTTACCATCTCTGAAAAATTTTGAGTAAAGAATCAGTGTCTATCCTATTCAAACTACCTTGGTGCCCAGCGAACTAGAATACTGTGGAACTGACATTCCGCTCAAAAATTGCACCACGCTAACCCCCATCAAGTGGGGGGGGGGGGGCTAAAAAACTACAATCAACGCGCTGTTGGAGATTGGGCGAGAGCGTCAGCATCAGCTTCAGCCAAATAGCATTATAGCAACTGATGCACGTCGGTCGCTGCGTTAAAACGGATATTGGCCAGCCTGTCGCCGGTGTCAGTTGTCATAACGACGTACATAATTCCTAATAAATCGTATTATTTTACCTATTGCGATAAGGTAAGTTTGAATTTGGCATGAGCTGGCAGCCATAAGTATTTGGTGTGGCCATTTTGCAAGGCGATTTTTTTTTTGAAGTTATTCTTCTGTACCTAGTATTTTAGTTCGCTGTTGGTACCGTTCTAGTTGGCGTGAAAAGATAGATAACTTTACCTCGCAGCGGGGTTTAGTAGGGTGATGATGAAGATCCTAATCAGCACATACTTGTACAGGTTTGTATTCAGAATAATTGACTAGTATAGACCAAAAAAAATCTTTGAATTGACTGTTACATTTATTTATTCATTTACAGATAAATTCAGATAATCATAGATGTTCAAAACAGTTCGTGACCATGGCACAATCCGAACTAAATCGTAAAGCGCATGTCATGTGAGATCATTTATGTGTCATCGATCAACTTCTGCTTCAGCCACAGGTGCATATTGTATATTCAAATTATCGAGCGAAGAGCTTTGCATTTGTGTGAGTGGGCGCGGAAAGTCTTACTGCCATCGGTACCGGAGGCAGAGGTAAAGTGACGTGGGAGAGGCAGAAGTCAAGTGACGGGAGAGAGGCAGAGGTCAAGTGACGTGAGAGAGGCAGAGGTAAAGTGAGGTGAGAGAGGCAGAGGTCAAGTGACGTGAGAGAGGCAGAGGTAAAGTGACGTGAGAAAGGCAGAGGTCAAGTGACGTGAGAGAGGCAGAGACACGTGTCGAGAACGAGATGTGCCACTCACACAAACGTAAAGCTCATATATCGATAATATGACTGTAAATGAGTTTATATTACCAGTCTTTCCATTTTAAAAATGCTTATCTTAAATATTGTTATCATTAAAATTATACGCTTTAGCACGCTTTAGTTTGTAAAATTTATTTTGATACCTGTTTAAGCAGGATGGAGCGATGCGTAAGAAGCAAGAACGACAGAGACTTCTTCAAAAATGTATGTATGTCACAGGTAACAAAATACATTTTAAAAACTATAAAGACGATGTTATGGCTACAATTGACGACCCAGTTGGTGTAATGGTTGCCATGCCGGACTGCCAAACCAGGGTCCTGGGTTCAAATCCCGGTTCGGTCATGGATTTTATATGTTTATGCCGTTGTTATACAACAACGGCACGGCACTATACGGTTCCCATAACAAAAAACCTAAGGCTTACTTGGGATCATTACAATGTATGTACGTGTGAGCGTTATTTATTTTATTTTATTATTTCAAGTTTACCTGATATTTAGCATACTTACGGAGGGATATTGTAATTAGCAGCTTGGATTCTGCTAAACAGTTGTGCTAAGCTTGTATCACAGAACGGAAACTGTCCATAAAGCATTGTGTATAGGACAACACCCAAAGCCCACATGTCAGATGGCTTCCCAAGATATGGCTTGCACATTAGAACGTCTGGTGATATGTATGCCGGAGAGCCTGAAAACGAGAATAATTAATCATGAGAAAGGAGAATAAAATCTTCGGGCAAGAACCTGGGCGGGGTGGGTTTTGTCAGCGTCCTATATCAGCGAATATTTGAGCTTGTTATTGTTCTTCTAGAATCTAGATAGTGTAACAGCACTGATATCTCACGAGGCAACGCGATCTTTACGTGTTGTAGCGAAGTTACAAGTATACAGCATGTTGCGAATGTATGCGTAAGTGCAAAACTGCTCATCTCGGTACGTATTTTAAGCGTACCTGACGTTTCGTCAAATAAAAGGAAATAATATATTGATGCGGCAAAGGATATTGAAATGTGTAAACAGGAATTAAAGTTCATATTTGCATGCAACTTATGCATATTGTCTCCGTTGTTCGTATACCGCGACGGCGCGGCCGTACGGCTCCGTACGGATTCCGCGACATATAACAGGCTCCGTTGACATGCAATCGACTGCCTTCGCGTTGGTTCGGTGCCGCGGCACGCGTACGGCTCCGCTCCGGGCCGGGCCGATGCGAATCGCTAGGTCTGAATCGTCCCCACGGAACATTTAATTTCCCCGAGTACCGAATGACACTAGGCCGCGGCCGGTTAGTTACGAAAGGGATCAGTTTATACTGTTTATAACGAGCCTACGACCCATGTAAAAACAACTGGTAGTACCTACGGAACATTAATTTCCCGAGTCACGACTATCACTTGGCCGATTATTGATCAACTACTGAGTGTACGTAACATTAATTATTGATCAACTACTGAGTGTACGTAACATTAATTGCCATCACTTGGCCGCTTCTAGTCTATTTTCATAAATGCAATTACCTCTTTGATCTTTCAACAGATCTCTGTCGCTGCCTAGATGAGTGCCGAGACAAAAGTTGGTAATGGTGACACGTCCAGTCCTTTGATTTAACACTATGTTACCTAGCTTTAGATCTCTGTGAACTATGTTTCTCTGAAAAATAGATAACACTTTTAAATTAAATAGTTATTTTACAAAATGTTTTGAGTGACGAGGGCACATTGTGCACATGTGTCTTCTTATCTTGTCGGCAGCAAAAATCAAATCAAATCAAATTTTTATTGCATTGCCACATTGTATGTACATAGGTTACAAACTGGCAGGAAAGAACTCACACTCACCGCGCATCGCACTCACTCTCACTGTGGCTGGCTGGAGGCCTGGTAGGTTAAGAACTGGCCTGGTGTCAGAATTTTTTCACCAGAGATAGTAGCAAGGACCAATGGCTTAACGTGGCATCCGAATCACGGAATCATCTTCTTTTCAAACAATCAGGTGATTCAGCATGCAATGTCCGTATCACTAGGTGTCCATAGTGGGAATCGAACCCATGACCTCCGTGTCAAGAGTCCAATGCTCTTAAATTACACGACGGAGGTAGTTACTTTCACGGACCAGGGGTAACTTTCAGAGTTAAGTTTTAGTAAAAAGGAAGCGTCAGGTGGCAATAGGCGGCTAGCATTTCGCCCACAACATCACTCCAAAAGAAACCTTTCTTTTAGGGCTCTTACAGACGAGCGACACTTTGCTGTCGCGGTGGGTCGCAGAGTGCCGCGCTCATACATTTTACGGTCGCGCGACAGTCGCACGACCCTCCGCGAAACCCGGCGACCGCAAAGTGTGGCTCATCTGTAAGCGCTCTTAATCGCCCCTATGACACTTCACGAGTAGAAATTGGGTGGTCTTATCTATTACTATTACTTTCAATTATTGAACTTACCTTATGCAAATTAGCAACGACCCTGACAATATCGTAGAATATTAAAATTGCTTCTTTTTCGGGTACTTTTTTAACTTTAGTCACATATTGTTGCAAATTGATCAATTCGCTGCCCTTCTCACTGAATTGGTGTGCTGTTATGCAATCCAGGACAAGGAAGAGTCTCTGGCGTACACGACCAGTATATACAAAGCCAGGGCCACATGGGTTTGGTACCTCTTCCAGGGCATGCTCCTAGAATTAAGATAAGTTATATTAGATCGTCTTATTAAACTATTTGAAACTTTTATATTTAGGAGTCCTTTTACCTTTCAGTAGCGCACTCATAATCATAACAATATTTAAGATTTCTCAATCAAGAACTCCTAAAATGAAAAAGTGTATCTCCAACTTATAAAAGTCTAAAAGATATTTTTATACAATACTTTAAACCATGGGTTTAACATACAGAATAGTTATGCAGTTACAATGCAGTTATAACGCTCACAGGCACATACATTGTAATGATCCCAAGGTAAGCCTTAGGCTTATTGTTAAGGGAATCATACAACAACGGCACAAACATATAACATCCATGACCGAACCGGGATTCGAACCCAGGACCCTGGTTTGGCAGTCCGGCATGGCAACCATCACACCAACCGGGTCGTCAATCGTCAGTCGTCAAAAATAAGACCAATACTACTATTTATTTTGATTTCCTTATTAAAAGTGGCATGTTCGAACCTATGTATTGTATAAAATAGCTTTTAGACTTTTTAACTATGTTCTAAATATTGTGATGTATGCGCCACTGAACGCTAAAAGGACTAAGACCAAGACCTTTATTCTTCACAATTGTTATCAGACCGTATCCACCCACTGTGGTACATAAATGCTGGTCGTACCACCAGACCTACCGATAAAGCACTCAGGGTGCCGTGCCGAGCATTGGGACCCGGTCGAATTGAACATTTAATAAATATTTTAGACATTGTCACACAGATTCACTAAAGCTGACCCGGGCTTGTATAATTTAACATACATAATACAAACCTAGATACAAACATCCATAACTCGAGTACTAATATTCATATTCATCATACAAATACTTGGCCCTTACGGGATTTGAACCCGCGACACTCGGATCAGCAGGCAGGTACACTACATACATACATAAGCTCATGTCATTGTCCCATGGGGGCAGGCAGAGGCTAAGGAATTGAATATATAACCTTCAAGGAACTATTTGTATCCGACGACATTATCATTAATTTTACACATGATGTATAGAAATAACGTTCTATTTTATTTATTTATAGCACTCCGTGACCTAAACCCGCACTTAGGTTACGGTTTTGCGTTACCTAAGTAGTCCATTATTACACGGATTACACCGTTCGAAAATGAATCCACTTTATTGCACAGATGCATAATATACAAAAGAAGGTTCTTTTATAGCATTCCGTGACCTAAACCCGCACTTAGGTCACGGTTTTTCGTTACTAAGTAGTCCATTATTACACGGATTACATTACACCATTCGAAAATGAATCTACTTTATTGCACAGATGCATAATAAACAAAAGAAGGTAGGTACTTTTAAATGTGCTTTCAATCAATGTGACCAACATTGAAATCGCGAAATCCCCAACTGACTCCAAGTTACCCCCCCCCCCCCCTACTTTAATTATATTACGTACGCCCTACTTACACCCGCACCCCCTGCTCACACCTTATTAGTATGTTGGTAGTAGGGTGCGAGTAAGGGATGCGCCCCTTAGTGCGTAGAGGGTGATTGGGGATGCATAGGGGGATAAGAGGGTACACCCCCCTAATGCGTAAGGGGTGTGTAGTGGTGATTAGGGGGTGCACCCCCTAGCTCGTGGGTGTGATTAGGGGGTGCACCCCCTAGCTCGTGCTGATGATAAGGGGGTGTACCCCCTAGCTCGTGGGGGTGTACCCCCTAGTTCGTGGGGGTAATTAGGGGTACGTGCGTAGGGGGTGAGTAGGGGCTGATGATGATGTGACGGTAGATGTGATTACGTGCCACCTAGTGCGTACGTGCGTAGGGGGTGAGTAGGGGCTGATGATGATGTGACGGTAGATGTGATTAGAGGTGAGTATCTATTGATTGTGGTTGCGATATATGAACGAAGATTTTAAAGTCATGGTTGTGTCCTACGGGGGGCTCCAGGGGGGGCATACATTTTCAACTGCTGAGTTCAACGTATAAGATTCAAAAATCGCACTCCTGGCTAACTCGAACATAAGATTATCGATATAATATCGTGACTGTTTCTATACGAACTTCATTGGAATAGTGTATAGGAACGAAAACGTTAACGCAATTGCAAAAATCGAATTTCGTGGTAGAGCTCCAGGAGTGCGATTTTTGAATCTCATACGTTGAACTCGGCAGATGACAATTTATGGAGATATATACGCAATTTTCTACTTTTGATTTGACTTTCAAAAATCGCTCTCCTGGAGTATGATTTTTTAATTTTAAACCGGCAGTAGAAAGATGCGCGTCTCCATAGTAATATTGACATTCTCAACTGCTGAGTTCAACGAATGAGTTTCGAAAATAGCAGTCCTGGACTTTTATATTCAAACTTCCAAAAAATTTAATTCGCAAAGCCTTACCTACTGTTAAATTAAGACTACATTATTAATGACGAATTTGTTTGCCTGAAACGCCAACTTCATTGTTTTTTCCATAAAATTGACTTTATCATTGCCAATCCCATAACATAAATAGCGTTACTTATTTTATGCTCCAGAGTCAGTGGCGCGATGTAGAGAGGCATGGATTTGCAATCATAAAGGTCATGGGTTCAAATCCGTAGGTATTTAGGAACGATATGCCATAACAATAAGTTTTTCTAACTTATCTACGTAATACAGACTGCTACACGGTGAACAAAAACATCGTGAGAATTTCTATGTACACTGAAGGAATTATGGGGCGTCAATTCACCAACGCATGGTACACTAACGCCCATACAGCCTACTTGACCTAATGAATGTAGTCAAGATGGTATTGACACATAGCAAAGGTAAATAGAAAAAATAAAACAAAAACAAAAAAAAAAAAAAAAATGAACAAAAATGGTAAATGAACAATAGCAAAATACATACAATGGAGATACGCAATGCAACAAAATATTATAACCACAGACACATCAGCTGCTTACAAATAAAAAACACAATTATAAATTCATTAAAGCAACAACATTAACGTTAAACATTGTCAAATAGCGCTTTGATAATGTTGATCATAATAAATTTAAAAATATTCCATTCTAGACATAGATTATTATTTATTACATTATCCTAAAGAGATATTTGTTTGTTATTGCCAAACCATGTATGTTTTGATTTGCCAAAATGGATACAAACTTATCTATTTATCTATCTCCATGTATATAAATAATGATGATGATGATGTATATAAATAATTGTATTCTATGCTAAGTTGCATTGAAATTGGTCCAGTCGTTTCATCATGTTCCAGTAACAAAGTTCCATGCCCAAATTTTGCATATAAATCAAAGATGTGTGTCAGGACCATTTAAAATTGAGATCCCCAGTCTATGCCTACCCTTCAGGAAAAAAGGCATGACTTGATAAATAGATAATAAATAGTAATTAGTAATTATTTTTATAATTTCACGTTTATAAAAGTTCAACATTGATTTCGCATGATAAATAAACAGTCACATTTGCATATTTCATTGTGGAACAGTTAATTCCATTATACGATTACGTCAGAATTACTCTAACTACCTTGTACTTCAAATTATAACTAGCTTGTAAACAGGGTGTAACTGAAGTCATCGTCATCTATTGAAACTAAACTCGCATTTGGCAACCAGTGTTGACGCGTAACGAATTTTTCGGCTAATTATGAATTTGAGTTTAGGACTCTACACATCAAACTAAACCATTTTAATATGAGAATACACCTTAAATAGCAAAAAAATATCAGCCGTTTCATACAAAACTGTAAAGTAAAAGATGTTCAGTTTGATATGTCGAGTCTTAGTTTAAATCATGTTTAAATGGATGTCAATATGAATGTCACCCAGTATACCTTTGATTTAACTATACATACATAAACTCACGACCATAATCCGTTACGGGGTGGTCTCTGAGCTACAACTACCATTTTAAGTGTGTCATTGTAGCATTACACTGTACAGAAATTAAATCAATAAAAACTTTAAAACCAAGGAACAATTCGCACCAGCAATAGATTGTACGAAGATTTTTTAAGGAGATTTCAAGGAGACCATCAAATTGTCATCCCTTAAAAAAAACCGTCGGCGTAATAACAAGGACCCTATATATAATAAATAAGTCATACTATAGCTGTTGGACTCAGATTGCATCATAAATAATAAATAAATTCATCACATGCATTAATTTTTTACCCTAGATTGAACACAGAGTAGGTTTACATTCACATGCATGAATAGGGAGTGTTAAGACCATTTCTTGGTGCCAGGACTGAAAAACTTCTCTGGCTAAAACCAAAGAACATGATTCCAGCAGGATGGGGCAACCTGACACACATCCAACACGTCTCTCCCAAGACTTTGTGAAATTTTCCCTGGCATTAAAATAAAATAAAAAACAGAATAAAAAAAAAAAAAAATTGATCTACAGAAGGAGGCCAGTTTATGTCGCCTCTCCTGTTGTGCGATTTTTTAATCTCATTCGCTGAGTTCAGCAGTTGAAAATGTCAAAATTACTATGGAGATACGCATCTTTCTACTGCTGATTTGACTTTCAAAAATCGCACTCCTGAAGTATGATTTTTGAAAAGTCAAATCAGCAGTAGAAAGATCCATATCTCCACAGTAATTTTGACATTTTCAACTGCTAAACTCAGCGAATGAGATTCAAAAATCGCACTCCTGGAGATCAATGGCCAGGGAAAATATCATGGTTGTGAGAGAAACTTATTGGACGCATGTGAGGTTGGGAGTCCTGATTTAACCCCAATTAACTTTTTTCTATGGGGTTATCTGAAATCTAGAATTAATAACACTAAACAGACTTCTCTAGTGCATTTAAAAGAAAATATTAGATATGAAATAATCACGGAATCGACCCGCCGAGCCATCATTGGAAATTATACCGTTCGTCTAAATGAGTGCCGTGAACGCGAAGGATAACATTTAGACAATATTATTTTTAAGAAATAAATTCCCAAATACTGTAATTTAGTAATTAATAAACATCTTTTATTATAAACATCTTATTTTTTATTTTATCGACTCACAAAATATCATCTTTCTTTTGATACACCTTGTATATTGACTCAATCTTATAACGTACAACCCGGGCGAATTAACTTGGCACCTGGCTCGCACGTGGCTCAGAATTTGACGGGACCCCACCGTCACCGTGCGAGGCCGCAGCATGGCATTTCAGTTACCATTGCATGTGTCCCTACGCTTTAGCATTTTCGAGTTATTCTTTCAGAGTTTTTTATTTTGAGCCAGGTGCCAAGTTAATTCGCCCGGGATGTAGTGAGTTACATTCTCTTTGGTTATGATCCCAAACATAAGCTACAAGGCTTTTTATGTAGAAGAGAAGGCATAGAAGCCATTACCTGTTTTTTCCCATATTGCAAAAGAAAACGCCTAATCCTGTTTCACCTACAAAACTGATAAAATTGAATTTGAATTGAAATAGAAAAGGATAATTTCCATTTCCTTGGGAAGTATGATATTCTTCATATTTTGTTTGTGTATAATTTTTGGCTATCATACTATTTGTATGTGTTCTTTGGTCATACTCATTTGTTAGTAGTGAAACAAATACATTTCATCATGTGGGCAATGCTAATGCCATTATTGATTATGATAAATGACTTGTAATGAAAATTATTAATAAATATATGTCTATGTCTATGTCTATGTCTCTTGCTCTAGTTAAATAAAACCGGTCAAGTGCGAGTCGGGCTACTCGCGCACCAAGGGTTCCGTACCACACCACCACAGAACACAACATTATTATTAACTTAGAAAAAAACTTTTTTGTCCGGGACCTTTAGCGCAAGACCGCACTCATACTTGCCGGTTTTTTGTATATGTTGTTATTTTGTAGAGTTTGCTCTATAATCACACTAGGTTTGACGCTTGTATGTATTACCGTTTTTACGATAGAGCGTGAAGAAAAAACGTTAATAAAAACTAGTTTCTTGTTGAGAACCCCCATTAATTTTTAACTTTTTGACATTTTTATTATTTGTTAACAAATCCGCCATCATAACGCAGAATCTGAGAAAATTTCAACTATCTAGCTATTACGGTTCAAAAGTTACAGCCCTAAATAGGTAGGACAGACGGACGGACGGACAGACGGACAGACAGACGGACGGACGGACGGATGGATGGACGGACAATGTAGGCTTAGTAATAGGGTCCCGTTTTCACCCTTTGGGTATGGAACCCTAAAAAGGAGATCTACCTTATTGGCTCTCCTTAACATTAACATATATTTGTAAATTGTGATAGCAATTTGTAAATAAAATTGGAGTTCGTGAGAGACTCGATATCGCTATCTCATATGCAGTTAAACTGACGTTCTGTCTACTAGTTTAAGCAACACTTTGTCACTGGTTTCTTGTTATGGAAACCATACAATAACATAAACATGGCTAGATCCGCTAGAATAACGTAAAATCGATACAATTTAAAAGAATTACCTTGAAAAGTCCATGATGATGAATAACACCATCCTGATCCTTCAGGAGGGACAGCAGGGAGTACTCTGTATGCAGCAGCATCTTGCCCTGCCTGTCGTCTTGCGTTTCAGTCTGACCCTCGTTCCTTAGCGTCAGTATCTTGATCTGGTAGAAGTCATCTGTTCTTTCCTTCCTAGCCAGACATTGGACTATACTTTTCACCGGACTGGGCCCCAGTTTAGGCCCCAGCAAGTAAGGCCCAGCCTTACGGACAAGCTTGTCCGGTACTGGTGTACCCGCCGATGGTACATCACTTTTGTTGTATGAAACTTTGGACTTTTTAATTGAAGCGAGTCCTAACTTTTTCGAACTCTTAAGAACACCGCTGGAAGTTGAATTCGCATACGCGGACACTCTTGCGACCTTCGGATTCGGCTGTAATAACATATTTCGATTCCTCTTGCCATGATTTGTGTTGACTTCTTGTGTGTCTTGATCCATAACGATGCAAGATTAAAACTTGATTTCGATTATGTTCAATCTAGGCTCTGGAAAAAATTTAAAAACTCTAGTTGTGACAAACTAAGAAAGACGATATTATCAGAGTCGATAAATTAAAATAAATTATGTAGTTCACTGATATATTTACCCATGGATGAAAATGTATGGCTGACCAGCCAGTGTTGCAAACTGTTATGCCTGTTATGTTAGGTCTCATTATTAATTCTCAGGTCTGTAGCCAGTGTTGCCACCTAACCTCCGGACCAAGTAGCTAAACCGTACACAAAAAGTGGCTAGATACCGGAAATTTCACTGTTGCTAAAGTGGCTAAAAGTGGCTGAACAAAGAAAAGTTTAAAAGACACATAAATATGTTAAGACGCAGTTTAATTGGATCAATAATGCTGATTTAAAATCATTTCTTCTATAAAATTATGCTTTTTTAGAATTTTTTAAATAGAAATAATGAATTCTGAGTGAGTTATTGTAACCCATTCTATTACTATGTTGATGTTTTACAATGCTCATCGTAGAAAATAGCCTTCTGACTTCTACGTTTAGGTAATCGGAACTCAAAAACAGTAAAAAACACTCTAAGAACCCTTTAAAATGATTAACTTTAGCTTAATAAATTGGTATTTATTAATAAATAAATAAACAAAAAAGTGGCTAGAATAAGTGGCTAAAACATTTAGCCACCGAATATTTTTTTAGTAGCTGACACGTTAAAAAATGTTGCTAGATCTAGCTAAGAAGTGGCTAAAGTGGCAACACTGTCTGTAGCTAGGTATTTTACGAAAAGTTGCTATTTGCTATAAAAGTTGCTAGAAGTAGCTTCCCTCAATATTATCATAGATATTATGGTTATTATCATGTTAAAAATGTATGTATCGGACGAAAAACGGATGTAAAGACAAAAGTGTCTCCAACTTTCCAGAACAAAAAAAAAAGAAGTAAGAACGAGAGTGAAATATAGTAAAAAGGAAGAGAAAATCTAATATTTTGCTATTTTCATGGTTTTTTCCTTTATATTTTCAAAATACTCTCAATCCCAATAGTTGCTAAAAAAAAAATATAAGTTGACCAGCGGCAACGCCAGCGTGACCACTTTTTTTTTCAAAGAATCTACCAAAATGACTGCTGAAATCTGCCAAGTCCTGTTTCAAATTCTACTTAAAATCTACCTGTTCTTACTTAAGATCGTTCCAGATGGTTAAAATTCAATAAAAAACACGTTTTTGAACAAAATATTATCATTTTCATACTAACGCTCATCATTACTCATGTTATTTTCGCATTTTTGTAAAAAAATATCAGTTTTCATCACTTTGTAACATGGATGCTTCAATTTCCAAATAAATTTAAATAAGCATTATTGGCCGTCCCTATGTAGGCTTAAAGTTGGTACAGTTTTCTGTGTTTTATAAAAGCCCCCTTTTGTAAAAAACAACATTAAGCGATAAGATTAATTTAGCTGTACACCACTAAAGCTTTACTAGAAGTTCCAGAAAACCCCCTGCAATCGTTTTCTCAGCTATTTTTATTTCCAGCTTTGATTTTTTTTTTGCTTGAATCCTTGCATTTTTGATCATATTTTCGAATACCGAATTTCTACCAAAATCTACTAAACGATATCCCACTACTAAATTATCGTTCTCTTTGCCCTAAATCTACCAAAAAAGAAGAAATCTACTAAAAGTGGTCACACTGGGCAACGCCAACCCGCGATAAGCCGTGATACGGCTATAAATAATATCACGTCTTTTATCTCGTTTGTTCGCACGCAAACGAGCGAGATAAAAGATGTGATAGAACCGTATCACGGCTATCGCGGGTTGGTGTACTAGCTAGGCAGAATCTCATGAAAAATGAGGAAATCCAATTTTAGAGTAGGCAACACTGGGGTAATTGAATTAGGGCCCTTTAAACACTGCGAATTTTTGCAACACTTCTGAAACGCCATACAGCCACGAAGAAAAACGTTCGTAGTAAAAGTCTGCTATAAAATTACATGCCTTTTCCCTTTTCTTATAAACAAGATGAAAATGTTCGGCCAGATGATTTGGGCGTTGAAATGATATTAAATACCTTTGCACACATTAACAAACGCGCGTTTTATCGCCACAAAAAGTTGCAGTTTGTAAAGGACCTACTTGATGACAGTTTGACATTGCCGTGAATCTATTTTATTTTACTTTTTTTCATTTCATGAGATTCAGCATGGGTAGCACGACAACCCGCGATAGTCGTGATACGGCTTAATCACGTCTTTTATCTCTTTCGTTAGCGCGCGAACAAACGAGATAAAAGACGTGATAAAGTCGTATCCTAAGATGTTTTTATAAGTAGATACGTTGCCCGCGCTCCAAAATGGCAACAAAAAAGTAAGGTAATTGCCCGGCTTTTACATAGTTACCCGCCGTCTAGTGTACGGGCTACACGTCACTTTATCGCGCCATTTTAAAGTGCAGTGATGTTAGCGTATGACGCGTCTATTTGTAAAACGTCATTGGCCGTATCACGGTTAGCTATCTCGGGTTGTCATACTACCCAACCCATGCTGGTCGACCAAAAGTTTAGCTAGGTAGAAGTTTTACAAAGTAGGTAGCTGCCAGACATCGAAAAATTGCTAGATCTAACTACAAAGTTGCTAAGTTGGCAGCACTGTGGCGGACTGACAGTTTTTTTTTTTAGTAATGTGTTTAATGGTTGATACTATGTCCTTTAATTTAAAGCAATATCTACGTTAATTTCTTCATATTCTTATAGACATAGACACCTTGTTAAGTAAAACAACACCAATTTTACGAACCAAAACTCACTATAAACAATAAAAATTCGATAAAATATGTGGACTCCAACCATAGACGAAGAATTTTTCGCTTACGCTGACCAACTGACCGCCAAAAACTTCCCGCCCCGGACTGACAGATGGTTTGATCCAAGAAGCTTGAAATTGTATGGAAAATTTCAATCTTCTTGGTTTGGTCAGTGTAACCAAAAGGCAGGCGCCAGACTAGCCGCAAAGGTGTGTTCAATCCACGTTCAATCAAATCAAGGTTCAAATCTAGGACCAGTTCAAAGTCACAGACTCATATAGGTTCAAAGTATAGGTAGCGGTCTATGGCCACTAAAAAGTATATACCTATAAGCTCTCCACGTACGCTCAGCCAATAAGGAGCGCGCGCTGCTCCCCCCAACCAGTTTTGCTTTTTAAGCAACGATTACATTACCCTACATTAGGGCCACGGCCGGTCTGGGTAGAATGACAACCCGCGATAGCCGTGATACGGCTTTATCACGTCTTTTATCTCTTTACCAAAGATAAAATCTTTACTTTTGTTTGTAACCTTTTAGGTGATTTTTAGCTCTGTCAGAAGTGCGATTTTTGAAAATCATACGAGCGACTTGGCACTAGAAAATGTCAAAATTACTATGGAGATTATGCATCTTTCTACTGCCAAGTCACTCGTATGATTTTCAAAAATCGCACTTCAGGTTACTTTTAGGTTACACGATTCAAAAGGTTAAGTACTTTTAGGTGATTTTTCGGAATTTGTATTATCAATCATATTTTTCCATGAAACTGAATACTTTATCATATTTTTGCACTGTTTTATAAAGCAAAAGTTCGTAACGTAGTGAGTGCAACTCTTAAAAACACATTTTTCTCTGTTTTCTATCTCGCACTAATATATTGGTAAGTACCAAATCACGAATGACTAAAAATGGTCAAAGTAGTCTCACTTACTCGCTCGATCAATCAATCGGATGAAAATGCAACTTAAAATGGAAAACGCTACTGAATTTTTCATTTCTGTAAGTTAATAGAACCAACATCTGTCCATCAACTTTTAATGCCTTATTACTGGAAAAAAATATGAAAGGTTACTTTTCACACCAAAAGGTTACTTTTTAATCTAATTCCGGTTACTTTTGACAAGATCTGGCTGGCAACACTGAGTTCCGGGTTCCGAAGTAAAAACCTTCGAACTCCGTTAAATGAGTCGACTCATTTTCCGAAAACGCACCATCAGCGTAAAGCGCCGTATTCACCATCCATCTTGCTGTACGTCCCGCCAAGGCCATGCACGATGCACGATGCAAAACGACCGTGAATAGGCTTGACGTACGTCGATAATTATTATTAATTGTTTGCTGGATGTGCACGACCCATTTTGCATCCAGCGAGCGCCCCCACCACCGCGCACGTCGTGCGGATGGACAGTGAATAGCGCGGACGTACGTCAGAGCGGCCTGCGTCGTGCGTGCTTGATCGTGAATAGACTTGCTGTACAGCAGATTTCGCATTTAGAGATATTATTGAAAGATAACACATGCACATGATATGACTCAGTTGAGATACTCTGCACGTTTATGATAATCTTTTTTTTCATCGAAAACCTCTTTAGCAAGATGTGAAAAAACAATTTTTTTTTCATTTCTTCTCTTGCTGCTGAAATCATCAGAATAACTCCCATTTTTTGGCGTTTAATTCGTTCGATTTGATTACTTAGCCCAGCCATTTTACGGAGTTTTGTTAGGAGAGGTGGGATGTAATTATTAATTGGACTTTTAAACTGTAACCGGCACTATTTACTGACAAAAAGAATATCTGAAAACAAATAAAAGAAAAATCACTACGCAACATAGAAATTAAAATTGTGAGTCCCAGAAGGCTTTTAAATTAATAATATTAATAGGTACCATGCACTCATTTGAAAAAGATTTTACAATATAAATTATTTTTGAGCAATATAAAAATAGGCAAACAAATTAAAAAAATTAGGTTTTTATTAAAAAATACGAACGTATTTTTCAAAACCTTCTAGTTCTACGTGGACAAAAATATTTACACCATGTTTGAAGTATGTATAATGATAATGCCTTAAATATTTGCAAAAAAAAATTCCATCAGGTTTTTTATAACGAGATAATACAAAAATTTTTTATTTGGAACTGTTGCAGACGAGATTTTTTTTTTAATTTTGGTACATTTCTGAGCTCAAATTAGCTCTTAAATACTATACCGAAAAAAAAATACCAATTACTAATTAGTCCCGGCTGAAACTGTAAAATGACTGGGCTATACTCTGCTCACCTGACGTACAGCCGCTGTACAGCCGGGATGGATAGTCTGTATGCTACATCCAGGGTTGGATTTTGTACTATAATTATAGTATTTATACTATAATTTCGCCCTTTGTACTATTTTTTTTTTATTTTTTTTTTTATGTGTGATAGGTAAGCATTTGACCCCAATCTCACCTGATGTTGAGTGATGATGAGGCCGAAGATGTAGCATGCTTACCTAGAAAGATGCCTATTCACTCTCGCCTTGAAGAGGCCCAGGTTGTATTGCTCAGGGAACAGGTCCGCAGGCAGGGCATTCCACTCCTTAACCGTGCGCATTATAAAAGAAGAAGCAAACTTCTTCGTGCGAATTGCTGGTAGGTCAACGACATAGGGGTGGAAACCCAGTCTGCGTCTCGTCCCCCGCAGATGAAAGGGAGACGGTGGTATCAGATCGTGTAATTCAGTCGCACACTCTCCGAAATGTATCCTATAAAAAACAGACAGACAGGCTACCTTGCGACGATGCTCAAGACTTTGTAGCTTCGCCACCGAGGTTGGATCACCTATGAGCTTCCTGGCACGCCTGTCGATTGAGTCCAGCGCGGTCAGCTGGCATTGGGCAGACCCGTCCCAGAGATGGCAGCAGTACTCCATACACGATCGGACTTGTGCTTGATAAAGTTGTAGAAGCTGTCCCGGAGTAAAGTACCGTCTGACCTTCGAGAGGACGCCCAGTTTTTTCGCTGCGGTTTTCGCCATGGACTCAATGTACCGTCCGAAATTCAGATCGGACGATATGTTAATGCCAAGGAGCTCCAGGCGATCAGCTATCGGTATGGACACATTTCGGAAAGTCGGGGTCAAAGCGAAGGGACTCCGTTTTGTGGAGAAAAGGCACGCCTGTGTTTTGCTTGCGTTGAAACTGACCCGATTAGTATAACCCCAGTCGGACACAGATTCAAGGGCCAAGTTTATTCGCTGCACCATGGCCTCTCGACAAGACTGAGTAACGTCCAATTTGACCCCTGCACCGGACAGATATCTGTCAGCAACAGTGCTGTCGTCTGCATACCCAAAGGTTCCGGGCACAAGCATGTCGTTTATATGCAGCAGAAATAAAGTGGCTGACAGAACTGACCCTTGAGGAACACCGGCATTAATAGCCATTTGATCCGATGAGTATCCATCAATGATTACTCGAATGGATCGTTCGCTCAAGAAGTCAGCTATCCAACTGGATCAACAACAACAACAACTCAACAACTGCTCATGCAACTGCATAGGTCAATCGGAATTCCATATGATGGAAGCTTGCTTAAAAGGCTTGCATGCCAGACCCTGTCAAAGGCTTTGGATATGTCAAGAGACACAGCAAGTGCCTCCCCGTATCTCTCGACAGCCTCGCTCTACAGATGAGTGGCATACTATTAGTTTAAAATAACAATGTGCATGACCTTGAAGGGCCGTTCGATAACTTCACTCAGTTGCAAAGGAATATAGACTCTATGTAAAGGAAATAATCATTTGAATGACTCGAGTGAAGTTCGTGTGATTGAGTGACGTCACATTTGCAGGCGAGGTCATGCACATTGTTATTTTAAACTGATAGTACACAAGAAGATCCTCCGTGGACCGTCCTGGGCGGAACTCATACTGACGGTCACTGAGGAGGTCGTTATGTTCCAGGTATGCCAGGAGCCGGTTGTTAAGTACACGTTTCATAGTCTTGCAGAGTATGGAAGTGACTGATATTGGTCTATAGTTGACAGGGTTGGCACGACTGCCTTTTTTGGGCACGGGTTGCACGTTGGCAAGCTTCCATGACCTTGGGACTACCGCAGTCTTAAGTGAGAGGCGATACAGGCGTGTTAAAACAGGAGACAACTCTGGAGCACAGGTGCGTAGGACAATCGCTGGGATTCCGTCGGGTCCGCTAGCCTTGTTCACATCTAGAGAACGCAGGATTTTAAGAACCTCTTTTTGGCGAATGTAAACTGACGCCATTGAGCATTCAGTACGAGGAATGGTAGGTGGTGTATATCTGAGTTCTCCAGATGCGAATTCCCGGCAAAAAGATTAGCAAATAAATTTGCTTTCTCCTCCGCCGAGTGAGCTAGCGATCCGTCAGGTTTTATTAGCGGTGGCAGGGAGGGACGGCCGAAGTTTGCTTCCACTGCTTTGGCAAGCGACCAAAACGCTTTGCTGCCAGCTGGATAGGAGGCAAGCTTAGCCCCTATACGACCTATATGGTCGAACCGGGCTTTTCGCAACACCTTTTTGCAAGACTTGGCGGCTTTGTTGTAAGCTTTCTTCATATACTATCCACTCCTAACGATAGTACGCTAAAATACTATAATTTCATGTTTGGATCATTGGGAAGTTCTCAAGCTCTATTTCACCGATATGGCACTTTCAGAGCGCTTGATATCCGGCCAAATAATTATTGATTTGCTAAGAGACCCATACATGAAGCTATATTATGAATTCATGTCCTGAATTATTAGTTCAAACAATTAACTAAAGTGTATTTAATGCAATCTCAAAACGTATTTTTCCTAGACTACCTACTTACCAAGACTAAGATACGAAACTGCCACGGATGAAGATAGAACTAAGGCTGAGATTCAGAGACGATTCGTTAAGACGTGCTAAGCACGAACTAAGCCAAGACAGCCAAAGTAGTACTTAACGCGAACTTACTTTTTGGTATTCACAGTCAAGTTTCAACCGGTGCTAAGCCGCTACTCGGCTAAGTACGAGTTATCATTCGTTCATTCAATAGACACTCTGTGGCTGCTCTGTGGCATGGTGTTGCCAAGGTGTTAAAACTGCTACATGAAAGAATGAAGTGATAGAACCATACGAAATCGTCATAAGAGTAAAAGAGGTAGAAGATTTTGTCAAAGATGGCCCGACGCTAATGGAACACAATGGAAAATTCAAACTACGCGGGTGATTTGAATCGCTGATGCGTAAAATCGGCTAATAAATTAATGAAAAACGTGAAAAACTAAGATGAAAAATCACAATCAAAATAAAACAAGGTTTGAATTATGGAAATTTTCATAAAAGGGGTTTATTTACAAAAAATATTTATCATACAATGCAATACAATACAATACAATACAATACAATACAAAGAAATAATTTTAATAAAAATGGACAACTAGATTATCTTCTTTCAGCACTTTATTGGCATTGCAGAACTACACACACAGTATGCCACAATTAGATATATTTGCTTTATTTTGGTGCTCAGTCCAACAAGATTGTAAACACTCAAATCTGTTTTTTAGGGCACCAAACACGCCAAAACATTTCTGGTCTGAACTTCCACATAATTATACTTTTGTAGTGCTCTCGAGCTGGGATTCAAAAACGGAGCAAACACATACACAGTGCGTGGTCCGGTACCTATCATTATTTGTCCATCATGCTGCAACATCAAACATTTTCATCGTTGGTGCAACGGCGGCCTGAAAATAAAAATTATGTTTATTATACTACTAGGTATGTAATCTAATCGCTAAACTTTTATTGCTATGGGATCACAAGACTTGTCCATATTAATATTATCATTATAATTATAATTTAAATCAAGTTTTCGAGATTGGTGGTGCGATTCAGAGGTATTGACACTTAACCGTGAGGATTTGGGTTTGAATCCGCACAGATGATATACCACATACATATACAACTACGAACTGTCTTGCAAGCAGTCATAGCAAAGCTCTTTTAGCATATTGTAGGTGTAAACATTTAATAATGTGTAAAGCGGTCATAGGTGGCTAGGTTTTCACGGACAAATACACTACATAAGATACCCTTATCCTTTAGTCACCTTGTACAACACCCACAGAGAGATACGGGGTGGCAAATTGTAAGCCAAAATCACACAGCCATCTTAACACGTTCGCGGGCAGTGAACAAGATACAATGGAACTTTTATTATTACTGCTATAGCCTGTCACTGTCCTCGAATGTGTTGATTATTAAAATTCTATTACTTACCTATTTAGGGAGATAAGATATGAACATTGATGCTGACATAACCAAGGATGTTGCGTGTTGAGAAAAGCTTTGTTGAGTAAAAAGTATGGGAACTTCACAAACTCTTCGGCACAGGCATTCCGTCAAGGAGGGTGTTGAGGCATTAGGTAGTTCACCACGCACAATCAATGCGCAGTGGTAGAATACATTACTCATCACAATATTGGAAGGTATCCTGTGAGCACTGGCTGGCGGCCGGTACTGACACAGCAGTGACGTTGATTCATATTCGGTTCCTGTTCGGTTCGTTAAACAAAAAAGGTGAAAAATGATCTGTCACATGTAATGTGGACTTGTAATAAATAAAGATGTTGTGATCCATTTGTAAACGTTCTTTGTGGAAAAACCCTCACAAATTGGTAGCAGAGCGTGGTTGCTTACAAGTAAGAAAAATCATGACATCAAATACAAGTTTTCGTAACATAGAACCGTTGACAAAATCAAACTATGATACATGGTGCCTGCAAGCTCAGGCAGTCCTTATTAAAAATGACTATTGGGACATCGTAAGCGGCGAGAAAACATTGCCACCAAATGCGGATGCGGCGGCGAAGTCGGCGTTCAATAAAGAGGACTTGAAGGCAAGAGCTGAAATCCTACTTTTACTGTCGCCTTCAGAATTAAAACAAATTAAAGCCTGCGCGACATCTAAAGCTGTATGGGACAAGTTGAGAGCTACTTACCAAAGCACTGGGCCTGCAAGGAAAGCTACCTTATTGAAACAGCTGGTTCTAAAGCGAATGACCACAGAAGAAGATATTCGTGACCATATAAATAATTTCATGGATATCGTGGACAAGCTCGCCGACATGGATATAAAAATACCTCCAGAGCTACTAAGCATAATGCTTCTCTACAGTTTGCCGACAACCTTTGAAAACTTTAGAATAGCCATCGAGTCTCGAGACACACTGCCTCATCCTGAGGACCTGAAAGTAAAAATCCTCGAAGAATACCAGGCCAGGAGCGGTAATGAACAGCCCGAGAACTCAGAAGCTTATCACGTCAAGAAAAATAAGCAAAGATTGTACTGCAAAAGCTGTAAGAAGAGAGGACACGCTACCGAGACGTGTCGGGGCAAAAAGGAAAACACAAATGAGAGAGACAATGGAGGCAAGTACAAAAACTATAACGTTTGCCTGAACACCACAGGTTCATATGAAAATAAAGAAATATGGTGCCTAGATAGCGGCTGTTCATCTCATATGTGCGGCGATAAATCGATGTTTTCTACCATGTCCCCTGAAAATGGTACCCTAAAAATGGCATCAAACAAATATGTCAGTAAAATACAAGGTAAAGGAAAAGTTACAGTCTGTACAAAGAAACAAGGCTACAACTTCAATGACACTCTGTACGTTCCCGATGTGTCTGTGAACCTTTTGTCTGTGGCCAAAATAACAGACAGAGGAAATAAGGTTGTTTTCAGTGAAGATAAAGCCTACGTCATAGAAAAAGACGGCGAGGTGACACTGACAGCACAAAGAAAAGATGGGCTCTACTATCTTGAGTTTGAAAGAAAAGAGACTGCAAACTACACACCTAAAGAAGATGGTAACATCATGGAATGGCATCGCAAACTTGGCCACATAAACGAAAAAGATTTAAAGAAGATGGCTAAAGAAGACCTTATGCACGGTTTAAATTTAACTGACGAAAAGTTTGAAACATGTGAGACCTGCATCAAAGGGAAACTGTCAAGATTACCATTCACAAGACATGATGACCTCTACACGACGGATACGCTAGAGATAATTCACAGCGACGTTTGTGGACCTTTTGAGTGTGAGACGCTAGCTGGCTCAAGATATTACGTCACGTTCATTGACGATTACACTCGTTACTGTCACGTCTACTTCATTAAAAAGAAGAGTGACGTATTCAACGTTTTCAAGGAGTACAAAAAGGAAGTTGAGACGTTCCACAACAAGAGGATAAAATACCTTCAGACAGACAATGGCACAGAATATCGCAACAAGGAGTTTGATGATTTTCTCAAATCGAATGGCATCCAAAGAAGGTTGACCACAGTTTATACCCCACAACAAAATGGGATTAGTGAGAGGAAAAACAGATCCCTGTTAGACAAAGCCAGATGTCTGTTGATCGAGGCCAATGCACCAAAGAAGCTTTGGGCAGAAGCGGTAGCAACCGCGAACTACCTCATAAATCGTAGTCCTACCAAAGCACTGAATGGCAACATACCCTTCAAGAAATGGGTAGGCCGAACGCCAAGTGGAAATCATCTTCATGTTTATGGCAGGAAGACATTCGTCCTAAAAAGAAACAAACGAGGAAAGCTAACCCAGAATGCCAAAGAAGGTGTATTCATGGGGTACTCGTTGACTTCCAAGGCTTACAGAGTATACATACCTGAAGATGATGACGTTGTGACGACCAGGGATATAAAGGTCATAGATAAAATGTACTTCAAAGAAGAAAGTCAGAACCATGAAGGTCTTACAAACAAAGTAGGACAACGAGAATTAGAAATTGAAATAACAGAAAATAAAAATGAAAACTTACTTGAAAATCTGAATGATCAAGAAGATGACGTTTCTTCGCTAGACGGAATAGAGTCTTACGATAACGCATTGGAATATCCCAACGATCAAGACGATGATATTTCTTCGCAAGACGAAATAGAATCTCGCGATGACGCATCAGAGTTCGTAGAAACACCTGGAAATGGGAGGCCACAAAGAGAGAGGCATCCGCCAGCGTGGACCAAAGATTTTGAAATGGACGAGACTGAAGAAAGTCTCCTATTCTCAGAAATATCTTACATGTCCGACAAAAATGAGGATGATGAATACTGGCATGATGCAATAAAAGCAGAGATAAGAGCACATGTTAAGAATGGAACCTGGAAAATAGAAAGGAAAAACAAAGATATAAAAGAGGTGGATTATAAAATGGTTCTAAGAAATAAAATAGGACCAGATAACAGCATAACAAAGAAGGCCAGACTCGTAGCACGGGGTTTCACTCAGCGACCAGGTGTCGACTACAACGAAACATATGCTCCCGTTGCTAAACTAAGTTCGATCAGATCTGTTATTGGGATAGCAATGGAAGAAGGGTTAAGGTTAAACCAGATGGACGTAACGACGGCGTACCTGAATGGTGTACTAGAGGAAAAGATAGTGATGAAATACCCTGACTATCTAGAAGAATATCTGACAGAAATTATGGTCGAAGAAAGTAAACAAAAAGATCTGACTTTATACAATAAGACAAAGAGTATGCTGAAAGACATAAGAAATAATCCCAAAGAGAAAGTCTGTCATCTTATTAAAGCTCTATATGGACTTAAACAGGCAGGGAGGCAGTGGTACAAGAAACTCGACACAGAATTAAAGAACATAGGTTTTAAAGCATCAGAAGCTGACCCATGTCTATACCTACTAGAGAAAAGAGGAGTTAAAGTCATAATAGTAATATATGTCGATGATTTATTGATTGCCTATTCATGTCCAAGAAAGCTTAAAGAAGTAAAAGACCTCCTAAATGCAAAATTCGAGTTAAAAGACTTAGGGATACCAAAACGGCTAATTGGAATAGACGTTGCCTATAAGAGGGGCGAAATTAAACTGAACCAAGAGAAGTTCATAGAAGACACTCTCAAAAAGTTCAAGATGGAAGATTGTAAAGCAACTACCACACCAATTGAACCAGGCCTCATGCTTGAAAAGAGTGGAAGAGGCGAAAGGAAGGATCTTCCATACAAAAATTTGATTGGTACGCTCATGTACCTGGCGGTGGCGACTCGCCCTGATATTATGTTCGCCATTAGCTATCTCTCCCAATTTAATGATTGTTATGGGGACGAGCATTTCAAGTGCGCCAAAAGAGTACTACGTTACCTTAAAGGAACGAAGAGCACCGGTCTTACTTTCAAGAAGACTGGGCAAAAATTGCTTGGAATGGCAGATGCAGACTGGGGCGCATGCAAGCTTGACCGAAAGTCTTTTTCGGGCTATTGTTTTATGTATGCTGGGACATCTGTAAGCTGGATGTCTAAAAAGCAAAGAAGCGTTGCCCTATCGACAGCCGAGGCTGAGTACGTTGCCCTAACCGAAGCTGCAAAAGAAGCTATCCATTTGAAGAGCCTTTATAAAGACCTAGGAGCCAGCTATGACAGAATAGTCGTATTAAACGACAACCAAGCTGCCCTCAAGCTCAGCCAAAACGCTATGGTGACTTCAAAGTCAAAACACATAGACCTAAAGATGCACTTCATTCGGAACTGTATTCAAGAAGGATCAATAGAGGTCAGGTATCTGCGAACAGAAGATATGGGCGCAGACATTCTGACAAAGGCCTTGGCTGGCCCGCGTCTGAAGGAACTGCGGTGCAGCTTAGGACTCTCCGATGACCACGACATTGCCGTGAAGAGGAGTGTGAGCACTGGCTGGCGGCCGGTACTGACACAGCAGTGACGTTGATTCATATTCGGTTCGTTAAACAAAAAAGGTGAAAAATGATCTGTCACATGTAATGTGGACTTGTAATAAATAAAGATGTTGTGATCCATTTGTAAACGTTCTTTGTGGAAAAACCCTCACATATCCTTTGTATAATGTCGCTCTCCAAAGTAATAATCATGTTTTTAATACTGGGTATCGGATGTTATGTGTGGATCGGTTAATTTACTTTCGTTATGTAATCGAAAGCACCATCAAAAGGGATCTTTATTCTTGCTGACGAAGTGGAACATTACAGGACTTGAAGACTTGAACAATCCTCGTAAAAATCGTAATTTCTCAACACAACATACTCCAGAAATTGGACAATAACACGGCCAATATTGTGATATTGTCCATTTTATTTAAAAACCACTGATTTGTTACGAATTTTCTTGTTTCAAAACCTAGTTTCAAACAAACAAATATTTATGATAAATATGTCAAAGGGACTTTGACATTACATTGAGGATTATTTTTCGTTTTGCTGGCAATTTTTGGCATTATGGCCCTGATTCCTTGCTGAGTAGGGCCAAAGTAGCACTTAAGTCGCCGATTTCGGAAACTAATGCTCGGCTTAGTTTGAGTTCAGACTAAGCAAAGTTTTACTCGACTCTGAATACGAAAATTGAACTTAGCATCGGTTTTGACATACGGGAGTTCGAACTATGACTTAAAAATCGTCTCTGAATCTCAGCCTAATAGTAATATTCAAGAACTGATGAACTTAGTAGAAGAGGAGTAGGTAAATTTTGCCTTGACTGGTGTTGATTTTAATGACTATTAGGTAAAATTAAAGTGTACTATAATTTTTTATAAATACTATCCTTTTCATTTTTTTGTGCTATCTTTTTCAACGTCCCTAAATCCCTGGCTACATCCAGCGCCGCGGCCTTGAGCGGACGTACAACGGGGATGGACCGTGAATATGGCGCTTAAGAGGGGGTCATACTTATTTTGTCTGTTTTCGAACCGATTTTTGAGAACCAAATTATTACATTTAATATATATAGTTCACATAACAGTGTAGATACGTTCTTTCTGCAGGGCATCTAACCGTTGAAAACACGATTCTATTAAATTTTCTCGATAGAAAAGAGGAGCAAAGTAAGCTCGATTTCAGATTTATAACCAGTTTTACAAGAATCACACTACACCATTTCTTCTGAATATACCATCATTTGAAAGGTAAATAATTATAGCAGGGCTTCTAACCGATGGATTTTTCCCCAAACACCCAAGAGAAAAGATATTGATGAAAAATGCGTTTTTTTGCGATCTTGCTTTCAATTGAAGCGGGATGGCTAATTGCGAAAGTTTGCTTGTTAGAAAGAGAGGCTTGTTCTACTAATACCCAGCCTTAAGCGAAAAGTTTTTAATCTAAACGCACCAAGCATGGCTAGTATGTCAGCGCGATATAATGTATAGCGCTATCACGCTTCCGCTCTTTCTATTTGCGCGCAAACGAACGAGATAAAAGACGTGAATAATCACGTATCACGAGCAACGTCACAGAATAGGTAATAGTATATAGTTCTACATAGCAACGTGCTAGCTTGGGAAGCAGAAGTGCAATTTTTGAAAATCATACGAGTGACTTGGCTGTAGAAAGATGCATAATCTCCATAGTAATTTTGACATTTTCTACTGCCAAGTCGCTCGTATGATTTTCAAAAATCGCACTTCTGGAAATCTGGGAAATAGGTATTGATGAACGCACCCAACGCAAAACGCACACGTTGAAAAGTCTATTTATCTCACTCTAGCATACAAATCGTCGCATGCCTTTTCTCTTTCTTATTGCCACCCGGAGTGATTTTCACAGGTTATGAAATGGACAGGACTCCTATAATCTGTGGCTCCGTTTCACTTTGACGAGAATTTTCTAACCATGTTTGTGACGTTTTTTGTGATTTAACTCTCCAAGGAATTGTGAAATAGTTACATATATTCGTTATTTAATATAGATAATCATTCGTAGCAACATGTGGAAAGGTCTCAGGCACACTCAGTCCCAGCTATCTAAACTACATTTTAATGGTTATAAACTGCAGCCAGTCGGTGTTCCAGCCCTAGAATCAGTGCTCAACCAATGGTACGAACTGTGCAAAAAGCCTCCTAAAGGTTTCGAAAAGTACTTCCAGCCGGGAACTAGTCAAAAGCAATCGAAAACACCTGAAAAAGATGAGACCCCTGCACCTTCAAAAAGCAGCCCCCCATCGAAACCTGGCTCCTCCCAGGATAAATGGAACATGAACATGTTCTCTTCCAACACAGGAGGCAGCCGCAGCGGCGGACGAGGCCCCTACGAGGGTCAAGACAGAGAGAAGTGGATGATGCTGGGGGCGATGGGCGTCGTCGGCCTACTCGGAACCATCACGTACTTCGAACTCAGATATAAAGAAATAAGCTGGAGAGACTTTGTTAATTTATACCTGAACAAAGGTGTAGTAGAAAAACTAGAAGTTATTAATAAAAAATGGGTACGTGTGAAATTACAACCTGGCTCTTCCTTAGAAGGTAAAGTTATATGGTTTGCAATCGGAAGTGTAGATTCCTTTGAAAGGAATTTAGAAAATTCACAGATTGAAAAAAATATTGATCCACCAAACTTTATCCCAGTTATTTACAAAACAGAAGTGGAGGCGGCCAGTATGACGGGCATGCTGCCCACTCTACTGATAATCGGGTTCTTGATTTACATGATGAGGAGGTCGGCAGACATGATGGGTCGTGGAGGACGCAAAGGTGGAGGACTATTTGGTGGTGTCATGGAGTCCACTGCTAAGCTTATAAATCCCACAGATATCGGTGTCAAGTTCAGAGATGTAGCTGGTTGTGAAGAGGCGAAAATAGAGATTATGGAATTTGTAAATTTCCTAAAAAATCCTCAGCAATACCTTGATTTAGGAGCTAAAATTCCTAAAGGAGCCCTACTGACCGGTCCTCCCGGTACTGGCAAGACATTACTTGCTAAAGCGACTGCGGGAGAGGCCAACGTCCCTTTTATTACTGTATCAGGATCCGAATTTCTAGAGATGTTTGTCGGTGTGGGTCCCTCAAGAGTGAGAGACATGTTCTCGATGGCTCGTAAGCATGCTCCGTGCATCCTGTTCATTGATGAGATAGATGCTGTAGGCAGAAAAAGAGGAGGTCGCAGTTTCGGTGGGCACTCTGAACAAGAGAACACTCTTAACCAGTTGCTTGTTGAGATGGATGGTTTCAACACAACTACTAACGTCGTCGTCTTGGCTGCTACAAACAGAGTTGACATTTTGGACAAGGCTCTACTCAGACCGGGCAGATTCGACAGGCAAATATTTGTTCCTGCACCAGATATCAAAGGACGGGCTTCAATTTTCAAAGTTCATTTGGCAGTTCTGAAAACAAGTTTGAACAAAGACAATTTATCTCGTAAAATGGCTGCATTAACTCCAGGTAATAGACTATTTTATGTATTTGTTGTGCAGCCTGTATAGTCTCCCATTGCTGGACAGTAATCTACTGCTTTTACCTACCTCCATCCATCCATCCATCCATGGAGAGACTTAGATTAAATGGTAGCTTTGTGGTTCTGGCTTAATATAGACAACCCCATATCTTTCCACGGGTGAATATGAGAAATAAGGGTTTCTTTTGCAGTGTATTTGTGGGTGAAAGACCACCTATCACCACCTTGCAAATAATTTCATCTTGAAACCATTATGCTATAAAAGTGATCCTCGCTGTAACTGCCTCCAAGACAGTTGGTAGTTGTAGCAATGTTGACCACCCCAAACGGGATTATGGTTAAAAGTTTAAGGAATTGTTATTGTCTTTGTTTTGTACATTTACTAGCTTTTGTGGTTGAAGGTATTGAACATACCATACTGTCTTTCTTTGGTTGTGTTTCCAGTACTTTTGTGCGTATTGTTATTGTGAATGTTTAAACTCATTTATTAATGACTTTATAAATATGAATCAGCTAATTAGAAAATGTTTTTTGAAATGTTATTGTTCAATGTACCAAGGTGATCAATAGAAGGTGATTAGTGATAGCTAGGTTTCCTTTTATCAACAAGCCAATGCGAAATGAAAATATAATAATAGGATATAACTTTGCCAATGAATAATATGAATGCCAATGCGAATCATTTCTTACTACATTTTAAACGCCCTTATTGCTCTGCTGCTATTACTCTAAATTCTTTCTCGAGATGTAATTAATGCATGGTCATATACTGCGCCTGGTATTCTCTTCCGATCACGTGACTGACACAAGCCTACGTCATCATACCCTTTTACCATGTTTAGCGGCCATTTTTTTGTGACGTAGGCTTGTGTCACTCTGGGAATAGAAGACCTTGTTTTTTTAGACTATGTAATTAATGAAAGTCTGACAAAGCAGAGAAAAAAAAACCTTTACAATGAGTTAAACTCTAAGTTATACTCCACCGAAAAAAGGTTAGCTCTTGGAAAATATGACACAGTTCCGGCTTAGAAAGAATTTCTTGTGGGTTTCTTACGAGGCGACTACAGGATAAGGGATTCTTATGCAGTGTATTTGTTGGTGAAAGGCTCGCAACTTATCACTACACATCACATCATCATCATTATTTAATCTTAAAACCTTCATTATGCTAAAACTGAGCCTTGTTACAACTGCATGCAAGACAGCTGTAGCATTGTTTCTGATCACCCTTAAAGGGTTTGTGGTCGTGAGTTCATGTACATAAATGAAATATAATTTATTAACACTAAACTGTTTGGACACTGCTGGCACAGAATAATTGAATTGAATTGTTAATATGCTGCTACAGAATATCTCAGACTATCTCCTCAGGTAATATGCTATGCATGTTATGTTAATGCTTTGTTCTGTTTGTCTTGTAATGTGTTGTGATGATAATTATTAGTATAGCCAAAATGCTGCTACTCAATTACTATTGAGTGTATTCGCTGCTACTGCAGCAAGCTAAAACTTCTTAACTTCAATAAGTTAAGAAGTTTTAGCTTCTGATCACACCAAAAAGAAATACTTACAGACTTCAATTTATGTGCTACTAGCGACCCGCCCGGCTTCGCACGGGTGCAATGCTGATATAAACCTTCTTCTTGAATCACTCTATCTATTTAAAAAAAACGCATCAAAATATGTTGCGTAGTTTTAAAGATCTAAGCATACATAGGGACAGACAGACAGCGGGATGTGACTTCGTTTTATACTATGTAGTGATACTGTATGTAGTTATGTAGATACTATAGACAATAGCTATGCCAAAATGTATGCCTATGCGACTAATCCCAGGCATATGCAATGTTATTTCTTAATTTACATTTGCGTTAGTTTATGCATTGATGTCTTATAAAAGAAAACTTTATGTTAAAGAAAGTAAGCCAATGAACCTCTTCTCACATTTTACAAAAAGAAATTAAGAGCCTTTCCACACTGGCGCATCGAGCACGCGGCGATTTCTTAGCAATAAAAACCTTTAAGTGATAAAAACCTTAGCTATAAATACATGTAACGAAAAGATGGAATCCCTCATGTTAAGAATCAAGTTAATATGTATAAAGCATTATTTTCAATTACAGGTTTCACTGGTGCAGATATTGCTAATGTATGCAACGAGGCCGCTCTGATAGCTGCACGAGAATTAGCAAATGACATCACGATCAAGAACTTTGAACAGGCTATTGAAAGAGTTGTGGCTGGAATGGAAAAGAAGTCAAATGTTCTCCAACCAGATGAGAGGAAGATTGTCGCATACCATGAGGCAGGGCATGCAGTTGCTGGCTGGTTCTTGCAGCACGCCGATCCTCTCCTGAAAGTCTCCATCATTCCCCGTGGCAAGGGTCTCGGATATGCACAGTATTTGCCTAAAGAACAATACCTGTATAGTAAGGAACAGCTGTTCGACAGGATGTGTATGACCCTCGGAGGAAGAGTAAGCGAGGAAATATTTTTTGGAAGGATCACTACAGGGGCTCAAGATGACTTGAAGAAAATAACCCAAAGTGCCTACGCGCAGATCGTTCACTATGGTATGAATGCAAAGGTGGGCAATGTGTCATTTGAAATGCCTCAACCGGGTGAAATGGTTATTGACAAACCATACTCTGAAAAAACTGCAGAATTGATTGACTCTGAAGTAAGAGTTTTGATTAATAGTGCACATAAACATACAACTGAATTACTGACAAAAAACAAAGATAACATAATCAAAGTAGCTGAAAGGCTGTTGAAACAAGAAATCTTGAGTAGAGATGATATGATAGAGTTGTTGGGACCCAGACCTTTCCCAGAAAAGAGTACTTATGAAGAGTTTGTAGAAGGCACCGGTTCATTGGAAGAAGACACCACATTACCTGAAGGACTCAAAGATTGGAACAAAGAGAAAAAGCCAACCACACCGACAGAAAGTATAACTTCAACTTCAAACGCCACCAGTAAAAATTAAGCCATTTCAAAATGTAGATTGTTGAGTTTTTAGTCAGTTTTATGTGAAATAAATATTATAATTACCTTTTAAGACTTAAAGGTTTTTGTGTATGTCTTAGATTTGATTGTTGTAGTGAAGTGTGAAATGAAATCTGGAAAGGGTATAACAGTATTTTGCAAAGTAACAAGCAGTCGGACGAACGGAAATTCACATCAAAGTAAAACCATTAATTATTATATTTACTGTAAGGCTATTTTGCATTTTCTGTTCCTGTAAGATACAATAGATTGCTGATATTAAAGCTGCAATGCTTCTTTTGTAAATTAAACAAATTCCAGTAATTTACTGATGTTTCCATTTAGGTACCCTAATATCATATAATATCATCATATTTAGGATTCATTTGCATAAATATTTCAGTTTTGATGCACAGATAAGAATTGACAAATTAACATATTGTAGACCAGTTTTGGTCAAGACGTCGACCGGGGTCTACCGGTCGCCCGCGGTCGACTTTTATGGCAAAGAGATTAATAACTAAAGACGAAAAAAATTACAGCACATCTACCAAAATCAGGCTATTCATAATACATTCATTACATGAACCTGTTGCGGTTTGGCCACCCCTGTTGTAGACTAATTTCATAATTTGGTAGTCGATGCTAATTTACCTTCGCAGTAAGAATTAATAAAAATGTTCACAGGCGCACATTGCTAAGACTCCATACGAACGAAGATACGGCGTAGGCCTATTGAACAGGACCACAATTTCCAACCAGGAGCTTCATCAACGCTACGAATTTTTACAATGGTAACCATCGCAAAGTACTCTTTGATCAATACCGTCAAATATGAGTAAATTGTCAAATTCTTCTATAGTTAATTACTTTAGGTGTAACCGCTACGGTTTATTTGTTTTACCTATTGCATTTAATTTTACCTGTACATTTTTTACCATGACTATTGATATGATTACAAATAATTGATTTTTTGGTTTAATTGATATTGTTTACTTCAGACAAGCACTCGAATTTTAACGTACATCATACAAATAATAAAATAATTTCCGCACTTCAGCGACATTGTTGTAGATAGGTAAATGTCACATCACAAATACAATACAAACACTTCTAAATGGCAGATTCTGTTGAATTTCCTAAGATTGATCCTAAGCAAATGTTACAAAATTAGATCTAACAAAGCCAGTTACTTTAAATAATGCTATATGACATTTATTTACGTAAGTAGGTACTTAAATAAAAGGAAAAAGACAAGAAACTATAAATAATTAATTAAGTTAGGTTATATCATTTTTTCGATATTTTAGTAGGTAGTAATTTTGATGTATTTTATTTATATCAATCTTTAGTACTGAGTAGTACTGACCAAAATTCCATATAATGACTGGGCATGCTCTCAATAGGTAAGTATACTTCTAAAATTATGCATTTGGTAACGATATGCCTAACCTACCTAGTAGATGTTAGTAAACAAACCTTTACGCTAATATATTATCAATACTAATAATGCAACGTAGGTATCACTTTTGTAGATATTTTCGTTGTTCTGTTCCGCGAAAGGCAAATCTGGATTAAAAAGCGCTAATTCACAATGTTTTGGTAATTCTACGTAAGTTACTTTCACTTAATTGGGTACCATCTTAACTATGATTTAACATCGATGTTAGTTAAAATCTATTTTAGAAATTATAGGTACGTTCGTCTTTAGTACTATACTGTAGGCATAGATTATGAAGTGGAATTTGTAAGTATAACTGCGTATAACCAACATGGAAAAAACCGGGGAAGTGCGTGTCGGGCCACGCGCAGTGTAGGGTTCCGTAGTTGCGCGTCACAATATATGGGCTTAGAAGGGGTATTTTGTTTTATACTGCGGTTTAACGGTCTCCAAGTACATTTTTAAGTTGGTCGAATAAAACTTGTTAACTTGTAAAGCCTACTTAGCCGTGTAGTTTTCCTTTTAAATTCGACATACTATTTCCGTGAATTTTTCACATCTCCAACCACAACCGTTTAGCGTCGAAACCCATTTATACAACGCCACGTAATCGAAGCACCATTGAAGCGGCAGCCCATTCGATCCACAGGCCATTTGTTCGAAACGCTATTTTATCGATGGGCCCATTCGTCTCAAGCCGAGTGATCGAAGTTCCATTTAAGTGATGGGCCACTTTTTCGAAAGCCGTTTTATAATTGACCCAATTATGGAGCAGTATATTACATTGCTAGTCCATTCTTTCGAACCCCACCTGTGTAATTATCATAATTGGTTGAAAAGTATAGAATTAAATTTAAGGTAACCTTTCTAAAGCAAAACAATTGTAATGCGCAGTCTCATAAATAATTGTTAATCTAAAAAAAATGAATCTTTTAGCGTTGGTTTATAGGTCATTATTAGATTGGTTCACAGATCTCTAAATGTATGGTTTATTGTGTATTAAATTTTTTATTCTTTTTTTACATAAAAAATATAGATTCAAGTTGAAGACCTCCTTGTTTAAAGTAGTTTAAAAATAAAGCACTGCTAAAATTTGTGTATTTAATGCTACCTTTTAAATGTTTATTAACTACTTGCTTTTGCCCTCTACTTCGTTTGCGCATTAAAATAAAATATAGCGTATGTTACTCAGGAATAGTGTAGCTTTCTATTAGTGAAATAATTTTATAATCGGTTCAGTAGTTACAGAGATTACCCCTTCATACAAACAAATAAACGACCAAACAACAAAATTTTACCTCATTACAATATTAGTATCGATATAAAAATACCTATAGATTGTATTTGTCAACCAATATTGATCATTTGAAACCATTGTTTCAAATGATCAATATTGGTTGGCCATTGCCTATCAGTGTAATTTACTGTCGTATATTTGGTCTATTGATAAAATGGCAATTCGAACAAATGGCTCACCGCTTAAATGGAACTTCAACCTATCGGCCTTCAACAAACTGGCTCATCGATGAAATGGATTTTCGAACAAATGGCCTACTGCTTAAATGGCACTTCAATTAGGTAAGTACGAGGCGTGGAAAAAATGGGTTAAATTTTCGCTTTAAAGTTTAGTATTTCACTCACGGATTCCTAAATCGAAAAATGGTTTTCCCACTCCCACAATATTTTTAAACGACCCATCCAATGATACCCCACATCATGGGATAAGCGATAAAAAAATGACATCCCCACTTCACGTGTGGTAGGTACTCTAAAAAACATAACCCTCCTTCTGGCGCAGTCGGGTAAAAAAAATATTTTTTAAGATTTTATTTTACTGCTTTGTCGGCGGCGTGATTAATAATATGTATACCCATGCCCAATTACATTTTTCTAGTAATAAGCTTTTCTGAACTAGGCCGCGGACAGACAGACGGACGGACATGGCGAAACTATAAAGGTTCCTTGTTGACTACGGAACCCTAACAATGAGAGATCTTGACCAATAAGTACTTACATTTTATACCAAAAATGCACCAACTACTTATCGTATAAAGGGTCCTTCTTGATATGTTGATGGTTTCTTAAGGGGATGATCATGATCAGCAGCAATCATACCTACTTTACTGAACAATATTTCTCTATGGGACCAAAATTGAAAATCGCGATAAATAATCTGCTGTCCGTCCATTTGACTCGAGTAATTTTGGAGTTTTGTATGAAACAGCAGATTTATTTTTTCTGATCTCGATGTTGGTGCCATAGAGATTTTAGAGATTAAGGCTGCCTGTCCAATTGTCCATTGACACGAGCTGACTGCGCGAGCTGTGTAGCTGTGTAAATATTAACCAATCAGCTCGGCCGAGCTCCTGATTGGTTAATATTTACACAGCTACACAGCTCGCGCAGCCAGCTCGCGTCAATGGACAGGCAGCCTAATGTGTATGTACTCTTAACTAGTTTAAAATAATACTAATGATATCAATTTCACGGTGCATTCACCGCAAATCAAAGTATTTTTGTATGTTTATTACCGACAGCGTACCTACTTATAAAAAACTTTTACCCTACATACATAAGTAGGGCATACTTATATCTCTTTGCGCAGCGTGGATCGACGACCTGGTGAAGGAGGCGGGAACCCATTGGATGAGGGCATTGCAGGACCGGTCGTTGTGACGATCCCTGGGGGAGGCCTATGTCCAGAAGTGGACGTTCATAGGTCGAGATGATGATGATATACAAACTTACGACCATAATGCCTTTTGGAGTCGTCAGAAAATGCAGTTCAAGGGCAGCAGGTATCTTGTAGCATATTGAAGAGTGGAATAAAGTACCCAGTGGTGATCAAACATAAATAGGTTAGGTACCTACCTAATCATAAAGCTAAATAATGAAAATTACCCAAACAAACTATCCGCTAATATACAGGGTGAAATTGATATCATTAATATCCCATCAAACTGAACAACTTACTATAGGAGCAAACCAATCGGAGAAAAAAAACCTCTGTTGCATACATTTGAGTCGAGTACCTACCTACCTATGCATTATGCATTACATTTTAGTATGGAACAGCAGAAATTTTTTCTCCGGTCGGTTTGCTCCCATAGTAAAAGTTGTACAATATGATGGGTAGACTTTTAGTTTAAAAGGATGCTAATGATATTTTTTTTTACTAGCCCATTTCACCCCACTGCTGGGCAAAGGCCTCCCCTTTCAACCTCCAACCATCTCTGTCTTGAGCATGCTCTGGCCACGCGCGTCATCGAAGGCATCCGGATCGTCCTGCCACCTCTTCCTAGGACGACCTGGACGCCGACGACCGTTTTCTGGGATCCAGGGAGTTACAATTCTTGCCCACCTTTCCTGGTGCATTCGACAGACATGGCCGGCCCAATCCCACTTTAATCTGGCGGTTTTTCCCCAACATCGGCTATTCGTGTTTTGGAGCGCAGTGTAGTGTTTCTGACACGATCCGTTCTTTTAACACCCAGTATACTACGCTCCATTGCCCTCTGGCAAACCTTGAGTTTGGACTTTTGAAACTCAGTGAGAGACCAGGTCTGGGCACCGTAGGTTAGGATAGGCAGGATACACATGTCGACGAGTCTTCGTTTGAGGGATAGCGGGAGTTTACCCTTCACTAACTCCTTCATGGACCAGTAGCTCTTCCAGGCGTTGTCGACACGGCGTCCGACTTCCTTGTCTTGCCTGTTTTCGAAGGAAACTAACTGGCCCAAGTAAATGTACGCATCGATATAGTATTACCTGCCCATCTATTTCGACTCTACGTTTGATCTGTTCGTCATGACTTGAGTCTTTGATCTATTCATTGTGAGTCCAACCTCAAGGCTTGCCGTGCTCAGGTCTTGCAACATTTGTTTAAGATCCAGCTCAGATCGTGAATAAAGAACAATATCATCGGCAAAGCGAAGATTTGGTAGTCTAGTAGCTTCACTCACCGACGACAATGCCCTTCATTTCCCACGGGACCGCCAGGTTCTTAAAAATTTCCTCAAGGGTACTAGTGAACAGTTTAGGTGACAGGGGATCTCCTGCTTAACGCCTTTCTCGATCGTGAATGTTGATCCAGTGGATTTTAGTTTCATGTTGGCTGTACTATTGCAGTATATGGTTCGAATAAGGTTTAGGTATGTTGGTTCTATGTTCTGGTTTAGAAGCGCTGAAAATATTTTAGAATGCTATACGCTATCAAAAGCCTTGGAATAATCTACAAGGTTTTATTTAATGAATACATCATTTCTAGACTTTTCTGTTATTTGGCAAATAATTGTACCCAAGGAATATAACTACTCTGTACCTAAATATAGTGAATATGAATGTTTGTTCCCAAGACAGTTGTTTACTACCAGTTACTTCGAGTTGGCCGTCGATGACCGTTACAAAATTTCGTCACAGGCACATTAAGTGGTCCCGTCGTCAAAAAATAATATAACAAGCAAATAAATTTTTTAAATCAAAAGCGATATTAGCGACCGGGAAGGACGTGCCGTACGTGTTTGCGTTGCTAAAGGTTATAAAGTTGCATTTAATAGGGTCTGTAAAGCGGGGTCCGCTGCGCCATGTTATCGTGTTTGCAAACATTGTTTTCTAACTTTCCCCTCCCCCGCAGGCGAACGCGAGTGATGTTATCCATTTGCATCGGAAAACATCACCCGCGTTCGCCTACGGGGGAGGGAAAAGTAAGAAAACGATGTTAGCAAACATTATAACATGGCGCAGCAGACCCGGCTTTAGGGGTGCGGTACGGTGAAGCGGGAAGGGTGGGAGCGGCTAACTCGAAACAAACGCCTAGTACCTATATTTATCTAATCCCTAATATTATAAATGTGAATGTAAGTTTGTTTGTTAGGTTTTCACGCGAAAACTACTTAACCGCGATCGTCATGAAACTTTTTAATTGGAGGTATTAGAAGTAACATAGGATACTAAGGGTTTTCCAAATTCCACGCGGACGAAGTCGCGGGCAAAAGCTAGTATAATATACAGGGAAAATCAAACTGAACAACTTTCACTATAATTAAATAAATAAACTACTGTCCCATTCATTTGAGTAGCAGTTTTGTATGAAACAGCAGATTTCTTTAAAAAATTTCATTATATTGGCTCCATACTGAAAGTTTTCAGTTCGATGTCTAGCTAGACCACCTCTTTTAAATATTACTAGGGTGTTCTGTTTCACCCTGTATACAGGATGTTAGGGTAGACAGTTGCATTACTTTGAAGGAATCATTCCCATTACGTCGCTTCCCAGGGTGATTGACTCATGATCATGAAACTGAAAAACTTTCTGAAAGAAACAAACAAAAGGGAAATTAGCAAAAAAATATTCAATCAATCATACAAACATTCGATCAGCTGATTGCATTTAGTATAGAAAACGCATGATTTTTAGGGTTCCGTACCCAAAGGGTGAAAACGGGACCCTATTACTAAGCCTACGTTGTCCGTCCGTCCGTCCGTTCGTCCGTCTGTCCGTCCGTCCGTCCGTCCGTCTGTCCTACCTATTTAGGGCTGTAACTTTTGAACCGTAATAGCTAGACAGTTGAAATTTCAGATTATGCGTTATTACGGCGGATTTGTTAACAAATAATAAAAATGACAAAAAGTTAAAAATGAAGGGGGGTTCTCAACAAGAAACTAGTTTTTATCAACGTGTTTTCTTCACGCTCTATCGTAAAAATGGTAATATTGTACATACAAGCGTCAAACTTAGTGTGATTATAGAGCAAACTCTACAGAATAACAACAAATACAAAAAACCGGCTAAGTGTGAGTCGGTCTCGCGCTAAAGGTCCCGGACAAAAAACGTTTTTTTTTCTAAGTTAATAATGTTGTGTTCTGTGGTGGTGTGGTGCGGAACCCTCGGTGCGCGAGTAGTCCGACTCGCACTTGGCCAGTTTTATTTTGCTTATTTTCTAGGTTTCATAGGCAAAGTTGTTACGCAACTGTTTACCCTAACATCCTATAGTTATTATACAATCGTAAAATTGTGTGTAAAATTTAATGCGTTATATTGACATATCGATTTGGGTACAGGGGTTTACAGATCATTACCTAAACTGAAACTGAACTTTCACTATGAAACCAATTAGTTCAGTAAATCTATTTGGAAAATGATACCCTACCTTACAAAAGGTCGGGTAACCGGGATTTTTGGATATGTTATACAGGTAGTAGAGGTCCTTAATAAAAATACAAGTTTTCTTGAATTCTTGTGTCATGTGGATATTATTATTGTTTTTGATTAATATTAATGCAAAAAAATCTTAAGCCCTCAAAACACACTAACACAAAAGAGAAAATCGTTATCTCATCTTGAAATTTCTGGTATTGTAAATGTGAGCCCTGCGTGAGCCTTATTACTTTTTCACGCTTAAATAATAACTTTTAGTAGCTTTAGCTACGTGTCTGATCACCCCGAAAGACATGACACCTTTCGGGGCCATAATATCAAAACGACTACCCCCTAAAACGACTTCGTCCTGTACTTATATTACTCTTCCTCGAAAATATTTTGATGCCCCTTGGGTGCTATGTACGTATGGGTATCCTCTAACTATCCCTACCCGTGTCATAGCGGGGGGCTCTTGGACCAGTGGCCATACATTTTTGCCCAGTGTCCTTTATGAAACAGTCGATTTTTTTCGAGATTTCTCTCGCATTTAATACCAACACCTGTATAGCGGACATACATACATACATAGGTATATATACTCACGCCGCGCCTATGTCCCACTGGGGTAGGCAGAGACAACGATACCAATACCAATGATTTTTTCGAATTATGTAAGTACGTAATACCGACTGCTCTCAAACGGTGAAGGAAAACATCGTAAGGAAACCTGCATAATACGCTGATGTAGAAATTCTAATGCGTTTGTGAAGTCCACCAATCCGCATTGGGCACGCGTGGCGGACTGATGCCCATACCTACTTGTAAATTCAAATTGTCATCTTCATGAAATAGGGCCCAGGAGTGCGATTTTTTTTAATCTCATTCGCTGAGTTCAGCAGTTGAAAATGTCAGAATTACTATGGAGATACGAATCTTTCTACTGCTGATTTGACTTTCAAAAATCATACTTCAGGAGTGCGATTTTTGAAAGTCAAATCAGCAGTAGAAAGATACGTATCTCTACAGTAATTTTGACATTTTCAACTGCTGAACTCAGCGAATGAGATTCAAAAATCGCACTCCAGGAGTGCAATCTTTTTGAACGTCAAATCAGCAGTAGAAAGTTGCGTATCTCCATAGATTTTCAACTGCTGAGTTCAACATGAGATTCAAAAATCGCACTCCAGGTGTGCGATTTTTGAAACTCATTTGCTGAGCTCAGCAGTTGAAAATGTCAAAATTACTATAGAGATATGCATCTTTCTACTGCTGATTTGACTTTCAAAAATCATGCTTCAGGAGTGCGATTTTTGAATCTCATTCGCTGAGTTCAGCAGTTGAAAATGTCAAAATTACCATGGAGATACGCATCTTTTTACTGCTGATTTGACTTTTAAAAATAGCACTTCTCAAGTATTTTTTGAATGTCAAATCAACAGTAGAAAGATGCGTATTTCCATAGTTATTTTGACATTTACAACTGCTGAGTTCAACAAATGAGTTTCAAAAATAGCACTCCAGGTCTTTGTGGCCAACTGTGTGTTATTATAGGTATTGAAATCAAAGACTAAACCGATGTCTTATCAAAAAGTTATAACAATAGGATATGGATTAAATAATTTACTACAAATACGAGTACCAATATTACATTTAATTGGCCACAGGCTGAAATCAAAACTTTACATTATTTATGCCTTCCGTCTCCATGGAAAATGATTATTGTTAGGGCAAGCACTCTCGCGCCACGATCTATTCCATCACTCATTTTTCTTTTAGGTCTAAAGTAGGTCTATTCCTACCAGAAATTTTGAAATAAAATATTTGTCCCGCGACTGAGCCAGCCCTGTACACAATGAAGGAACAAGTTCAACAAAAAACAGGGTTATATTAAAATTATAATATGAAAATATTCAAATATTGGCTGGAATTACATCCAGTCATCTTTCTGTTTATTTAAATATTCACTACATTACTTTTATACATCACCGATTTCTTAAGTAAATTCAGTTTTTGTACAATATAAAAAAAATCTTATATATTCTCTATGTTTACTAGCGAGTTGTATAAAACATGCTCGCAAAATCTTGATCTAACCGAGAGAACGAGAAATAAGAGAAATCGTAACAAAATATTAAAAATTATGGTAATTATTATAAGTAACTACATTATTTTTATGTTCAACATTTAATGTCAATATTATTAATTATGATCTATGCTTAACTCTAGCCTACGATATAACATTTTATATGACGAAAACATTTTTTCATGATATCATTCAACAATTAATCCATTAACAATTTGCATCCCATTTACTCATGTCTGTATAATGCTACGGCGTCACCTTTGACTTAACGCGTTAATTATAGCAATAATTGGCAATATAGATGCATGGTCAATAGCAATTGCTAAGGTTTTACTTGAGACTGTGCATGTAAAATGTAAATTATTGCGATAATTAGCGCGATAAGCCGCAGGTGAAGCAGTAGCAGAACGGAAAATTACGACTAATCTCAGTAACATAGTAAGGTCCGTTTCAATGACAGTCTCTAACTTTTTCTCCTTTAGGTTTCCTGCCTCTCTTTTTCCCTGAAGTCACGCCCGCTAGGACCATTGCTGTGCGCTTAGCGAGACACGACTTACAGAACCAGTCTTCCGTCGCACCTGGCTCCTCGGTTATACCGACGCAGACCCAGTGGTACCAGCCATCACATCCATCACAACCGATCATCGGCGAGCCATTGTCCGGCCGGCCGCACGCTGGACATACCCAAATCTTATCTCCATGTTCATTAACATAATAAGGGGTTGGCAAAGTCCCGCTTGAATTATCCGCGGGCGCAACTGTTGCTGAAGAAGCATCTTCCGATATGGATATATCATCATCAAAATGCCCCTTTTTTGATAAAGGTTTAAATAATATTCTCTTGTACTTCGAGTGGCTTGAAGGAGGACGGTTCTTTCTTGTAGGGGAACTTCCTGATGGGGGAGAAGATGATGGGACCTCAGTTTCAACATGATTATGTTTTGAATGTTTTTGCTTTGGTGGTCTTGTAACCAAAGCAGATATTTGCGCTAGCTCAGGAGAGCGGCTATGCTCTCTAGAATCTGGATCTTCTTTAATCGGTGAGCTTTCTACCTCCTCTTTCTTGACTACAGGCTTTATGTTCAATTTAAAGATATCGGGTGAGCTCGGTGGCATTGGGGAATTCGAGTTAGACGAGCTCAGTTTCAATGTGAGTTTGGGTACTAAGCCATCTGCAATTTTCTCTTTCTTCTTTTCTTTTTTCTCCTTTTTGATTTTTTCCTTCAGTTCTTGCTTCTCTTCTTTTACTCTTTTCTTTTCAGACTTGTCTTTGCTTTTATCCTTTTTATCCTTCTTCTTTTTAATTTTAATGCCGTCTTTATCCTTTTTGTCTTTCTTATGTGCCTTTTCCTTTTTCTTCTCAGTGCTAACTGCTGCTGTATCTTTTTCTTGAGAGGTTTCAGGAATCGAGGGTACAGAAGGTTCCGGCGCTGGTTCAAATTTCGGTTGCTCAATGGGTGGTTCTGGAGTAGGCAAGCGAACAGGTATGGGATCTTTAGGTGGCTTAGGTGGCTCCTGTCTAACAGGATCAACTTTAGGAGGGTTTAACTCTATTGTTATGTCCGGTTGTACAGGGGGCATTTTAAATATGCTTGATTTATGGTCCTTGTGAGATTTGGACTTATGTTTCTGTAAAATGTTTGGAATGGTTGGAGATTTATGCTTGTCATGACGATCTTTTTCACGAGCCATGTGAGATTTATGTACAGCTCTTTCATCATCATTATCAACAGGAATTACTTCTAAACTGGGACGTCGCAACATTGGCGGTATTTTCATGGGTGAAGACCGGGAGGTGTGAGGGAAATTGCCCATATGCATAAGAGGATTAGGCAGGCCGGCGCCAAGACCTCCAGGCAAGAAACCGTGTCCCGGTATAAGCCCAGGCCCTCCAGCACTTAATGCAAAGGGATTAGTAAGTAAATTTGGTGTTGAAAGACCTCTAAGTGCCGGATTATTAGCTAGGCCTGCAAGGAAATCATTGCCCGGGATAAGGCCAGGGTTGGGTATTAAACCCGGACCAGGCATCATATTTCTTCCTGAAGGCATCGCAGAGAAAAATGGGAAACCAGGTGGCATCTGCGGCATTTTAGATTCATTCTTTGGCCTGCCAGATTTAGTTGGTTTTACATTACTGAGTTTTAAACTTTGTTTTTCATTGTGTGCCATTTCATAAGCTAATTGTTGTTGTTGTTTCTTAAGCAGCTTTGCTTCCAATTTAGCAGCTTTATCCTTTTTATCTTTGTGTTTCCTTTCCTTTTTTATTTTTGGACTGACACTAGCTACATCTTTGGGATATGGTAATTGTAATGATTTATTAATTGATATACTGGGACGAGGTTCTGTCTGCATTTTTTGTGGTATTACATTTGTGTCCAAAGAATCATCATCAATGCTGATAACTTCATGAGCTCTCAAGTCCATTTCTTTAGACAAATCAACTGCACTAGTATCATTATTGTTCACAACAGTTTCTTCAGTTTTCACTCTAACATTTTCATTTGTTTTGTTTTCACTTTTATTTTCATGTGCTGAATTTTGCAGCTTTGAGATCAATGTATCAGACTGTGATTTCTCTAGGACAACCTCTTGAGTACATTTGTCTTCTTTGTTTTTGTTCGATATTTTTTTGAATATGTTTAGCTTTGATCTATCTGGCTGAGAAGCTAGTTTCTCTTCATCATCAATAATCTCCTTTTTTATTTCTGTATCAGCCAAAAGAGAATTAGCTTGAGTTTGATGTTTCTGTACAGGGATAACATTTGAAACGAGCGGAGACTTTGAGATGGGTATTTTCCTTGGTACAGGAATAGCTTCTTCCCCAGGTATAGTGGTTTTGGACCCAGACGACATATCCATAGGTTCCATCAAATCTATGGGTTCTTGCTTGATGACTGGTCTGGCTGGTTCAGGGACAGGTGCCGCTGGAGGAGGCATCACTGGCTTTGAAGGTGTTGGTAATGCCTTTGAAGGTGTTGAAACTGCCTTTGAAGGTATTGGTAATGCCTTTGAAGGTATTGGTAATGCCTTTGGTGCTGGCGCTGTTGCGGGAACAGGTGATTGATGAATATCTTTATTTTTCGATAGATACCCTGGTGGATATTTATTCAATTTACTACTATCCTTAGATTTACTACTTTCGCCTTTATGGCTTTTATCTTTCCTTTTACTTTTCATGATTTTACCATTCAATAATTTATTCTTTTTCGATTTTTTATCACTTTTCTCTAAGATTGGTACCTTTGCAGCACTAGAATGATGTGTATTTGCTTTATGTTTGTCATAGTGCTTCTCAGATATAATAGTAGGAGGCCTCGCTTCTGGTAACTTGCCTTCACGAGCAGGAGACAGAAAACCAGACATTGTCATCATTACACTGCTTATTTCTCTAGTCCTCTCTTCTTCATCAAGCCGTAACCTTGGTCTTTTGCTATTTGGCAATGAGACTGGATCGTTTGGCCTCTTGAAGATATCTTTAGGTTTCTCAGGGCTGTCAGTCACTGATATCTCGGGACTCGAACATGGTACATTACCAGTATCCATGTTATCGATGCCATTCTGACGAATTTCTACAGTTCCGGCAACAGCAGGTGTGTCTCGTTCTTTTTCGGGGTACATTGGAGGGAGATGCACATGAACATGCATGGGTCGTGTGACAACTTCATGACTGCCTGGTTTCAGGAAATTCAAGTTGGACTCCTTTGGTCTAGGAAACTTGTCGATGTGGACCGGAGGTGGTACAGGTGGTACGGAGCGCGTATACTCCGCTAACTCGGGCAAATGCACATGTAGGTCACGAAACACTAATCCTAGGTCATGTAAATTTGGTTCAGTCCTATTAAATTGTTCAGCATATCTGTTAACTTGAGTGCCAAGTGTCCTTATGTACTTCTCCAGTACATGTACAAGAATATCCAGTGGAGTTGAGTTAATGCCGTTCCATCCTATAGTTTGGCATATTTGCGCAACATTCCTTCGAAGTATTTCACGGGCGTATGGATCAGACATTGTGACACCAGCAGAATTATCTGTAACAAACGAATATTACTAGCTTTACTACGACGTAGAGGAGTAAAATAGGAAAAAGACATTTAGTTTATTCACTTCATGTCTGTGGGATTGAGAATAATCAAGTTACAAACAAGGGATAAGTAGCAAAAACAGCAAATCTTTGGATTTTATACCTGCAAGTGCCTTGTAGTTCAGAGACAGTGGTCCGAACAGGTGTAAACTTCGATTTTGAAACACACATGTATGATTTATTATAATATCAAACACTCACGGATAATTTATGAACACAAATAAATCGGTTAACATGTAATTTAGAGATGTATTTACGTAAAAACGGCTCAGCATTCTAAAAACACAGTGCCCCGTGCGCCATGATTGCATTTTGGGTTGTCAATGCTGTCGGTGTTGCAAGTGTAAATAAATCCCTTTGACTTGAAATGGCGGCTAGTGCTCTTATTACGGCTGCGTTCAGGATACAAGCCAATACAAAGGGCACATTAAGGCTGAGATTCAGAGACGTTTTTAAGTCTTTGTTCGAACTCCCGTATGTCAAAATCCATACATTTTCCACCCTACTTAGTTCGAACTAGAACAAACTCTAATAGTAGTAACTCTAGTAATGCTACGTAGCCTCTACCACTGCCTTCGGTAGTCTACCTGTAGACTATGGTAGACTACCGATTCATACCGTAGATTATGTAGATTTCAAATAAAAAAATCGTCGATTTATTTTTAAAAAAAATTTTGTTCATGTGATATGTAATATGAGAAATTACTAATCAATACAAATTAAATTAACATTATGTAAATATTTTAAAATGTCAACAAAACACGATTTTAAACTTTAAAGATTTTAAATTGTCATTAGCCTATAAATTGCCCCTCTTTTCGGACATGAACGTTTCCTTACGATGTTTTCCTTCACCAAAAAGCCAACGATAATTCTTTAAAACCGTCCGTACCGTAGACAGAGAAAGCTATAGACTCCTGGTTGCCGTGGCCACATGAGATAGAGCGATATCAAGGAGCAGTGTTACCATATTAACATAATTACCCGATTTTAAGCGATTTAAGGATTCAAAGTACATCTTCACCAATTTAGATATTTAATACTCATTTTCAGTCTTACCACACGCTTATACGATTATCTTACTAGAAGATAGATGAGATGACTGTATAAACTAAAGGATGATAATGGTTAATTGATAAGCGTAGACATACAGCTACCAAAGATGAGTTATTAAAATATTTTACCAACTACCGAGTAATAGGATGAGGACAAGGAGAGGGGGGGGGGGGAGGGGGACACCACCAAAAGATCGCACAAAACGTGCGTTCTTTTACGTGTTTATTCAAGAGTTTGAGCTAACGTGATGAAAGTGATATATAACATCTTAACTATTATAAAACACTAACAGAACTGTGTCTATGGATTGAAGATACTTACAAAAAAAAAATATTTGTTTGTTTGTACTAGCATCACGCAAAAACTACTGAACCGATTTTGATGAACCTTTATTTGATAGCTTTTGATGTGATTTAAAATCTGGTCGGTATATATTTTGTGCGGCCAAAGTGGCGGGTGAAATTTGTTAAAAATTACTGCACAATATAAAATTTATGAATTATCAATAAAGACCTTGATCTCCATTTGAAACCATCATAATTTTTCAGAGTTCAAGATAGCAGGCGAAGATAGGCTTCTAGAGATTTTAATACTAACTTAGTGATTCGTCCAGGATTGTCAAAAATATGTTGTTTTGTCCGACTAGACAAAATAAAAGAGGTTTTTGTTGAGAACAAAATAATCAAACAAAAAGTACAAAAGTAACGTAATATTTATTTTATATTTCTTAGCATGTGATGTATATAATATGTATTCATATGCATGTCCTACAAGGCATACAGGCGTACCGAACTGCTTTTTAATAGGAAAATACTCTGATGGGTATAGCAATAGTGATCTCAGAGTTAAATCTGAACTTACTGTTTATGTACCATTCGCCAATTTTAAAACTAGTTCCAGGCAATAATTTATCTACATCTGCAGTCATTGGGGAATCTGGTCCTTTGATCTAAAATAATAAAAACAACATTAGGGTAACAGCAGAATAGAATAGAAGATATGGCAAATAGTATTTTTTAAAGATAATTATAAGTATACTTACAAAATCAGCATCTGAACTAGATTGTGTTAGATTACTGTTATGTCCATAGGTTCTTCAACTACCGAACTTGTAGAAGGAAGGAAGGAATAAGCATTTCTGTTTCCTGAAAAGCAAAGTTTACGAATTAGTAGTAGATGGTAGTAGGTAGTAGTCATTTAAGGCTCCAACATGCGCCAGTGACCTTGCGCGAATGGGCGGAGCTTATTCTCTCTCCCCGCACCACCCGCATCGCGCTCACGATACGTAGATACACCATAGACGTGGACATGCGCTGACCCCTTAGACACGCCGCGCGCCGTGGTCACAGAAAGAGTACTTATCTATTACTCCGTGGGCGTCGAGTGGCCAACATTAGCAGTGCTCGGCTAGAAATTTACCATAAACTTATACAACGTGTTAATAAATTAGCGCAAAACCTCATACACCCCAACTGATTTATAACAAAATAATTAGATTGAAACCATAATTTCATTATTTTGATAGTTAACATTTAAAGTTATTCGCATTTTAAGTTTTGAGGCAAAAATGATTTGTTATCTTTTCAGCACTGAAAGAAAGCGCGTTAGCGCGTTAGTACTCATGGATACATTTTTATAATCTTGTTTTGGTAGTAAGTAGGGTGAGTGTGCCCGTGCGGTGGGTTGACATCCGGTTCAGAAATTTTTAATTTTTGCTAACAAATTATTTAATATTTTGAAAAAAATTACCTATGCTGAAACCATGATAATTCGATTCTGCTCTCGATTCTAAATAAACTACTTTCTAGTTTTGCGTTAATTCATTACCACGTTGTATGTACGCACGGCGACACATCAAGCTGCCCAAAACCAAAATAAGCTGGCTGCGCGACGTTATACATTACTATGCCTTCGCGCGGCCAGCTTATTTTGGTTTTGGGTAGCTTGATGTGTCGCCGTGTGTACATCAATAATTATTCTTTCTGAGTTTTAAACTTGAAAGTTGTGTTTATTATTACATCCTACTTTAACACTTACCTTTAGTTTTATACCTCTGACTACTCCCTCAGGGAATATAGTCGTGAGCATATGCATGCATTATACTTTAATCATTTTAAGTATTGCACCACACTAAACATTAATTTTGAAATTAACTTATTCATAAAAGCATTCAAAAACCCGGGTCACAACATTTATAGTCTAGTAAAAATATAGTTTTAAGATTGCATTAAAGACACTTTAGTAGGTACTTTTATTTTATTATAGACTTTTGTAAAAATTTCGTGGTAAATAAAGGGACTCCGAGAAATACCTTAAAATTTATATAAATCTCCAAAGGACATGCACATTTCTGAAAATGTTTCTTCGTGCAGACCCGAAAAGAGACCGTTAATTTAAGGAAGATTTAGTTTGGGAGGTAGGGGACCATTGGGCAGTCGGGAGGTTTGGGCACCACCTCATAACTCGAGATTTAAAGTCGATTTTTAATTTTGGTTTCTATGGCAATTTAGTTTAGTTAATTAATGGCCCCACTGCTCAACCAAATATCATCAGTGATTTCGTTCAGTTGTCAAAGTTATATGCGATTGATGGTTTTTTGAGTGCCAAATTAAGTATTTTGTCGTGATTTTGAATAAAATAGCAAAGCAATCTGCGAGAAAGTGTATGTTTCTTTGTATACGTCTAATTATATGTTTATCAATGATTGTATTAACCAGTAACTAGAGTTTAAAAATTTGATCAAAAATATATATTCAAGTTTATTTGGAAAATTAGTATAAAGGGAGCATTGGGCACTGATTTTGAAGGGTGGTTTGGGCATGCCCAATGCTCCCACCGTTAGTGTCTTTTGGTATAATACTTTTGTGGAGTTATGTTAAACTATCTATCTATATTGGGCCAACTGAAGAAGTTATTCACTCCATGGCAACTATCAAATTTATGCGTATAAGTAGGGTACACAAATACATTTATATACCCAGATATCGAAAACATATCAAGCATTCTATTGGTTGTAATTAAAACGAACCCAACTACATGGACTTAACGTGGCAGCTCAAAATATTCATTTAATAAGTCCATCTGAGTCCATACCAAATCTTAGACAAGTTTTTTGAAGTAAGATTTTGACTATGGAGTAATCTTTATATTTTCGTATTTTTTTTAAGTCTGATGTAAGAAATTGATTTCTTATTCAAGTTTTGATAGTTATATTACATAATATTGAAGTAATTATGCAAAATGTGGCGCATTTCATACAATTCCCAAACCTCCCTCACAGGTGCCCAAGCCACCCGACCATTGGGAGGTATGGGCACTTTTGATAGGGTTTGGAAATTGTCTTGTAACTTTGAGACTGATTACAGTTGGGTAACTGTTCTTCGCAATAATTTGGACCAAATATATGTGCCATTGCCACTTAACAATAATTTTAAATCGGTAACCTTTTTGTTAAAAAGTCCCGGGGCTACAAGTACTATACGAAGTTAACTAGAACTTATATTTTTTTTTTCGTTCGGTTGTGCTTGTGATCTTTTAGACTTGGGTTTTTATATTAGTAATGTCGTTCCTTACAACAATAGCAAAACGGCAATCGGTATAATCTTTTGGTAATTTAAAAGTCCCCGGGCTACAGTAGGTACTAGTGTCAAAGAGATAGGAAGTACTACGTACTAGTATGCAAAATCTTTAAAAAAATTGCTAAAAAAATATTGATTTCATTTCACAAAAACTTAAATTTTCATAGCAACTAACCCAGTCGTCCTGTAGTAACTGTCAACCAGCAGGTAATTTTTGGATCAGAAAGAACTAAGAGCACCTTCAAATTTGCAGCAGAGTATCGCGGTATAGTAAAAAATTAAATTACGTCGGCAACAGCGCCAAATTAGATTTTTTTGTGATCTAAAAATGCTTTTGGAAAACACTGTCTTGCACATTTTTTAAAACTAAGTTACATATAGGCTTCAAACAGAGAGTAAATATTTTTGACCAGTTACATCGAAAACATTGAGAAATATAAATATTATTTTTCAACGTAAAACCCACTACGACATGTTTTTAGGGTTCCGCAGTCAAACAAGGAACCCTTATACTTTCGTGCATTCTATCTGTCTGTCTGTATGCCCCGCCTCAATGACTCACTTGCACCTATTTAATCGAAATTTGGAATGAAGATAGATAACAGTAAGTAACCCAAAAACAGAAAATTTTTGTTGGCCCCTCCCATACAACGAAAGAGGGGATGGAAAAAAAGTTTTTTTTAATATCGAGTGAGGTGTCGTTGGATAGGTGGAAAAAAACTCGCATAAAAAATAAATCGATACTTATAATGCTTCTGTCTCGAGATAAAATATCATGCATGCATATGCTCACGACTTTATTCCCCGAGGGGGTAGTAAGAGATATTCTGAAACTACAGGACATCCACGTTTCACTAGTAGTACCGAAACTCTATCCAGTGTGACGGGAAGTGAGCCCGTCGCCACTTTTAATGGACAGTAGGTACAATACATGCCTCGAAATGGAAGCATGCAGGTTTCCTCACGATGGTTTCCTTCACCGAAAAGCCAGTAGTATTAGAAATCGTACATAAATTCCGAAAAACTCATTGGTACGAGTCGACCTGGACGGGGATCGAACCATCGCCTCCTGCATGGCAGGCAAGGTTACTCGCCACTGGACCACCACGGCTTCAGTTAAAATATCATGTCTCATACAAAACTGTAGTACTTACTCGACTCAAATGTAAGGGACGGCAGATTTTTTTTTCTCGACGTCGGCTCCATAGTGAAAGTTGTACAGTTCGATGGTCTAAAAGCTCCTCCTTAAGTATTACTAGGGTGTTTTCTTACACCCTGTATAATCGCACAGCGAGATTTAAGTATCTTAATTTTTTTTTCATTCATCTTGTCGTCACTAAATGTTGTCGATTACGGTTTAAAAGTCAAATCCATAATTACTTCCCACTCCTCCATACAAAATATAGTAAATTGACTGGCCTACTACCCGTATGCGGCGTACGACGCGACGTTTCTTTGTCATGTTACTTCTAGTACGTAACGTAGTACATTATAAAATAATTCAATGTACGTTGAAAAATTATGTTGCTGTAAAAAAAATATATATAAGACCCACCTACTAATTTTATTTCATAAATTCCTATTATAATTGTCATGGCAAATGAAGCATCAATTATCACAGTCATCCTTTAGTAATTTTTGTATCAAAAAGCGGATAAATCTATGGATTGTTGATCTTTGTTGTATGGAATAGGTTGCATTCATTGCACTTTGGGTTACAATTTAGAATATTAATATAATAGAACCTGAAAAACACATATTCATAATGGAGTAGATATTTAGGTATTTAATATTTTGTAAAAAAAAATTATTACTTCAAAACTAAATTATTTACTGTTTATTTGTACAAAATCTACCTTAAATTAACGGTCGTTTCGGGCCTGCAGGGAGAAACATCTTCAGAAATGTGAATGTCCTTTCGACATTTATATCAATTTTAAGGTATTTCTCAGAGTCCCTTTATTTACCACGAAATCTCGAAAAAAGTCTATAATAAAATAAAAGTACCTACTACAGTGTCTTTAATTCAATCTTAAAACCGTATTTTTACTAGACTATAAATGTTGTGACCCGGATATACAGGCTGTACAATAAAATGGGACAGCTACTCAAAGGGGTGCTTCAGACCATCAAACTGAACAACTTTCTCTATGGGACCAATATCGAAATCGCGAAAAAAAAATCCGCTCTCCCATACAAAACTGCAAACATAACTCGACTGAAATGTATGGGACAGCAGAATTTTTTTTCGCGATTTCGATATTGGTCCCATAGAGAAAGTTGTTCAGTTTGATGGTCTGAAGCACCCCTTTAAGTAGCTGTCCCATTTTATTGTACACCCTGTATTATAGTACCTATACTATAGGTACTATAATATATCCGGGTATAATATATCATAGGTCCTATAGATTGGTGGTCCAGTGGCGAGTAACCTTGCCTGTCGTGCAGGAGGCGATGGTTCGATCCCCGTCCAGGCCGACTCGTAAAAATCGTCTTTTGTTGACATTTTAAAATATTTACATAATGTTAATTAATTTGTATTGATTAGTACTTTCTCATGTACAAAGAGTACTTTTTTTATACCGGAACTCATGTACATATTACATGAACAAAAATCTAATTTTTTTTTAAAAATTAATCGACAATTTTTTATTTGAAATCTACATAATCTACGGTATGAATCGGTAGTCTACCGTAGTCTACCATAGTCTACCGGGTCTACCGGTAGGGGTTTTTGGCGGGATTTGAACAGATACGTTTGGAGTCCTCATATTTCAACGAATTTTTATTGTTTATAGTGAGTTTTGGTTCGTAAAATCGGTGTTGTTTTGCGTAACAAAGTGTCGTGCAAGTGAACAATATACAGTTCAGTGAAATATGATGGTGTGGGTCGTGAACAGGAAAAGTGTTCCGTTCTTTTGTAGCGCGGCAAGCGGTCGGTTCACCTCTTTCCTGTGGTCTTCTCTGCGTTTCCTGCGTTTCTCGATTGCCTCCAAAAACTCCAAAGAAGCGTTGAAACGTCGAACACCAACGTTTTATTTGCTATAAATGAGAGTATTTATTCCTGACATCGGTTGTATGCGATACTATAATCGCTTTACCTTGAACTGAACCAAAAAAAAAAAGTCTACCGGTAGACTTCCGTAGGAGTTTTGCTTGCCGCCATTATTTTGTTCGTTTGTGTCTGTATTTGATATTTGTGAAAAGTTGGTTTTTAGTGATATTTGTGACATAATTTCGTGCGGATTGTGTACCAAACGGTTGCGTAGATCGACCAACATAACAGGAATCTCAAATACATACGAAGAAAGAACAAAAGTTTTGGTGCAAGTTTACTCGTACACGGTGGTTTTGGCGGCATCGCGCGAGCTTACAAAATCATCCACAATTTCATCGTCATCCTATCATCTCATCATCCCATCGTCATCAGGATGGTTTTGCACGGGAATCATGAGGATAAGGACGGGCTTTGTTTCTTAATTTTCTGGATTCATTTTTCGTGGCTATTATTGTGTTAATGTGGTGAAATTAGTTTAATAATGTGTCATCAATGAAGAACAATATAGTAAGAGTGAGAAATAAAGAAGGCGCTCCCGTTTGATTCGGATTGATCCTCGCGTAAAACTTATCTTGAGCTTGGAATGTGTGTATCACCCACACATTTCAATATTTAGGTGTAAGATTAGTTAAGTTAGTTTTAAGTACAAAGAAAAATGTAACTTATGACCATGCTGTAAGGGCTGGTTCCCATTGCATTTCCGAAAGGATAAATTGTATAAAAAAAAAATAAAAAAAAAAGACTTCCGTAGGCAGTGGTAGGCTACGTAGCATTTACAACTCTACCTGCTACAAAAACGGTACCTACTCGCGGGGAGTTTTTGGCGGGATTTGAACAGATACGTTTGGAGTCCTCATATTTCATCGAATTTTTATTGTTTATAGTGAGTTTTGGTTCGTAAAATCGGTGTTGTTTTGCGTAACAAAGTGTCGTGCAAGCGTGCAAGTGAACAATATACAGTTCAGTGAAATATGATGGTGTGGGTCGTGAACAGGAAAAGTGTTCCGTTCTTTTGTAGCGTGGCAAGCGGTCGGTTCACCTCTTTCCTGTGGACTTCTCTGCGTTTCCTGCGTTTCTCAATTGCCTCCAAAACTCCAAAGAAGCGTTGAAACGTCGAACACCAACGTTTTATTTGCTATAAATGAGAGTATTTATTCCTGACATCGGTTGTATGCGATACTATAATCGCTTTACCTTGAACTGAACCAAAAAAAAAAAAAAAAAAAAAAAAAACGGTACCTACTCGCCAGTGTTGCCAATGCTACGGCAATTACCGTGTTCTACGGCTTTCAGGCCAAAAAATTACAAAATCCACGGCCTACGGCTGCAACCCTGTGGCCGTAGCAGATTCTACGGCTTTTCGCAAATTCTACGGTAACTGACTAATTTATTTATAATAAATTCACTTTTAGAGTTTTAGATTATTATAAATAAGTGTATGGTTCGACTGTGTACTTTATCCAATTCCGAATCCGAATGCCAACATTGCAACTAAGTTGTCTACGAGTATGTTGGCTGGGTTTTGTTCCTCTTTCTTGCCCTCTGAGCAAAAAACAGATGAGATGAAATTGTTTTCCACACAAATAGATAAAATTTGCAAACGTTTAATTAACGTTAAAACCCTTAAAACTGCACCATTTGGCTAATATTGAAAAGTTTTTCCTTTTTTTAAGCAGTGACACGGCCCACCGTTGGTCTTTTTCCATATAAACACGGCTTTTTTACCTAATGTACACGGCCGCCTAAAAATTAGCATTGGCAACACTGCTACTCGCGTTCCTTGCCATTTTCTTGCTCCTCACTTGCCTTGCCTTGCTTGTCATGTCAAAAACCGCAAATGGTTGACTGACTGCAAGTTGACTGATACTGTTTTTTGAGGTATTGAGGTATAGAATTTCACAATTATTCGTCGCGAATGTCTATCAAAACTACGTTTTTATTATACAGTAGACAACAATATTGCCCGGTGTTAACAAACAGAACTATCCCACATGACAATATTTTATTCCGAGACTAGAGATGTTCTGAATAATTTTCAATACCTTTTCTGCCTTTTGAACGATATTTTTGATACTTTCGGGTATAGATTCAGTGGTTAAGTAGAATCATGACTACATCTTCGGAAGATGTATTGCTCAGCGTGAACTACGTCAGATATAAAAAGGGTGATGGCACTTTATACGTGATGAATCAAAGGCTGGCATGGATGTTGGAGAACCGCGACACCGTGGCTGTATCTCATAAGTATGCTGATATCAAAAGTAAGTGTAATCATTTATAAAACATGTGAAAAATATGCTTCCTACTAACATCCTCCGATTATAATGTGCCAAGTCGTGTGATTATGAAATAACATAGGTTCCTCACTTTGAAGAAGTATAAGTATTTGTATCAGTCGCGTTCGGTACAGCGCAGCGAGCGCACGCACTTCGAGTAAGTGTAGTTAGCTGTGTGGTATTTTTCACAACTACCTACAAAAATAAAATATCTTTTTGTCTTTATTAACGATGGAGGACGAAGACAATAATGAGTATTGTGACTCAAGTGGAAGTGATATCGAAGAAGAGGTGTTATATCAGGGGCAGAATATAGAAGATACAAATGCTGGAATATTGGAAGCAAATAGAAGGTGTTTGGATGAGCTGCAACGATTGTCAGCGAAGAGGAACCGAGAGCAAATAGAGGAACTAAATGAAGATAACGAAGGATTTATAACAGTGGTAAGAGGACCGAAAAGATTATTAAGAAGTATGTCAAAAGCGTCGGATAAATCAGGTAAAGAAGTATGCGGAACAAATTCAGAAGAAGAGAATAAATATGAGATATGTATGACATCTAAGGAAATACTACCAAAGCAATTCGGATTAGCAAAACTTTTGAGATCTTTAAACATTAAAAACATACTTAGAATATCCTACAAAAATCCGTATAAAGTATTGATTTTATTCGGAAAAAAAGAGGATGCTGACGATTTATTGAATAACAAGGAAATAGAAGGTAAAGGCTACAGATGCCAATCAACACAAGAGTTGAATCTAACGTACGGAGTTATTAAACAAATAGATTTAGAAGCAGAAGAAAAGGAGATTATTGAAATTTTAGAAAGTGAATCAGAAATTATATCGGTGAGAAGATTGAAACGATTAGACGACTCTGGAGCATGGGTGAATAGTGAGACAGTGCGTCTATGTTTTAAGGGCTCTAAGCTTCCCCTTTACGTAAACGCCTACGAGTCCAGACTAAAAGTAGAACCGTACATTTTCCCAGTAACCCAGTGTTCGGGATGCTGGAAATTCGGCCATTTGTTGCGCGCTTGTCCCATAAAAAAGAAGCTATGTCCTAAATGCGGGAAAGCCCACGAAAACTGCGATACAAATGTATTCAAATGCCTTAACTGTAAGGGGCCTCATATGGCATTAAATAAATCGTGTCCAATATTCCTTAAAGAAAAAGAGCTGAGAACATTAATGAGTGAACAAAGTTGTACGTATAGAAAAGCTTTAAAAATCCTAGTAGAGAGAGGATATACAGAAGAAATGTCTACAGAAAACAATTATACAACTGGTGAACAAGATAGAATTGATATTTACAGAGAGAGACAGAAAATTAATAATAATAAAACTTACAGTGACATACTCCTCACTAATGCTACTGTACATAGAGAAGAATCAGTTAACTTTGACAGTGACAACATATCAGTAGACACTCAAAAACAAGAAGAACCCATAAAAAAACAACAGGCACTGAAGCAGAAAAAGAAGAAAAAAACAAGAGTCACAGTAAATTGTAATAAAGAAAAAGAGGTACTTGAGTCATCAGAACAGGAGCAAGACTATCAGAATCTCGAAGATAAGAAAAGTAATCCGAACGGGAGAGAAAGGAGGAGTGAGGGGCTTGAAAAAATCCTTCAGCGTCTCAAAGACATTTGTTTCTCGAATACCAGCCTGCGAGACAAAGTTAAGTTGATAATAACTATGGTTGTAGAAGAATTAATGTAATTTTTTGTAAAAATGTTTAAAGGCGGTGATATGGGTAAGCTATTTTTAATGTTTAATAATGGATAATAGTAGCATAAATAATATTTCACTGAACATAATACAATGGAACGCACAAAGTTTACGCCCAAAGTTAACAGAATTTGACCTGTTATTATCTCAAGAGAAAATCCACATTGCTTTAGTTTCAGAAACATGGTTAGAACCGGAGTCACATTTAAACATAAGTGGTTATAACATATTCAGAGAAGATAGAGCAGATGCGTATGGAGGTATAGCGCTAATTGTTCATAAGTCAATTAAAATTCAGGAATATTCAATACATATGAATAATCGGGGTATTCAATGTAAGTGTTTAAAAATGTTGAATTGTAACTACTTATGTAATATTATTCTGGTATATTGTCCATCGAGTGTAAGTACCGTACAATCTGACTGGGATTATATCTTCTCTAGATTTGCTAGAAATTGTTTAATAGCAGGCGATTTTAATGCCCACCACACTAACTGGTCGTACAAAAATGACACAAGGGGTTTAAAATTATTTGATTCCGCATTGGAGTTTTGATTGGATATACATCACTTAAAAACGGGCAAGTGACTAGGATAAGGTTAGTTAACGGTAGACTTCAAAAGTCATCACCTGATATCACATTCGCCTCCGCAGACTTAGCCGTCAATTTAAATTGGAATGTTATTAGCGAAAGCTTGGGAAGCGATCATTTAGTAATTAAAATCAGTGCAAACTACCAAGAACCTATAAATATTACTAAGAAAAGAAACTTTAAATTAGCAGATTGGGATACCTACGGTAAATTTGTTGAAAATAACTTGCATTTTCCGGTAGGAGAGAATAATATACAGTACATTTATGATAATTTTCTGAAAGAAGTACAGAAAGCGTTACATAAAAGCGTGCCTTTTACAAAATCTTGTAATAATCCTAATACCAATTTCAGACCCAAACCGTATTGGACACCTACATTGTCGAATTTAGTAGCCCAACGTAGACTGGCATTAAGTACGTTTAGAAGAAACCCAACACCGCAGAATTTACAAAATTTAGAAAAGAAAATAGAAGAAGCTAAAAAGGCTATTAGGCGCGCTAGGTCAGAAAATTGGCAAAACTATTGCAGCAGCATTGATGAATCTACAACAGCCTCAGATATGTGGTCGAGAATGAGATGGATGAAAGGTTTTAGAAAGTCAAAACATATTTTCTCTGATGAAAACAAAGAACAGATGTTAAAAAAATTGGCCCCAGACTTTGTGCTTCCAGAAGTACCAAAATGTGAATCAACTAACATGCAGCTAGAGTCAGAAATATCTTACCATCAACTAATTAATGTTTTAAAGAAAAAAGATACGGCTCCAGGGGCTGACGGCATAACTTATTCCATGATCTATCATTTACCAGTGCAGGGAAAACTATATTTATTAAAATTATATAACCTTATTTTAGAGCTAGGCTGCGTTCCAAATCAATGGCGTGATATAAAAATTATTGCAATTCCTAAGCCACAAAGCGACCCCGATGCTGCTCCAAGTATTAGACCGATATCATTAATTTCGTGTTTATGTAAGACCTTTCACCTTATATTAGGGAAAAGACTCGAATGGTTTGTTGAGAAAAATAAGTTACTCGATACACATACTACTGGCTTTAGAAGAGGACAGTCATGTTTAGATTGTCTAGCTCGTTTAGTGACGCAAATACAAATAGGGTTCTCAAAAAATGTATCTACAGTTGCATGCTTTTTGGACATCGATGGAGCGTACAATAATGTATTAATTGACAAACTAGTTAATATTCTAGACGAGTGGGGGATAGGTAAGAGCATCTGCAACTACATTTGGAACTTTCTTAGTGAGAGATATTTAAAAATTACTGACGAGTGCGATAGCAATAAGTTTATTACTCGATGTACTAGTAAGGGTTTAGCTCAGGGAGACCCCATGTCCCCACTGCTGTTTAACGTAGCCACCGCGAAAATATGTAATGATATCAAAAACGTGTTTATTGGCCAGTACGCGGATGATTTTGTACTTTACAAAAGCTCCAGTAATATGCAAGAGAGTGCCTACGAAATACAAGTAGCTTTAGATGCATTCATAGTTATTATCAACGCCTTGGGTCTGGAACTCTCCGAAAATAAATCCAAGTTATGTGTTTTTAGTAGGAAACGAAGGTTGGAACATATCGAACTGAAAATAAATGAAAGTTCGCTAGCATTAGTCAGTTCCTACAAATATTTAGGTATTTGGCTAGACAAATCACTTCGATGGGCTAGGCATATAAACGAAATTTATGATAAAATATTAAAATTCATGAATTTACTAAAAGTTCTGGCAGGGGGGTCATGGGGTGTCCACCCTAAACATTTACGTAGAATATATATAGCTCTAATTAGAAGCAGGCTTGATTATGGTTGTTTTCTATATGATAACAGTGCCAACTCAAACTTAAGTAAACTGGACAAAGCTCAAAATCAGGCTTTGAGAATAGTCGGAGGTTTCATTAGAAGTACCCCAATACACACTATGGAGAGTGAAATATGTATACCACCATTGTATTTAAGAAGAAAGTACCTTGCTATTAAATATTGCTTAAAGGCTAAATCGTTGACGAACAATGAAACTATTACGTTAATAAACGAGCTTTCTTCCCTTAAACAGACTAGATATTGGGTAAACAAAAAATCGAATCTGCTTGTAATCACAGCCAATGAGAGTAAAGATGAAAAAGTATTTACATCAAATCCTATACAAATGTTCACTCTAAGCACTTGGGTATCAAACATTAAAATTGAAGGGGTAGTAGAGACTAAACTAGATAATGTTAGAGCGCCTAAAAGGTTTTATGAAGGTAACTCGCTCAAGTGTAGCGTTATTGAAGAACTACAAAGGAAATACTGTGGATGGTATATGATTTTTACGGATGGTTCCAAAAATAGTGTTGGTAATGGTGCTGCATTTTATGACCCGAACAAGCCTGCTTCTTCTTGTAACTCATTAAATTGTTTTAAGATAGTCGAAAATGTGTGTATAATGTCGTTGGAACTCACTGCAATATCGCAAGCAATCACATACATCCAAACAATTGCCCACCGTAGAGTCGTTGTATGTACGGATAGCAAGAGTGCTCTATTTCACTTGGCTCGGTGCGCCTCTGGTGGCAGAGGTGTTCCGATAGCTTATGAAATTTTAGCTAAGTTAGTCGAGATGCAAGACTCTGGATCGGAGATGGTATTGCAGTGGGTTCCATCGCATGTTGGTTTGAGGGGAAACGAGGAGGCTGATATGCTTGCAAAGCGAGCTATTTTAGAGGGTAAGGAAATAAATACATTACCGGATTTTGGTGAAGCTTTGTATAAATATAAAATCAAATGTCACTATCAGTGGAAAGAACACTTTGATGAGAGGTCACGTGAAAAGGGAATTTGGTATAAATCTATACAATGTGAGCCTCCTCGCATTCCGTGGTTCAATAATACAAAATTAAATAGAAACAGCATTGTTTTAGCACATAGACTAAGGACCGGTCACATTCCACTGAACAAGTATGGATTTCTAATGAGAAAAGTCAATTCACCTAATTGCGATACATGTGGTATAATAGAAGATGCCTTAAGAAGATGCCCAACACCTGCTGGTGGAGTGTGAGCGGAACCGTAGTCAAAGAGAGGCATTGCTCACGGCTGCCAACCTCAGTAGGTTTGATGTAGGAGTCTTTTTAAGTATCCTGTCTGATCCGACGTCCGAGTTGGCGAGGAAAGTTTATAGGATGGCTAACCGGGATTAATGCCTACTCCACCATAGTTTGTAAGGTTATTTTTGTATCATAGTTTGTTATATTATTATTAGGTACTTATAGTAATAAGGTACGATAGGACCGGTATATACAAATGTATTAAGGCCCTGAAACAAATAAATTAAAAAAAAAAAAAAAAAAAAAAGTATTTGTATGTTTTATTTTTATTGACAATGCAAGTGTTACTATTGTTACTGTATTTTGTTTAGGCATGGGTATGCTCATGACTCATGCCTGCTGAAGGCATGTTTACACGTTGTGTTTTGGTTTCCTGAACTGGTACCTCCTAGTAAATTAAGAAAAGTGATACATATTAATCAGAGATATAATATCACACAATTGCCTTGCCTGCATGTAGGAGGTAATGGTTCGATCCCCGTCCAGGCCGACTCGTAACAATGACTTTTTACAAGCATTTTATGTAAGACTTTTATCACCTTGTTTAGTTATTAAGTCGTGTTATGTTGTAGAGTTTCTGGCCGCATCTTCTCTACAGCGACAACACGTTCCGATGCGGTGGTAGCTTCAAAAAAAGATTAGACGTTTAATAAGTGTGCTTCAAGCTCCTATATTGAATAAATTATTTTTGACTTGACTTTGACTTGACCACTGGCTTTTCGGCGAAGGTACTGTGTTACTGTGAGGAAACCTGCATGCTTCAATTTCGATGCATGTATTGCACCCACTGTCCATTATAACTCATTATGGGCTCAGTCCACATCATACCGGACAGAATTACCATACTACTAATGAAACATGGATGTTCTGAGTTACTACACCCCTGGGAAATATAGTTGTGAGCATATGGTATGCTATGCATGCCTACCATGCATGGCTGAATATACAACTATTTTTTCTACCCCCATGATAGATTGTCACATAATTGGCCGCTCAATTAATTAATATCTAACTTATAAAAGAGTTCCGTGACTCACTGACTGACTGACAGACAACACACAGCCTAAACCGCTGAAGATAGAAACATGAAATTTGGAATATTATATTCTACAGAGGGTGTAGGGGTGCACTAAGAAAGGATTTTTCGAAAATCGACCCCTAAATGGGTAATTTACATGGAGGAAGACGCGGGTCAAAAGCTCGTCTTATACAGGGTGTAAGGAAAAGTATCACTAACCTTAAAACCACATACTCTATCCATCAAACTGAACAGCTTTTACAATGGGAGCAAACCGAACGGAGCAAAAAAAAATCATCGTTCTCATACATTTGAGTCGAGTAGGTATTTCAGTTTAGTTTTGTATGGAACAGCTGATATTTTTTTTGGTCCGATTGGTTTTTTCCCATAGTAAAAGTTGTTCAGTTTGATGGGTAGAGTATGTGGTTTAAAGGTTAATTATACTTTTACTTACACCCTGTATAAAACAGAACTAGGTAAACAATCAATGCAACAAAAATGGCAGAGCTCCTGAAAAGCTTTTTTGCCAACTAGCTGACAGTAAACACATTAAATCAAATATAACACATTGGTGCCATTTAAAAGAAAAAAAATCTTCTGTTCGATACATTTGAGTCGAGTCACCAGTGACATTTTCTATGAAACAGCTGATTTATTTTTCGCGTTTTCAATGTTGGTCCCGTAGTGAAAGTGGTTCAGTCCAATGGTCTGAAGCAAGCTTTTGAATTTGTAACACATTCAAGTTTAGGGCTGTGTAGACACCATGATTTTACTAATCATCAATCATTCTCAGATTTACTCTTAAGATTAATATCACACAATACGAGTAGTCCTGTATAGCTTCCCATAAAATATATTAAACATTGTTTATATTTGGTTTACAAAGATATAACTTTTTCACAATATTCTCGAAATCTGTTAATTTTGACCAATCTGGTTAATGAAAACCTAGACTTATTAGGCCATAGTTTACATCCATTTTGTATGTAGGAAAATGTAACTTTTACCCTTCTCATGCATCCGCCACACACTCATGTAAAAAAAGGCATCTTTTAGTGTTTTTTCATTATTCATCAAACTATTCATTACTTATCTCATAAAAAGTCAAACTATAAAAAAAGTATGAAAGGAAGAGGATGGAGAAACCTTTGCCCAGCAGTCAACATCCAGCAGTTTAATATAATTAAAAATTAACTAAATTTGTTTTAATACATTTAACCAATTTTCATTTTCAGCTCAAAAAATATCACCTATTGGTAAAGCAAAAGTGCAACTGCAAGTAGTATTACATGATGGGACAAGTTCTACTTTCCACTTTGTGAATCCCGCTGGTGCGGACGCACAGGCGAAGGATCGGGACCATGTTAAGTCTCTTCTACAGAGCTTACTGCCAAAGTTCAAACGGCAGATTGATGGGGAACTGGAGATGAAGTCCAAGTATGTTATGGGTAAAATGTGCCCTTAGCTTAAAGACGATAAAAAATCATATTTCTTACATGAATATACTTACCTAACATGGAACTCTGAAAGAAGACTTGCAGATAATTTAGTTTTCTCTCGCAATTAGAATCCTTGTCAATTATAATTACCACTATTATGACTTAGCTTATTATTAACAGGCTTATCTCTCGCAAATTTGATTGAAACCAGTTCAGTATTTATAGTTTTAGTAACAAAGATGTAATGAACAGACAGACAGATATACTTTCGGGTTTGTTATCATCATAATATGCATCCAGGCTAGTTTCTGGTACTTTAAATGGAATTAAATAATCTGTGTGACAATATCCAAGATATTTATTTATTTTATTAATGACTGTGACATTTAGTTTGTTTATAATATTATTGCCCAATCCAGATATGTGTTGTATGTTTAATGTTTGATAACTTTTAGAATAATTGAAATATATAAAAATCAAATGCTGTTCATTGGTAAGTGCATTACTTGAGAATGGCTGGAGATATTTGGCTAATTTGTTATTTTAAATGTTCCTAATCGTTTGAATAAGGTTTATAGATAGGACTATAAATAAAAATAAATAAATATCTTGGACATAGTCACACAAATTATCTAGTCACATTTAAAGTACCAGAATCTAGCCTGGACTTGTATTATGATGACTAGACAACGATATAGAATACATATATAGATACAAACATCCATGACTCGGGTACAAATATTCATATTCATCATACAAATATTTGTCCCTTACGGGATTCGAACCCGCGACTCTCGGCACAGCAGGCAGGTTCACTACCGACTGAGCTACCGGGCCGTCAACTATGTTTGTCGGGTCAGCTAGTAGGTAAAGCGCCTTATTCACGGTCCAGCCCCACTGTACGTCAAGATCATGCACGATGCACGATGCAAAAGATCCGTGAGTAGGCTTGACGTACGTCGATTGAGCTGACGTACAGCGGGGATGGACCGTGAATAGAGCGCTTTAGTAATGAAAATCTATTTACAGATTACTGTCTCTTCACCCCACATTGAAACATTTGTATGAAGATTTAGTTATTTCTAAAGTAATTAATAGTGAAGAGTACTGGAATACACCTACACTTAAACACTACACCGAGTCCAATAGCATTAAACAAGAAGCAGGTATGTTTTGTTATAGTTCCTTTCAGAAACCTACTCAAACCATTTTTTGTGTAAACTAAAATTATTTGTATATCTAGGTGTGTCAGGGGCCTTCTTGGCGGATATTCAACCTCAGACAGATGGCTGCAACGGTTTAAAGTATAATCTCACCCAGGATGTTATAGATGCCATATTCAAAACATATCCCGCTGTCAGGAAGAAACACATCGACTATGTGCCCAATAAGATGACTGAAGCAGAATTCTGGACTAAATTCTTTCAGTCGCACTACTTTCATAGGTTTGCAATTGCTTTTTAACTTTTTATTTTAAAAGCAAAATGTATCGGTTAGTGATTTATATTTCTTCAATTTTGCAGAGATCGCATAGCCTCCTCTTCTAGTAAAGATTTATTTGGCGAATGTGCGAAAATGGATGACCAAGCGATTGCCTCTGCAATGAAACATACTACTTTGGATCTCACTGTGAGCAATTAATAATTTAAATTATAAATACTATTCAATGGCCTTCATGTCGGTTGTCACATGAGTAAATGCCCTACAGAGAAAAAGCTTCATACGCGTAACGATAGGAACACCACTGTAAAACGCGGCGGTGTCATCATAGCTTTTCATCGACGAGTTCACGTTCATGCCGCCCGTGGAAACACCGGCTTAGCCGGTGCAGTGTAAAATTTATGGGCGAACGCGTCACGTAATCATTTTGTGAGTTCCTTAGAAGCTTTGTCTCTGTTGGGTATATACTCATGTGATGTGCTTTGCAGTAAAACCACCATAATTCATAATTAATGTTACCACTACCAGAACACTGTTATTAATCCTGTGTCTTGGGGTACTACCGCATCCCCAGATTAAAATGAAAATTTTTCTTTGCTCCTAGGTTGATTTGCCACAATTCACGGAACTGGTACCCATATTATCGACGGAGGACGACATGCCACACGAGAAGGTTCGCGGTGATAATGCATCGATACATCGCAACATGATAAAGCGTTTCAATCAACACTCTATTATGGTAAGAAACTTTTATTTACAAATTCTTCTGTCACCCTTTTTCATCAAGGCTACGTTTTAAAATGTTTGGAAATCACTCAGGGTCTTCTTCTTTCTTATCGTGTGGACTACTACCACCAGAGATAGTAGCCGGGACCAAAGGCTTAGCGTGCCATCCGAAGCACGGAATCATTTTTCTTTTCGGACAATCAGGTGATTCAGCCTGCAATGTCCTAATCCTAACCAACTGGGGAAAAACGCACAAAGTGACATATCACTAGGTGTCCCCCGTGGGAATCGAACCCACGACCTCTGTATCGAGAGCTAATGCTCTTAACCACTAGACCACGGAGGCAGTATCACTCAGGGTGCCAATACGAAAGACAAGCATACGAAGACATGTATGCTAAAGTGAGATAGATAGACTCCCTGAGTGATTTTTACTCATTTTGAAATGAACTTGAACTAAGTTAGGTTGTCTGCTTCCCAACTTTTTTCCATCTGACACCATCCAGAAAACGTTTGATCATTACTCGGTACTCACTCATCTTTCAACGCAATATTTTCCTACCATTCTGTTCGTTGATTAAGTATTTTATAGGTTCGTTGACATGTATGAAAAATCATTGTTGCAAGATATTGTGAGCAATTTCAACTTTAGTCACCAAAAATTGCGCATACGCAGAAAGGGACAAACAACATAGATTATTTCTTATCTTTCAATTCGATTAGCGTATAAGACTGTCTCGTTTTCGCGACTATTTTGCCTTTTCTAGTCAATTATCTTTCTACGATTCTGCATATCATAATGATTTTCATAGCCTTGCTCTGATTTTTGGCTGTCAGTGGAATTCTTGGTGTCAGACGAACATAATCCATGACATATTTTTCAGGTGCTTAAAGCTAGTAATAAAACGAATTCTAGTAGTAATAATAGTAACAGCAGTAACAGTAGTAGTAAAACGACAAATAATAATAACAAAGTAATTGAGAATGGTATGAAAGATACTAATGGAACTGCAGAAAAGAGGCCAGCGGAGGAAAGCAGTAGTACCAGTACCAACAAGAAAAGGAGAATATTAGAGAAGATTCATTACGAAGATCTTGAAGACTCTAATAAGTCTGAAGATTTTCAGGAATTGAAGTTATCTAAGGTATGAAACGAACGAATACATAATTCGGTATGACATGTTTTTTTAATGCTGATTCGTAAACCATTTTGAGATAATTGTTGTAATCAATATTTCTATGTCAGATATTTTATAATTAAAGGATTACAGATATTTTGAATAAAATAACGTAGTTTTTCCATCCTACGAGTGACTTCCTACACTCGAAGAACTGTAAACTCCTTGGTAAACTTAAAATCTCTTTACACAGGGTCCTTCTTAATATGCTGACACTTTTTTAAGGGGACGATGAGACCATGAAACTGAAAAACTTTCTCGATGGGACCAACATCGAAATCGCGAAAAAAAATCAGTTGTCCCATACATTATGGTCGAGTAGGTTTGCCGTTTTGTATGGACAGCTGATTTTGTTTCGCGTTTTCGATGTTGGTCCCATAAAGAAAGTTGTTCAGTTCCATGGTCTGATCATCCCCTTAAAAAAGTGTCAGCATATTAAGAAGGACCCTATATAACTAGTCATAGCCATTAAAAAAATATACAAGGTCAGAATTTGACATTTGATGTTGCCGTTTCTGTTTCCAGCATAGAGTTAGAAAGAGAAGGCAGGTGATTTTTATTTTTTACATGAAGCAAAGGTTTTTTTCTCCATGGAGTCAATGACTGTCTCTCGACCACTTTTGCATTTAGATATTACAGAATTTATTTATTTATACATTAAAGGACAGTGGGCAGAAGTTGTTCAAGAGAATAAGTGGCATACCTACTACGTTTGAAAGGGGGTTTCATATATAATATTTTTTTTATGTTTTGTTTAGATACATCTGTTGCTTGAATTCCTTGTATCATGTGGATAGTATTATTGTTTTTGATTATTATTAATGCAAAAGATATTTAGCCCTCAAAACAACGAGAAAATCATTATCTCATCTTGAAATTGCCGATAAACGTGAGCTTATTACTTTTGCATGCTTAATAATAACTTTTAGCTAAGTGTCTGATTACTCCGAAAGACCCCTAAAACGACTTCGTCATAATAAAACACCCTGTATCTTTTTTCCATTAGGTGCTATGTACGTTTGGGTATCCTCTAACTATATTCCTGTGTCATAGCGGGGCTCTTGGACCAGTGGCTATACATTTTTGCCCAGTGTCCTTTATATTGATAAACTCGATGAATCGCAATAAAGGAAATTAGTTTCTTAAAATAAAATGAAGTCTTCTATCCGTAAAAAATATGAAAGAAACTTGACATACCGAAGTATATAATAAAATTATACATAATACGATTTCTTGAGTAATATTTTCTATGTTGTCTCACAGATAGAGCGTTATTTATTAGGACCGTCACAAATAAGTCAAACGAGTGCACAATCGAACAACCCTCCGCCACTGTCGGCACTGGCTTCCATTTGTCAGGTGAGATTGAACTTATGAGATCATTGACTTACCAACTATCTGGACGTAGGGTCCGCGCTCAAAAGTGTCCGAACCAAAAGAGTAACAAAACGTATATACAAAATAAATACGCGCCAGTCTTCGTCTGATTGACAGGCTACGCACACGTCTGCATGCTGTGCCGCTGTGCTGTAAGTATTTTTAAAAACTACGCAAGCAAAAAAACAGTAATACGCAATGATTTTAGTTGGATTATATTACTAACACGTACTTTTGTTTATGTAGGTTAGTCTGGGACACTTTTAGAGAATTTTGAATTAGACCCAGCGTCCATAAGTTAGTAAGTCAATGTATGAGACCTATCACACAAGCTATTTTTGAGCGTATTCCATATCGGACTTGCACCGCAGGGCTGCGTTCACGACGTTTGGGTGCGGTTGTTTTTTCAACTCGCTCTATGGTAGAACTTCTTTCACCGAGGCTCTGAACGGCGCACACTAGGAAACAAAAGGCCGCTAGAGGAAATAGAACTTTTGAAAATTCAACTTCGTATTTGGTGGAAACTGTTTACGTACTTCGATATAGATTAACATTATAAGAATTTTTTTTTATGTAATTTTTTTTTCTATAATTTATAGTTATCAAGAAAACGGTCTTATTAGATTTTTGTTGTATGGAAGGGGTATTTCAACCGGATCTTACTGCTTATTCTTGAAGTTGTTTGAGTTGAATCTTATAATATTTAAAGGTCCAATTGTAGTGAATCTTACAGATATACCACCTTTTCTCTGTGCGTCCCCGATTGCTAGTTTATTAGTTTTGGTATATAGCCACATTTATACGACTACATTCAAAAATAGCTTTGTTTACATTGGAATGTATAATAATCGGGATATACAAGTGTAAAAAACCTTGCATGGGTAAAATAAACTACAAAACATGTCATTAGGGTGACCATGCTTTGTCAAAAAGCCGAGACAAAAACAAATGAGTCATACTTGTTTAAATTACAGCAAATGACTTATAAATTCCGTTTTTAATAGAACAATAAAAAACCTTGCACAGGTAAAATAAACTACAAAACATGTCATTAGGGTGACCATGCTTTTTCAAAGCGCCGAGACATAAACAAATGAGTCATAATTGTTTAAATCATAACAAACGACTTATGAATTTCGTTTTCAATAGAACAATTTTTGATGGCCAAAAAAAATTTGTTACTATTATTTCAATAGAGGGCGTTTAACTAATATTCAAATTTACCGGTAGTTTTGCAAAATATTGTCTTGAAAATCGAATCATTTCAATGTCATCTATGGAATATCGTATTTAGAAAATCCCTCATTTAAATGTAGGTATTTATCAAAAATTTTAGAAAACGAAGTTTTCCATGGTATAAGGTCAGAATCAGGTCTAGCGAGAGTATGGTGCTGCAGGACCTCAAGTCTTCCAGGTCAGGTCAGGTTCATAATTTAAACTCAGTTGGTACGGCAAGTTTGTTTATTTCGATGTTCACAAAACGGAATGAATCGAATACAGAGAAGTATGCAGATATTTAACTCCTATAAGTAAACTTTCTGAAGAAGCATCAAGAGGCGCGAAACAAAGATTTCAGAAATATCAGGGAACACCATGCGCGCAAACATAACCGCGAATCAACAAACAAAGACATATTACATAATTAGTTATTATCATCAGACCCTTATATTTCCGAATTGAGACCAAAAATAAATTCACAAAGAAAACAGTATAGTATACCAAAGATGTTCTTAGTTTATTAATATTGCCAACACATTTACAAGAATCAGCTATTAACTTTGTAGATATAAACGTCTTTACTGATGATGTAGATAACTTCTAGAAGCAAACACCTTAGGCCAATCACAGCTTGTTATCACCACACTTATTTTTTTTTCATTACATCCGTTTCCATTTCATGACAAACAGCCCTTTTCAGGACTTTACATAAACAACCTTTTTCAGGGCTATAAACAAACAGCCCTTTTCAGGGCTTTACATATTTCTAAAGTTTCATAATGCATTACGTCTGACAAATGGATTGTTGTTTTATTTCAACACCTTATTCTTTTTCTATTACTATTCCCAACATGTAAATGAGGGATTTTCCTAATGTAATATTCCATAGATGACGTTTAAATGATACGATTTTCAAGACAATATTTTGCAACCCACATTAAAAATTTAATGTTAGTTCAACGCCCTCTATTGAAATATTTGTAACTACTTTTTATGGCCATCAGAAATTGTTCTATTGAAAACGGAATTCATAAGTCATTTGTTATGTTGTAAACAAGTATGACTCATTTGTTTATGTCTCAGCGCTTTGAAAAAGCATGGTCATCCTAATGACATGTTTTGTAGTTTATTTTACCTGTGCAAGGTTTTTTATTGTTCTATTAAGGAATTTATAAGTCATTTGCTGTAATTTAAACAAGTATGACTCATTTGTTTTTGTCTCGGCGTTTTGACAAAGCATGGTCACCCTGATGATTTGTTTTGTAGTTTATTTTACCCATGCAAGGTTTTTTACGGTTGTATATCCCGATTGTTATACATTCCAATGTAAACAAAGCTATTTTGAATGTAGTCGTATAAATGTGGCTATATACCAAAACCTCGTCATCTTTGATGCTCTCTAACTAGCAATCGGGGACGCACGGAGAAAAGGTGGTATATGTGTAAGATTCACTACAATTGGACCTTTCAAATATTATAAGATTCAACTCAACCAACTTCAGGAATAAGCAGTAAGATCCGGTTGAAATACCCCTTCCATACAACAAAAATCTAATAAGACCGTTTTCTCGATAAATAAAAATTATAGAAAAAAAAAATTTCATAAAAAAAAATCTTATAATGTTAATCTATATCGAAGTACGTAAACAAACTTCCACCAAATACGAAGTTGAATTTTCAAAAGTTCTATTTCCTCTAGCGGCCTTTTCTTTCCTAGTGTGCGGCGTTTAGTGCGAAAAGTTGCACTTGGGGTGCACTCTGGGTGCACCTAGTGTGTAGGTTCTGAACACAGCCCAACGTCACAACTGCACCGCCACGACATCGCAACCGGATCGTCGCGATTACTGAGCGTTATCGCCGGGATTCCGCCGCGACATTGATTGATCCCAGAAATATAGCGGTGATTTCCAAAAATCGATTGTGTGACGGGCAAGTCTTAAGAGGTTAACATTGTAGTCTTAACTTTAACGTGCTCCAAACAAACGAAGATTAATTATATTTTTAATTTGTATCCGAAATACAGGGTGTAAGGGAAAGTATCATTAAACCTTTAAACCACACACTCTACCCATCAAACTGAACAACTTTTACTATGGGAGCTGTCTACTGTGTCATTCATTTGAGTTGAGTAGGTATTGCAGTTTAGTATGGAACAGCAGACTTTTTTTTGCTCTGCCAGGTTTGATTCCATAGTAAAAGTTGTTCAGTTTGATGGGTAGAGTATTTAAAGGTTAATGATACTTTTCCTTACACCTGTATAATCAAACTTCGTTTTAACACGGCGGTCGGTTTCGTTCGGTTCGGTTTCGTTCGTTTTCAGTTTATGATATTTTTTTACATAATCTAGAAATTAATCTTTGTGCATGTGGTTTGTCAGATTAAAAAAAAATGTATCGTTCAAAGTTACAGGGACTCAAAGATATTCCATACAAATCAAAAATTGAAATTGTAAATTTTAACGGAAAGATAAAGCAAAGGAGCCAAAGGCACAGACATTAGTATCTAGATAAATGTTTAAAAAATGTAATGGGCTTTAATTGGTTAGTATTAAAAAACAAACTATCTCATTCAACAATCTAATTATCTAACTGCAATTCTATGCAGTACGCTCTGGCGCTCAGCAAGGACTATCCTCTTAAGGGGCTATGTGAAAAAAATAGGATTCTTCAAAGCTTCATATATCATGAAGTACTAACAGTAGGAGTATGATTTGCGGATATGTGTAAATTAAACATATAATTGAAGTTTTGATTAGAGCCAAAACACGATTAAGACACATTTTCTCGATAGAAAAACAAGCCAAAGTAGCCTCCGTTTTGATCTATAAATGCTTGGAACTGCTAAACGGTGAATAATAGAAACACAAGACTTGATTTAAAAAAAAGAGATTGATATTTTCTAAATTTTGATTAGAGCAGAATTGAACTTACATAAATAGTACAATCACAATTAAATAAAGTTTGATTTGGCGCTCGATTCGTTTCAGGCGCGCGCGCCGCCCCATCTCTTTCTCTCGCATCAGACCGTAATATAAGCTATCCCACGCCTGTTTCGCTCAAATTATTTTTCGACATAGGCTCTTAACTGAAGTAAAGATGTGTGTTTTTAGGCAATGTTTATGTGTTTTATAAGAATGTTTGTTACACACAAAGGTGTGGTCGATCGGTCAGCAATGCCAGCGGCCGGTGCGGTTGAGTGCGGCGAGTGCGGTGGGCGCGCTGGGCGAACTGAGTCCTGGCGGTGCTCTCATGCGGCAGCATCACGCCGCTTCCATGGCGCGTGAGTACCAATTACCCGACTGCGCGACGCAAAGGAGGATAATGTGTTTATCACCCTATGTATGTATGTAATGTTCTTACGTCAATCTATTTGTCTTATTTGTTATACATATCTGTGCCCGGCATGCGGCTTTTTTATTTGTCAGGAACCTTCGCGGTCATGCTCACAAGTTCACAACAACCCACCAAAGTTTCATCGCAATCGGACGGGTGGTATAGTGACGCATAAGGGACAAACATACAAACAACATTGATTTTTATAAACAAAACACCCTATAGTAATACTAAAAAGGGGTGGTTTAGTTAGACCATCTTTAACAACGCTTACTAAGGAGACAACATCGAAAATAAATCTGCTGTCCCATACATTTAAGTTTTGTATGAAACAGCCTGCAAACAGCAGATCTCTCTGTTCAGTTTGATTATTAAACCCAATGATTTTCTAAAATTAAACGATCCCTTTTAATATAGAAAGAAAAGGTTTAAAAAAAGGATAATGGTTTACCATTGAATAACAGGAATACTCTTGTGTACCTAGATACGTATTTAGACTATTTGTCAGATACCACCACCTCTTGTCTAATATACCATCTCACAACTCAGGGCTGCAGTCTCCAGGGTCTGAAAAGCCATAATGATAGCCAACCTCCGATAGGAGCTTATGTCTGATACAATATAATATATAATAATACTTGTTTACAGCAACGCTATCGCCAGGCTAACGCTTAAGCCAGGCCCCGACATAAATTCAGAGTTCGGCTTCTTTGCTGAGTTGGGACCAATTTGCCACTGCGGCGCACAAACAATCTCTTTTATTAATATTCTGTTTTTAATATTTTGTATGTGTGTTGGACATTCAAATAAATAATTTTTCTTTCTTTCCTACTTCACAGAACTAATTCCATCAGACGTGAAGGGGGAACTTCATCGTATCTATCTGTCTGGAGGTGAACTCCTCAGGGAATTGTGGAAGTGCTTCCCGCAGCCGGGATCAGCGGCTGACACTGAGGATACCACCGCCAGGGCCGAGAAGTTCTATGAAGCCTTGCTTAGGTTTAGAAATGTTAAGCTGCGACCATTTGAGGTACCACTATATTTACAATACTTCTGTAATAGCACAAAATAGATCCCAGAATAGGGCGACTTCACGCAACGAGCGAAACAGGCGCTTACGTACGGGCACAGTATAAGAAAGAGTATCTATCTAGTACTACATTCAGTACGGACACTCCCTGCCTCCTACCAATATTAACCTCAACCCCGCTGGGTAGGAAGCTGGGCGGGAAATGTAGGCAATGGATTATTCCTGTCTCGATTGCACTTCCTAACTGTGTCGTGTTATGTGTGGTCTAGCTAGCTAGATAATGCAATACCGGTATACCGGAATTACGCCTGATTAGCAGGACTGCATCAAGGGCCATATTACACAAGCGATTTTTGAGCGTGGGCGTTGACGGACCGATATCGCCGCGATATTTCTGAGCTCATTCAACGTCACGGCGGAATCGCGGCGATAACGTTCAGTCAACGCCTGTGCTTATAAATCGCGGCGATTCATTTGCATCGTCGCGGCGCGCGGTGCGGTTGCGACGTCGTTGCAGTATAATTGCGACATAGCTCTGCTTATTGTGTGATAGGTCTCTCTCTCTAACAAATCCCCATTGACACCCAGCGCGCAGGAATCGAATTATCTGCTAGTCACTTACAAGTTTATTATCTCAAAGTTCTGATCAAGAATTAGTTCATTTCTCTGTCTGATAGATTTAAAGATGGATATCACAATTTGTTAGTAACCAATGACTGTGGTCTTTTTGGTTCATTCTAGTAAAATTTTCATCACACTGTCATTTTAAATTTTGATACAATTTAAGGAGGGAAATGAATCTCTGCGATGGTAAAGGTGGTTATGAAAAAAAAGAGATAAAGTGTACTCAGCATAAACTGTTTTTTTTTTTTGTTAATAGGAGAAGATGCTACGCGACCTGACTCCACTTGCGACATCTCTAACGAGACATATGAACCAGATGATCGACACTGCAATTGCAAAATACTCAGTTTGGCATCAGAGGCAAGCTAAACTGCGGTAGTAATAATTATTATTTTGTATTATAGAACAGTGGTTCTGTATATATCATTAATTCATTATTAGTATTGCGCAAAATGTTCACACTTAGTGAAGTTAACTTGTTACGAGTGTAATAATAACTCAATATCAACTCTGCATTGCGAAATATGTATTGTTGTTTTTTTAAATAATAGGTCTACATGACGGAGCATCTTGTCTAAGCAGTTATTTTTTTTAAATACATTTTTCAACTTGTTTGCAAATTCAATAGTGATTCAACTCTTGAATTACCACAGACGAGATATAATTGAACCACCCGTTGCTTATCTATTGTTATCTCAAAGCCGGGTTGCGAGCGGTTAAAAAGTACTTCTGTCTGTATTGTTTTGTCACTTTTGTCATGACATGACGCGAGCACTTGTAATGTAATAACTCTGAAATGCATTACGTCGTAGTAATTGACCATTCCGAGTGTACGGTCAGCATCAGATAAATCTAACCCCTCTGCGTTTATATTAATCGGGTTTCTCCATAGACATCTTATTAATCTGACGGCCCGGTAGCACGGTCGGTAGTGAACCTGCCTGCTGTGCCGAGGGTCGCGGGTTCGAATCCCGTAAGGGACAAATATTTGTATGATGAATATTAATATTTGTACCCGAGTCATGGATGTTTGTATCTATATATGTATTGTATATCGTTGTCTAGTCATCATAATACAAGTCCAGGCTAGACTCTGGTACTTTAAATGTGGCTAGATAATTTGTGTGACATTGTCCAAGATATTATATATTAATCTTATTATAGTAATATAATAAAGGTCAATGGGTTTCTCTGATGCTGACTGTCCTATGTATTAGTATAGTTCCCGCAAGGGTTTGTGAGCGCTCGGCGAAAGTGGTAGGGATGCTCGTGTATTTGATGAAGATGAAGCAAAAGGTCACCCCCGACCCAATAGTGCTTGCACGATAACCAATTCCCGCTTCCCGCCGCCTTGTCAGTGCTCGTAAACCGTTGCGCTAACTGTAAGAACTTTTAACCATTGACAAACATTGATATGCTGATTCGATTTTTAGCGCTGGACGTAAATTTTAACCTTAAATTGTAGCCTTAACATAGGCCTTAACTTATGAAAATGTTCTCAGTTTTTTTTATTAGCCTGTCATACTTATACTTATACTTTTTTATTGCCCTGTACTTCCTATAGCTTGTTATACTTCGCAACTTTTTAAAAACGTTTATCCAATTAAAAAAAATTTTTATTTAATTTAATTTTTATTTATTTATTCTCTTTAAAGGGTACTTATGTGTCTTAAAAATTACCACGCCAAACTGTACAGCAGTTTGTCGGCGAAAAAACAAGCTGTTTTCTGACGATTTTACACCATGACGCTGTTCACCTGTAGCACAGTATGTGTACCTACGCAATGAGCGACCCGCTTTGCAAGCGATCGCTTACTATCCCTAGCACTTAGCGATCAGCCTAGCTAGTATGTTGCACGTGATACGGCTATATCACGCCTTTTAGCTCGTTTGTTCGCGCGCAAATGGAAAGAGACGAAGGTGTGATAAAGCTGTATCACGGTGGCAGGTCGTTCAGTGCGTAGGTACTTACTGCGTCCAGGTTAGCTTAGAAAAGACATTTCCTCTAGCACGTCTTCAGAAGTACCTCTTTAAATTGTGTTTAGTTGTAATGTAATCCCGCCCGTACAAAGCTGTCCTTCCGCAGTATTCTCGCCCTTAGAGCTACGACAACCCTCGTGCGATACGACATACCCTAAGGCTACCTAATCTTTTTATTATGTTACGGTACGTACGGTATGTCACAGATGTGTTTGTGATGTGTGCATTTTTAAGATGTAAAAACCCTGTACATAAAGGCTGTATTTCCACTGTATAGTAAAACCACGCAAATTGTGAATACGGATTATCAATTAGGTGTTAGATGTTATCGAGTAATTAATTTAGTTTGAAAATATTGCATTTTGATAGACCAAATCGGAATTTCGATTCCAGTTTTTATTTTAATATCTTTCTTCAGTTTGAAAACTTTTGATTTTACTATTTGCACAAAGAACCAAAATATCATGTTAACTATTAGCAGCGCAGACTGAGTTGTGATAATTTATTGTTACACAATACTTTCAATATTTCTGGGTCTACCGAGAATAAATCAATTTGTGTACGCACGGCGACACATCCAACAAAATGTGGTCGCGAGAGATTTTACGTTACTCGACCTACGCGCGGTCAGCTTATTTTGGTTTTGTATGAGTATTGAGTCGCCGTAAATACATAAATGAACTTATTTATCTACCAAAGACAACGACATTGTTCTAGGTATATCCTTCCTCTCGGTATATAGGCTAACAGTATAATTTCTGTAAATTGATTTGCACGTCACGCAATATTTAAATTGATAGTTCATGCCATTTATCTTCAGTTTAGATATTCATACTAAAAATACATCCTTGACTGAACTCTCAAGTAGCTGTAAGATTTATGTTATTTGACGGGTGTAAAAGCAAAAGCAACTATGGATTTTCCATTGTGTCTGGAAAAATTGCTGCTTTTGCTTTTCTGCTACACATTTCTTGTATGTTAAAAACATGATTGCATTAAAAGGTTTTTTTTTGTAAGTATTTCAATTACTGTAACTAGTGGAGTCTCTAAAATTTACAATATGTATACTATGCAGTCTATGCACAGCAATTCAAAGAATATTTTAAAAGATCTGAATGTTTACTAAATTCAAAACAACAATATTAAGTATGTAGGTACGTATGACAATATGCATTCAAATTTGCAACTGAACCGTTATAATCATGACAATGTTACTAAACTTATTAATATTAATTAATGCAGTCTGTTTGTTTTTATTAAATTGACAATAATTGGATTAGGAATAAGTGATGAGTATATCCTGAAAACGCGTTACCATTTTAGATGATTTAGTTTTTGAAAATTTACACTAAATGAGACACTATTTGACTTTGTCTTAATTTGTAACTTATATTCCGAGAGATAAGTGTACTTTTTGCAACCATCATCAGTGTTTATGAGGTGTAGAGCATCTCTGTGATGGGGATGGACCAGGTCTGCCTGTATAACTCCAGTCGGTTTGGGAGTTAGTGATGATTAAAGGTCTGTAAAAAATTACGATCAGCTGCAAGGCTGATCGTGTGTTATTGTTGTAGTATGCACTGTAGCTATGTGAACAGTACAAAAAATGACATGGTTCATCAGTCGGTTTAGGAGATACAGCCGTTCAAAGGTCGGAACTTTGACTGGCTGTATCTCTTAAACGGACTGACAGAACTTGACAGTTTTTGTACTGTTCACAAAGCTACAGTGCATACTACAATTACATCATACGATCAGCCGAGCAGCTGATCGTTAATTTTTTACAGACCTTTAATCATCAGTAACTTCTAAACCGACTGGAGTTATGCAGGCAGACCTGGTCCATCCCCATCAAAGAGTTGCTCTACACCCCATAAACACTGAATCAGCCTTGCTGCTGATGGTTGCAAAAAGTACACTTATCTCTTATACTATTAGTTCAAAGGCAAGACCGCAGTAACATTATATTCGCGGTGTTGGTGGCACATGGTCCGCAGCATAGGTTTTAAATTTTTTATGCTAGTTGACTATCATAAGCAGGATCTGATAAGATAAGGGTATACTCGGTAGGTGTACTCTGTTCTGTTCAACCCTGTAAAGTGTCTACAACTATATTACGTTTGCTAGTCTACCACTTCGAGTTTACTACCAGCTTCTAGTGGACAAATACGAAATTAGGTGGCACAAACTCTTTCTCTTACACTAAAGAAAACTTGAATTTGAAACTGTTAACTGTAATAGAATAAAATAATCATAGGATTATACATACCTACATTAAGAAATGTTTCTGTTTGTGATTTATATCTGTAAGTTTGGCCTAAAAGATGTGGATTAGCAATTCGTTAAGTTTCTATAACACTATGTGCGAAATAAACTGAATTTGGAAAGATTACAGTTTTATTATGTTATCGTTTGGCATACCTAGTACCTACCTACCTATCAATCGGAACAAAGAGAAACTGGGAAAAAAATTTAAATTGATACAAACGTTCAATTAGCTGATTGTATTTAGTATGGAAAGCCCCATATTTTGTTTGTAAAGGACAGTGGGCAGGAGTGGTCCAAGAGGTATAATCACCCCTTTTTTAAGTACCTAATGCAACTGTTTACCCTAACACCGTGTTTTATAATCGGATCGCTCTTGACAGAGCCGGGATGGAAAGAATACTATCATTCCTAACCTTTCCTCACCGAACTAATTCAGTTTACTTGCAACATTAATATTATCTAAACTTGCAGTACCTAGTTAGTATAATGGTGTAAACAGAGTCGATTGTAGCGCCCATGGAGTAAGAGGAGGTGGCGTAACGAACTGTGCACAGATATCCAACTGGGCTTGACGTCATCGTGACGTCCCCGAGCTCACTTCAGTGTTATTCCGGCAGCCATGGCACAGGTCCGGCACTTCAAACCCTTGCTCGGCTTCCCTCAAGTTACCACAGAGAGTGTGAGGGGAGGTGGGGTATTTGAAGTCTGAGGGGGGCGGGGAGTGGCCGTTCTGTATGTAGAACTATATACTATATATTACCTATTCTGTGGCCATGACATGAACTTACTACTAGCGCCACGTAGTGTGGAGTAGCAGTACAAGAAAGCGTACTCAGGACATTCAATTTAAATATTTTATTATTTAATTATCACTCTTGTTTTTTGTGCCTACTTAAAGCTTTTAAATTTTTCAGAATTCCTCTGGAGCCAAAATTAAGAAAAATTGATAGAAATCATTAACAATGACGGTTAATTTTTGAGCATTATTTATAGGTACTTACTTACCTATTATTTGTTGACAAAAAATAGAAAGTCTTGAAATCATGCTTTTTATTTTATCTCAAAAAAGTGTACATGTCAAAAAGTGTGCGTTTTACTGAAATAAATTCCTCCTTTTTTTAGCTTTCTAAAATGGTTTAAAAATAAGTGTTTTAAGAATAAAGGCAATTGCATTGTCAAAAAAGGTTTTTTACTTAGTATGTACATGATACGTAGAGGCAACATTCTTTCGGAGAAAAATTTTACGAAATTTCTTTAGATAGGTAACATTATTTATTAATTAAAAATCTACACATCTTACACAGAGTGAGCCCCTCGGTTCCAAACACAAGCACTCAAACACTACGCAAGCACTTTCATAGTTTACTTTTAGTTACTCTTGAAGTAGTTAAGGTAAAATTTCATGACCTCCGCTGCATTTATTATGCCGTGCCTTAAGTCTTCAACGTCGTTTACTGGGGTTAGATAAACAAGGTCTTTCATTGTGTCCTCGCCCCAGACAAACAAATTAAATGGGGTCAAGTCGGGGCTTCTTGTAGACCATGGATCGGTCGTCCTCTACCAATCTATCTATTCGAATAAGTCGCGAGCCGAGTCGTACCAGCAACGTAACCATTTGAGAGATTGGTAGAGGACAGGAGACGCCACTCCTTGGGAACATGACGGAATTGAACAAAATAATCCTGTTCAGGGTTCCGTTACTTACAGAACAGAACATTATGAAATAATCCTCCCTAGAATGTTGAAAAATTTTAAGCATTATCTATAGGTACTTACTTACCTATTATGTTCAAAAATAATTCACATAATTTCGAAATTCTGTTCCGATATTCAGAAATAGTACATTACTGCAGCGGCCAGCAACAGAGGCATTGATGGACGAACGTGTGAATGTGGGCCGAGGCGAAGCCGAGGCCAAGGCTTGTATAGTACTTTTCTCAAAAAATGCGCGGAAATTAAACAGTAAATTTTCTCAAATAATTCGCGGAAATTAAAACTCTTTTCAAAATCAATGACGAACAACGAACAACAATTTGTTTTTTTTTTTCAATAAACAGCTTTCTATTTGCAAGCCCGTTAGAAATTTAAATAAAACCTTTGATGAGTTACCTCCTTGATCGCCATGTTTCGGAGAAAAAGATCGTTCCATTTTTAAATTACACGACAGATATGAGTTTAGTATGTAATTTATTTGGTCGCTAAACACGACAGATATGGATTTTCATACAAACATTGCCGGCCGCTGCGCGCATGTATTTGGTCAGTACAGCAATTTCGATTTATCTCGAAGAAGGTTGTCAAAATAATGCTCACATTTCCAAGCATGTTTGAGAAAAGACAATAAACAACACACATTTGCGAACTAAAAATTAATTTGGATACTGAGTTCACCCCCTGTATCGTGGATATTTTTTTTTTAATTGCTTTTTTTGTTGCTTCGAGGTTGCTTCTATCACAGGTCCGGCACTTCAAACAACGTTTTAGATTTGACATGATGACGTTTGCACATGCGCACTTTGCGAAAATTGTGCATGACATCTGTGTAGGGTTGACTTAACACGCATCGTATGAACTACATTATACATTTCGTTACTTTTTATGGTTCATTCTGTTATTAAAAATAGTTTTTAATCTAAAGAATTAATGAAAATGTGAATTAAGCGTTATTTTCCAACGTTTATTTTTACTTTGTGGAGAAAAATTAAATATATTTTATGTAGTCAAATCCAACGGGTGCGCGCGCCTGACTGCATTCCCTTACTCGGCTTCCCTCAAGTTACCACAGAGAGTGTGAGGGGAGGTGAGGTAACTGAAGTCAGAGGGGGGCGGGGAGTGGCCGTTCTGTATGTAGAACTATATACTATTACCTATTCTGTGCTTCTGTTTTACTAAGTATTGCTACTCGTTACTAGATGTCGCATTGTAAACTCTAGCGGGAAGTAGCGTAATTAAATGCACCTTGAACCTTAACCTTAAGAAAGAGGTTCCGCTTTCGACCGCAAGATGCTCTTTGTCTCTCCACCCTCCCCGCAACCCCCGGGGTGAAGGACTTCACCCCCTTTGGTGGCGACAACATTTTCTATAGACACAAGCCGATACGTCAGCTCTTCCCAGGGGGAGCGTGTGAATTCTCTATGGTAGCGCCCCAGTAAGCAGGTTTATACGTGTTAATGAATTAACGCAAAACTAGAAAGTAGTTTGTTTAGAATCGAGAGCAGAATCCAATTATCATGGTTTCAACATAGGTAATTTTTTTCAAAATAATAAATATTTTTATGTAAAGAGCTTCGAACATTTCAGTATGGAAGCTGGCATACCTACTTTCCGCCATTTTGAAAAAATCACGATTTTGCGGCCACTGATGAAACATATGCCAATCGACAGGGAAAATGATTACAAACAGAAAATATACTTTGGTAAAATGACCTAAGTGGTATACTTTCGGAGATATAGGGGTTTGAAAATTAAAAAAAATAAAAACATTTTTTTCCACCCAAATTGACTTTTTTGATCAGGAATAGATCGGCAAAGCTCAGGATCGATCAGGACTTAATTTAATTATATAATATTATTATTATAAATAAGTTTTATTCATTAATTTACTAAGATAAATAAAATACCTACCTACAAGCAAGACAGCTACGAGCAAGACGGTTTTTGTAGCAGTGTTAACCTAACCTAACCATTCCGAGAAAGATTTATTCGTATTTACCTATGTATTAAATACTTGGTCATCATGATGTGCTCGGCCCTCGCTGTGTCAGAGTCTTTCTCGGAGATAAATGCAGCCGATATAGGCTCCTCAAAAACGGGCTTCCGCAGGGGTCGGTTTTGGCGCCGCTCCTGTTTAATATATATACCAGCGATATGCCGGACACCAGGTCCCAGAAATTCGTTTATGCGGACGACCTGGCTCTAGCTTATCAGGACAGGACCTTTGAATCCGGTGAATCAGCTCTCACTGACAACCTGAAAACCATGGGTGACTATTACACCAGGTGGCGTCTTTGCCCCAACCCTTCAAAAACAGAAGTTGCATCTTTCCACCTCACTAACTGCCTCGCGAACAGAAAGCTCAACGTTACCTTCTGTGGAGAATCAGTGAAGCATAATTTTACCCCCAAGTACCTAGGAGTAACTCTAGATCGCTCACTGACATACAGACAACACCTCCATAACGTTGCACAAAAGGTGAAGACAAGACTGAACATCATCCGGAACCTGGCCGGAACAAGCTGGGGCGCTACAGCTCCTGTTCTCCGCACCTCTGCCCTGGCGCTGGTGTACTCCGTCGCGGAATACTGCGCTCCGGTATGGTACCGCAGTGCACACAGAGACAAAGTTGACACCCAGCTCAACGAAGCCATGCGCCTAATTACGGGAGTCATTAAATCGACCCCACTGCCTTGGCTTCCTGTTCTCTCGCACATCCCTCCACCGGAGCTCCGCAGGAATAAAGCAGCTGCCAAAGAATGGAAAAAGTGCTTCCAACTAAATCACGCAGCCCCCATGCCTATAAGGAAAACGCTGGAGTCAATTCCTACTTACCGTCTCCCATCCAGATCACCTATCTGGACCGATGACAGAATTCACTCCCAGTACGATATTAATAGTGCATGGCGGTCAGATTGGGGCCTTTTTGACCATCTGCATGCAAACCTCGTGCGAGACCCAACTGCCGAACTGGCTGGGTTTGATAAGGACCGGAAGACCTGGGCTAAGCTAAACCGGTTCAGAACTAACCACGGAAGGACCAACCATCACCTCTACAAGTGGGGTCTGAGGGAGTCACCAATGTGCGACTGCGGGGCACCTGACCAAACCCTCACCCACGTGGTAAATGAGTGTCATCTGCGCCGTTTCCCCGGTGGAATTGAGGAACTCCATAGGCTAACCCCGGCAGCGGAAGACTGGCTGAAGAATCTTGATCTCGAAATTTAGACTTCCCCGGATCCAAGCAGGAAGACAAAAATGCCATACGACATGATGATGATCATCATCATCATCTCAGCCGATGGACGTCACACTGCTGGACATAGGCCTCCCCAAGAATCGTCACAACGATCGGTCCTGCGGTGTCCTTATCGAACGGGTTCCCGCCGCCTTCATCAGGTCGTCGGTCCACCTTTTGGGGCCCCACCTACCCACTGCTGTTACCCGGGGTGCGGGGTGCGGGAGCTACCCACGCTGCGCTTTCCGGTTTGAGATCGCCACTCAACGGCTCTTCGGCCCCATCGGCCATATCGGTTCTGCGAGAAATGTGCCCCGCCCATTGCCATTTTAGTTTAGCATTTTTTTGGGCTATGTCTCAGCGGATCTCTTCATTTCCGATTCGATCTTGCCGGGAAACTCCGAACATAGCCCGCCATTGCCGTTTGGGTGACTTTCAACCTTTTTATGAAGCCTTCAGAGAGCGACTACGTCTCAGTTCCGTATTTCATCTTGAGACACTGCGGTATTTGGGACGTGAAGAGACTACGTAGCTTTCCAACGCTGCCTTGCCGAGTCGGATTCAACAGTCAACCGTTGAATCCGACTCGGCAAGGCAGCGTTGGAAAGCTACGTAGTCTCTTGACCTCTTTCTCGAAATTGTATCTATCTAATTGGATAGGTTTGTCCCAGGTAAACATCAAGCGCAGAGAGGGTGGGTACACCATTGACATTTTACATGATCGTCCATGTTCATTTTCATTTTGTCCGTAGGCTAAGAATAGCATCATCCCATTTCTTCCTCTGAGTGTCGTATAGGGCGACTATGGGATCCACCAAGAGGTAGGCAGCAGCATCCTCTGAGTACACGCATTCAATCTAACTGCGATCGCCAAACCCGCCTACCAAGGGTGGCCAGGGCCAACACAACCAAAACCAGGTTCCCATTCCCTAGCGGCCCTGCTATTCCTGGCTACGATAGCGGCCAAGGTAACGGCGAGGCAAGGTGCGCGAAGAATCTCCGGCAGAGATCCGGCTACCACAAGACCACAACCGACAACAGGTACCTTGTAATTTACGGACTGACGAGTCGCGCGCTCGACTCGAGGAAAAGCTGAGCAGGATACGTTGGTTTATCTGAAGTCCGAAGAGAGGGAGGACTCGATAATCCTCAAATCCGGAAGCCTACTTTATTTCCGAGAGGGCGACCTAAAGTCCTGGGCCCCGTCATGGTGCCGGGCTTATGGTTTACAAATTACTCCATACATGATCGGACCTGAGGTTTATACAACATTAAGAGCTGTCCAAGAGTGAAATACCGCTTCACCTTGTCTGAGAGAGAGGAGATACAAGCGTGTTAGAACAGGAGACAACTCAAGCGTACAATATCTCAGCACTCTTGCAGGTATACCATCAGGACCACTGGCCTTATTCACATCCAGACTACGCAATGCTCTGCAGACCTCTTTTGTATGTATTGTGATCTCCGGCATCGAAGAATCACAACGAGAGATGGTTGGTGGCTGTTTGGCACCAGCATCTAGACGTGAATTGCTCGCAAACTCACACCGCAAATGAGAAGCAAATAAATTAGCTTTCTCATTTGCGGTGTGAGCCAGCGACCCATCAGATTTCTGCATGGGAGGCAAAGTGGGACGGCAGAAATTGTATTCGACCGATTTTGAAAGGGACCAGAACTGTTTACTACCAGAAGGGTAGGATGCCAGTCTGGCTCCAATGCGGCTGACATGATCGAATTAAGCCTTCCGGAGCACCCGTTTGCAGACTTAGCGGCAGAATTAAAGGCCCTCTTCTTCGAACCTTACGAGCTCTAACTTTGCGGTCGCGAGCTTGGACCCATGCTTGGTAGGCGGATTCCTTAATAGCCTCAGCGCGAGTACAATCCGCATTGTATCAAGGTTGGGCTTTGTGACCGAGTGCGATGTTGGAAAATGGAATATAATATTCCATTCCCTGTCGTATCACGCCCTCAACCACATCAGCAGAACTGGCAGGGTCACTCGATGAAAACACACTTGCCGCCACGGGTAAGACGCAAAGAAGTGCCGCATCTCATCCCAATCTGCCGACCCGTATCGCCAAAATCGCTTCGTGCCCTTAGGGCTGTTATCGGGAGGAGAGCATATCGACACGGATTTCACCAGACAGTGATCGGACGTTCCCAGTGGGGCAGAGACCGATACTGAGTGCCTGTCTGAATCTGATGTCAGTAGAAGGTCCAAGCAATTGGGCGTATGGCCATCAACATCCAGTACCCGCGTTGCTTGATTCACCAGCTGGGTGAGATCTAGCGATAATGCAAACTTACGCGCCACTCTTCCAGCATGGTCAGTTTTCTGGAACGGGAACAGCTCGCTATGGTGGGCATTGAAGTCCCCCAGAGAAAAAAAAACCGCCGTTGGATAGCTTCGTTGGGCTGTCTCTGCCGTCTCAGTGAGCTACTCCATGAGCCTGGTTACCTTCTTGTCACAGTCGTGCGATCGATAAACACCGACGTAGAGAGATTTCTCCATTCCGGTGTCCACCAAAATCCATAGTATGGAGAACCCGGAATCTTCAAAGCAACGGAGACGCCGACAGCAAATGTCATCGCGAACATACACACAGACCCCAGCTCGCCTCTTGAACTTATGTTCCAACGAGTATCCTGGGTAGTTGAGGTACGCCGTATCAAATGGGGTTGCTATCTGCGTCTCCGTTAAATAGAATAGGTGTGACCTCTCGGTCTCGAGGTGGTGATGGACCGGATCGAGATTTGAGTGCAGACCTCGTATGTTACTGAGGTGCACTTTGAGTGGGAGGAAGTGCAGCCGTTGTTTAATCTTTTTCTTTTTGGTAACTTTGTTTTTCATTATTTTTCGTAGAGTGGTGGAGACGTGGAAAAAAAGTCGAAACGCTACTCAGGTACCCTAGAAGACCTCTTGGGCTCGACTGACTGGAGAGAAACTCATTTGGAGACTGCGGGGACGCCCGAACCCCCCCGAAATGGCCACCGGGTCCTCCCTTCCGGCCGCCAACTGGCACGGTGGAGCATTGCGGGATTTTTCGCTAATTGTGTGGGGCAGCCTTTCACACGTGGCTAGCGCACTACTTAGGTCCCGTACTAACCGCGGTCAGCCAACGACTATCATCATGCTTCGGATCCCGCTACCCTCCGAAATGAGTTGCCCGGTACAGTGTTGCTAAGGCCGGCCGGCCAAGACCGGTTCCGAGCAGCACAACTGACTTTTTCCCACACCCCCATGGATATAAAATTAAATGGGACACTTACTGAAAGGGGTGCTTCAGACCATCAAACTGAACAACTTTTAGTATTGGACCAACACAGAAATCTCGAAAAAAATAAACTTTTTTTTTTAAAGGATTTTCTTTTAAACTGCAAACATAACTCGATTGAAATGTATGGGACAGCAGATTTTGTTTTTGCTATTTCGATATTGGTCCCATAGAGAAAGTTATTCAGTTTGATGGTCTGAAGCACCCCTTTAAGTAAGCGTCCCATTTAATTTTACACCCTGTCTAAAAGATCGAAGAGTAAAATATATGTTTTCACACCACCCGCTCGAAAATGGAACATTATTTATGTCATGTAACTCGAACCTAAAGCAAGTCATTATAGCCCTGGGACTAGTCGGGCAATAATATTGTACTGAATTTCATTATATTATATATATATATATTATATATTCCGCTGGTCAATAATGAGATTTGAATATGGAACAGCATCCACAGATTATTTAATATTTACTACGACCCTTACTTAAAATTCGTATGAAAACTTATCAAGGAGACCTGCACCAAAAAGAACTTAATTCGAAATTCGAACTGGCCACCACGAGTATTGAACACAAAAAAAGAAAAAAAGGCGCGAATACTGCAAATCTCTTTACCTATTGCTACCAGTGCTACGAACAAAGTAAAAAAAATATTACATTTTTAACCGACTTCAAAAAAGGAGGAGGTTTCTCAATTCGACCGTATATATTTTTTCTTTCCACAACTGGAGTGCGATTTTTGAATCTCATTGGCTGAGTTCAGCAGTTGAAAATGTCAAAATTACTATGGAGATACGCATCTTTCTGCTGCTGATTTGACTTTAAAAAATGGCACTCCTGAAGTATGATTTTTGAAAGTCAAATCAGCAGTAGAAAGTTGCATATCTCCATAGTAATTTTGACATTTTCAACTGCTGAACTCAGCGAATGAGTTTCAAAAATCGCTCTCCTGGTCTAATTTTTCAGATATCTACTTTCACTTTGAATTTAATAAAATAGTGTTTTCTAAATACTATTATACTATTGAACTCTAATACTTTGTTATAAACTCTAATAAAAGAATTGGTTTCTAACCATAGAGAATTTACACGCGCCCCTGGGCTTCTAACAGTATTGCTTTTTATTTTCTCGCGGAGGGTGTGAAAAGTAGAGTATGGTCCTCGGGGATAAACGTGTTTTCATCTTGGGCGAGCTTGAACCCCTCGCTTCACTCAGGATTCTAGTCTTAACTCCCTCTCTTCGCTCGGGAGTTAACTCTAAACTCCCTCGCTACACTCGGGAGTTAACCCTAGAATCCCTCGTTGCGCTCGGGATTCAATATCGCACCCGTGATGAAAGACACTGCTTTATCCCCTTGGTACATAATCTACTATTCTTTGCTTGGTGTCCTACTGCAGCGAAGTGTAAGGCAGAGAGACATTATATTATGTATGTCCTAAACTGTTCAGCTGCGCTGTGAAGTTTTTTTCAATGTTCTGCCCTGGAAAGAGCTAGGCATCAACATATAGTATAAGAGATAAGTGTACTTTTTGAAACCATAAGCAGCAAGGCTGATTCAGTGTTTATAGGGTGTAGAGCATCTCTGTGATGGGGTTGATGTTAGTCTGCCTGCATATCGTCAGTCGTTTTAGGAGATACAGCCGTTCAAAGGTGAGTTATGGGTGCAAAAAATGGCCGATCAGCAGCAAGGCTGATCATATGATACTATTGTAATATGCACTGAGGCTATGTGAACAGTACAAAAACTGACGTGGTTCATCAGTCGGTTTAGGAGATACAGCCGTTCAAAGGTCAGTTATGTGTGCAAAAAACGGCCGATCAGCAGCAAGGCTGATCATAGGATACTATTGTAATATGCACTGTAGCTAAGTGAACAGTATAAAAACTGACATGATCCGTCAGTCGGTTTAGTAGGTACAGCCGTTCAAAGTTTCAAAAATTAATGGTAATAAAAAAAATAATGATCTCCCGAAAGGATGATCATAGGATATTATTGTAATATGCACTGTAGCTATGTGAACAGTAAAAAAACTGACATGATCCGTCAGTCGGTTTAGTAGGTACAGTCGTTCAAAGTTTCAAAAATTAATGGTAATAAAAAAAATAATGATCTCCCGAAAGGATGATCATAGGATATTATTATAATATGCACTGTAGTTATGTGAACAGTAAGAAAACTGACATGATCCGTCACTCGGTTTAGTAGCTACAGCCGTTCAAAGTTGCAAAAATTAATGGTTACAAAAAAATAATGATCTCCCGAAAGGATGATTATAGGATATTATTGTAATATGCACTGTAGTTATGTGAAAACGATAAAAACTGAGATAATCCGTCACTTGGTTTAGATAAGACCTTTGAGTATTTTGTCTAAAAATTTACAATATCAAGAAGCCCTTATCGAACTGAGCACTGACCAACCTATACATAGCCAATTGAACAAGAAGATAGAAGAGTTTGTTTCTGAAATATATGGTGTGCCAAAGTCCACAGTAAATGAAGCTCGTCTCAAAATATTTTTAAAAAGATTTAGTCCAGCCAAAGAAAATGAACGATTTGACAAATACCTCAACACGTTTGATGCTTCAGTATTACCACCATCAAAACCCGAGCTAGAGCAACAAATTTTGCGAGCCAAATACATATCAAATATTTGGTCGAATGCATTTCAACGGACACCAACATCTCTCCAACTGCAACCTATAGATTTTGGCTGGAAAGAAGAAGATGGATGCTACCTTCCGCTCTGGTTTAAAGGAGATCAATTACCAAAAACCGTTACTGACGTAACGATAACTGCTGATGATGCTGCTGCTGCAGAAGCTAATGACAGTGGTAAGGTTTTTAGATCGCTTTTCATTATTAACCTACATACATACAAATTACGCCTATGTCCTTGAAGGGTACGAAGAGAGTACCGAGCGCCAGATGCATCGGTTCTGACACACCTTTCTCATTGCTTCTTCTACAAAAATACATTTTCATACCCACTTCTGTTCATTTTGCGTCTAACATCGTTTTTTTTTCTCTTGGGATCGTATTAAATTCATCCTCTCTGCAGTGCCAAATCAGTGGAGAATCTATTTCTCATTCCTAGTCGCAATTATCTATCTTCTTTCAGTCCACAATGCTCTCACTCATTAAAATTTCACTCAAATTTAACCCACCCATACCTGGTACTCCTCAACATTTACTTTTTGATCGAGTACACGTTGCCCGTTGTTTCTTCATCCATTCGTTCAGAAGTGCTTAGGTAATGCTAAATTTCTTATTTTCACAGATTCTTCTACCTTCCAAGACACTGATGAAGATAGTGGAGAAGAATAAGAAAACCTTGAGCCCAAAGGCTCAAATACGAAATTAAAGATGATTAATATAATGAATTAATGAGTACCTATAATGTTAATAACCGATTTGTCGCAAAAGCAAGCCATAGTTGTACTGCAGCAAAATAAAAGATCCTATAGTATAGATTATGGTATTTCAACGGACACCTACTGCTCTAAAAACTATTGATTTTGGCTGGAAAGAAGAAGGTAGATGTTATGTTCCACTCTTTTAAAAGAAGATGGATTTTCAAACACCGTTAATTGTTGGTGGAAGTTAATTATTGATGGTGGTAAGTTTTTTTTCGATCGCGTTTTATGCAAAATATAAACCTACATACATAAATATCATCATGCCTGTGTCCTTGACTGAGACTACCGAGCGCCAGCTACCTCGGTTCCGACACTCCTCTTTCGTTGCTTCTTTCATAAACATAAATTTCTTCATATCCATCTCGCTCTTCATACGCATCAACGCTTTCATCCATAACCTACCCCTACTATCACTTTATTTCAACCCACCTATATTAGATGCTCCTCAAAGTACACGCTTCTCTCTTGTTTCTTCATTTATTTGTTTACAAAGTGCTTATTGCTATTTTTGTTATTTTCACAGATTTTTCTACATTCCTAGACACTGATGAGGTTTTGAAGAAGAATAATTAAACCTTGAGACCAAAGTCTCAAAACACGAAATTAAATAATGATTAATAATAATGAGTATTTGTCCCAAAGGCAAGCCAAAGTTGTACTGCAGCAAAATAAAAGACCCTACAGTATAGATGGTGCCATTTCAACGGACACCTATTTCTCTATAAACCATTGATTTTGGCTGAAAAGAAGAAGATGGATGTTATCTTCCGCTCTGATTTAAAAGGTGATGGATTATCGAACACCGTTACAGACATAACAATAACTGTTGATGAAACCGCAGATGCTAAAGATGGCGGTAAGTTTTGTAGATCGCGTTTTATGCTTACATATATATATATATATATATATATATATATATAGGGTTATTTTAAATTAGTTGGCGAAACTGAACCAGGTCACTTGTTAATGATTGCATAATCAATGTTTATAATTGGTATTGATGAACAACAACATTATTATTATCGTGCAGATGCGTGGCGCGGGCGGACATTGACCTCAAAATCATATGATCAAGCGGGGGGTCATTATCACGTAATTTTACTTAGTAACAGATACCAAATGCGTTTCTTAAGTTTCGCCAACTAATTAAATTTAACCTTATATATTATAACATCACATACCATCACGCCTTAGTCTTTGAGGGGTACCTCGGTTCTGACCCACATCCGTATATTTCTTCATGCCCATTCTTCAGTTTCAGACTCGTGGTAAATTAATTTTGCTTTCTTTCGTCCTCTCTACAGTTCCAAACGAGCAAAGAATATCTTTGTCATTCCTAGTCAGCTATTATCTATCTTCTTTCAGTGAACAACGCTCTCATCCATTCCTAACCCCTGTCACTCAATTTTAACTCACCCATATTAGGTACTCCTAAACGACTGCTTTTCAATCGCATACACTACACTTTACTCCCATTGTTTCTTCATCCATTCGTTCACAAGTTCTTAATGCTACTTTTGTTATTTTCACAGATTTTTCTGCCTTCCTAGACCCTGACGAAGATAGTAAAGAAGAATAATAAAAACTTGAGACTAAAGTCTCGTGATGCCGTTTTACAAATTAGTGATACTAATATATTTTTATATTATGTTTTCCACGCTTGTCTGAAAGAAATAATCACTGAAAATATTGTAAAAAAATATTGTTTCTGTTCATTTACAATCATTTTATTTTAGATTACCTGGTCTAATTTTATTGTATCAGATACTTGTTATATCAGAGTTACTTAGTGTTGATTAAAAACCACGATGGGGCTAATTTTATTTTACCGTTCAGTGGCGTTCTCGTCATGTTTTCTCAATCAAGGAAACTTTAAATTTAAAAAATACAAACGACTAATTTAAAAACCCATAAAGACTAAAGTACCATTAAAAAAACCTTAATAAGTATAATTTATAACAGATTTGCCACAAAGTCAAGTCAAAGTTGTATTGCAGTAAAATAAAAGATCCTAATCTTAACTATAAAAAATTATGTGTAAAAAAATTAAAGATGGTAAAATTTACACTGTTTAGCTTTATTTCACTCCTTTAAAACAAAAAGAAATAAATAAAATGCATTTTATTTCCACACAAAAGACAAAATAGGTACCAAAAAAATTAACAGATTCATCCATCACACAGAAAAATTAAAAGTAATGGAACCTTAAATCACCATGTATGATCATGTAGAGCGGATATTCCGATGCATAAATATGCATCCGAATATCCAATCTCCGGTTTATACCTAACTTCATTTTTCACTTTTCACAAGATTAATTTGTGTGCAAGTCTTAATTTATTTATTTTATGAAACAATCCCAGGATCGTTTCGAAGACCCGGGATGGCTAAAATATCGCTATGAGAACTTGATCGTGGTCGCGGTGTTCAAATGAACAACTCGAACAACATTGACAACTCGAACAACATGAAAAACTCGGGCAACATAAACAGCTCTGACGATTTGGTCAACTTATACAATGTTGTCAGAGTTGTCCAAGTTGACCAAGTTTTTCATGTTGTCCGAGATCTTTTGTTGTCGAAAGTACTTAATTGGACAACATGAACAACTTGAACAAGTCAAATCATTTGACCAAGTTGTCCGAGTTGTCTAAGTCGACCGAGTTGTTCATGTTGTCCAAGTTATTCTACCTACTGTTGACTACCTACGAGGTATGCTCGGATCATATCTAACTACCAAAAAGGTAAGACTAAATTTTCACTCTATAATTTCCTTCGGCACAGTCCTCGGTTGTGTTGTGCCCCTTGATTTTTTCAACGTAATTCTAACTCACCTCTCTCTGCTAGCAGTGATTAAGACTACGGTTTACGTTAGTATATGTATATAATTATTCTTTGACTACGAGTAGTATGTTCCTTGATAACTACTGATGGACTGACATAATTAGCATGTCAGTTTAACAGTACTTACATAGCTACACCGCATAATCAGCCTTTTATTGGAGATCGTTATTCTTTTGCAACCATGAGCTTTGAACGACTGTATGTAATCTGATTGACGAATCATGTTCATTACAAGTACAACATAGCGTAGTGCTTTTGACTATATTCCCCGAGGGGATAGTCAGAGATACAAATCAGGAAGATATCAAAGAGATAAAACTCTGAACATTCACTTTTCAATACTAGTACCTAACGAAACTCATAACCTCTAAACTACTTCTAATAATTTTTAGCAGCAAGTTTCTTTTTAACTAGCGGTAATAACTGTTAAACTGACCGACATTATCATGTCAGTTTAAATAGTGTTAACATAGCTACTGTGTATAGTAACTACAGTGCATATTACAATAATATCCTATGATCATCCTTTCGGGAGATCATTATTTTATTTTGTAAAAATTAATGTTTGCAACTTTGAAAGGCTGTACCTACTAAACCGACTGACGGATCTTGTCAGTTTTTGTACTGTTCACATAACTACAGTGCATATTACAATAATATCCTATAATCATCCTTTCGGGAGATCATTATTTTTTGTAACCATTAATTTTTGCAACTTCGAACGGCTGTACCTACTAAACCGACTGACGGATCATGTCAGTTTTTGTACTGTTCACATAAATACAGTGCATATTATAATAATATCCTATAATCATAATTTCGGGAGATCATTATTTTTTCGTAACCATTAATTTTTGCAACTTTAAACGGCTGTACCTACTAAACCGAGTGACGGATCATGTCAGTTTTTTACTGTTCACATAACTACAGTGCATATTACAATAATATCCTATGATCATCCTTTCGGGAAATAACTATTTCTTTATTACCATTAATTTTTGAAACTTTGAACGGCTGTACCTACTAAACCGACTGACGGATCATGTCAGTTTTTTTACTGTTCACATAACTACAGTGCATATTACAATAATATCCTATGATCATCCTTTCGGGAAATAATTAATTTTTTATTACCATTAATTTTTGAAACTTTGAACGGCTGTACCTACTAAACCGACTGACGGATCATGTCAGTTTTTGTACTGTTCACATAACTACAGTGCATATTACAATAATATCTTATAATCATCCTTTCGGGAGATCATTTTTTTTTGTAACCATTAATTTCTGCAACTTTGAACAGCTGTACCTACTAAACCGAGTGACGGATCATGTCAGTTTTTTTACTGTTCACATAACTACAGTGCATATTACAATAATATCCTATGATCATCCTTTCGGGAAATTATTATTTTTTTATTACCATTAATTTTTGAAACTTTGAACGGCTGTACCTACTAAACCGACTGACGGATCATGTCAGTTTTTGTACTGTTCACTTAGCTACAGTGCATATTACAATAGTATCCTATGATCAGCCTTGCTGCTGATCGGCCGTTTTTTGCACCCATAACTGACCTTTGAACGGCTGTATCTCCTAAACCGACTGATGAACCACGTCAGTTTTTGTACTGTTCACATAGCCTCAGTGCATATTACAATAGTATCATATGATCAGCCTTGCTGCTGATCGGCCATTTTTTGCACCCATAACTCACCTTTGAACGGCTGTATCTCCTAAAACGACTGACGATATGCAGGCAGACTAACATCAACCCCATCACAGAGATGCTCTACACCCTATAAACACTGAATCAGCCTTGCTGCTTATGGTTGCAAAAAGTACACTTATCTCTCGTAATAATATACGGCGAGTAGATCAGTCACATCTGGTTTGCCGATTGTAAATAAACCAAGCAACGAGGCAGATTATACTCTTTTCCATCTTCTGTATAACGCGCCGGAGCGTATGTTATGTATGTGGGCCAAGGTGCTGAATCCTTTTCGGAACCCGGCTTATTCGCGAGGCTGGAAGTAATTGAACTTGCGTGCGAGATGGTTTGTAATGAATCTCGGAACAGTTTATACTCGTAGACATGCAAGCTAAGAAGCGAAATGGTCTTCAGCAAGACATTGTCGCTCTTTTTGAGGAAGGGCACCTCTAGACTTCTGTTCCATGCCTGCGGCGTTGCTCCCTCGAGTATGACGTACCTAAACGATATTTCCGAAGGATCGGTACCCGCCTTCCAGAGCTCGGCCGTAATCCCGTCATCACACAGCGCCTTATTTATTTATTTGTATTTATTTATTTAACAAATGTATTACAGCCTTGTTGTTCATTTGCTGTTTGGGAGCCATACTAATCTCGTACTGGCTGACGTCCGGGATATCTTTGGTATAGTGCCGGGTCAATCTAGATCTATGGTTGTTATCTAGATTTTTAGCGGGTCTCCGTGTTGACGTGTATATCTGTCCAAAGGATTTCTCAACCTCTCTCAGAAGCTTACGCTTGGACGATAATGATCCTGCCATCTTCGGTCTTTAATTTTGCTAGCTGGCTTTGGCCAATAGACAGATCCCTTGCGAAGATTTTGAAGCCTCTGTTCCGCTCTATAGCCTCCCTAATGTAGGCTCGGTGATCATAAGTTACGGACTTCGAAATCTGCCTATCGTGCTGCCTAGCTTCCGGTTTTAAATGCGTTTAACACAGAAACATTATCGAATTTTTACCTCTTCGTCAACATGATGAAGTCTATCTCATTTCGTGTTCCGTTTGTGCTCATCCAGGTTCATTTCCTGTGTTTACGCCTCATGAAGAAGGAGTTTTCATCACATAGAGTTCCTTCTCCATGAAGCCGTCCATTAGTTGGCCCCGTTAATTCCGTCGTCAAACATCAAAATAATTAACCCACTCGTAGATTTTCACCGTCATTTGCCCAGTTTTGCGTTGAAGTCTCACATGACAACGTGTGCTTTGGAACTATAAATGGCTCTAGAGACATCCTCCCCATACAAAGACCCTTGTCATCATGTTTCTGTTCTTATGTCGGGGCCCAGGTATACCTGTATAACCTTTAATTAATACTGTACGAGATTTGTGGAACATAAACCCGGCACCGTGCTGGGGCCCGAGACTTTAGGTCGCCATCTCGGAAATAAAGTAGGCTTCCGAATTTGAGGATTTTCGAGTCTCTCCCTCTTTTCGGACTTCAGATGCTCCAACGATATTCCAACGTATCCTGCTCAGCTTTTCCTCGATTTCAGCGCGCGACTCGACGGTCCGCTGTGACGAGTGATATTACCAGGTGCAGCTTTTGACGGTTGTGGTAGCCGGATCTCTGCCGGAGATTCTTCGCACACCCTGCCCCACCGTTACCTTGACCGCTACCATAGCCAGGAATAGCAGGGCCGCCAGGGAATGGGAACCTGGTTTTGGTTGCGTTGGCCCTGGCCACGCTTGGCAGACGGGTTGGCAATCGCAGTTGGATTGAATGTGTGTACTCAGAGGATGGTGCTGCCCATCTTTTGGTGGACATAATGAAAATGAACATGGACGATCATGTAAAATGTCTGTGGTGTACCCTCTCTGCGCTTGAAGCTGTTTACAATTATGTTTACCTGGAAAGAAACTATCCAATTAGATGGGTGCAATTTTGAGAAAGAGGTCAACCTGTCGAATCCGACTCGGCAAGGCAGCTACGTAGTCTTTTCACGTCCCAAATTCCGCAGTGTCTCAAGACGAAAGTCTTTGACCAGTGAGTATCGCCAGTGATGAAATACGGAACTGAGACTACGTCTCGCTCACTCAAGACCTCATAAAAAGGATGAAAGTCACCCCAAAACGCAATGGAGAGGGCTATGTTCGGAGTTTCCCTGCGAGATCGAATCAGAAATGAAGAGATTCGCAGAAGAACCAGAGCAGCCGACAAAAAGCTACGTAGTCTCTTCACGTCCCAAATACCGCAGTGTCTCAAGATGAAATACGGAACTGAAACGTCGTCGCGCTCTCAAGCCTTCATAAAAAGGTTGTGAGTCACCCAAACGGCAATGGCGGGCTATGTTTGGTGTTTCCCGGCAAGATTGAATCGGAAATGAAGAGATCCGCTGGGACATAGCCCGAAGAATTGCTAAACTAAAGTGGCAATGGGCGGGGCACATTTCTCGCAGAACCGATATGGCCGATGGGGCCGAAGAGTCGTTGAGTGGCGATTGCATACCGAAAAGCGCAGCGTGGGTAGCTCCCACACCCCGGGTAACAACAGTGGGTAGGTGGGGCCCCAAAAGGTGGACCGACGACCTGATGAAGGCGGCGGGAACCCGTTCGATAAGGACACCGCAGGACCGATCGTTGGGACAATCCTTGGGGAGGCCTATGTCCAGCAGTGTGACGTCCATCGGCTGAGATGATGATGATGATCAAGTATTTAATATATAGGTAAATACGTATAAATCCCTCTCGGAATGGTTAGCAACACTGTTACAACAACCTTCTTGCTTGTAGCTGTCTTGCATGTAGGTAGGTATTTTATTTATCTTAGTAAATGAATAAAACTTATTTATAATAATAACATTATATAATTATATTAAGTCCTCATCGATCTTGAGCTTCGCCGATCTATTCCTGATCAAAAAAGTCAATTTGGGTGGAAAAAAATGTTTTTATTTTTTTTAATTTTCAAACCCCTATATCTCCGAAAGTATACCACTTAGGTCATTTTACCACAGAATAAATACTAGTACTACCCGTACAGAAGGATCACTTCGAAAACAGATTTAAATAAATAACGACTCTCTCTTCACAGCAATAAGGTGCAAAGTTATTCGCACCCGTCCTATCGTACAACTCGCGAATAACCTTCCACCTGTCACAACGGCGCGCGTGCAAACAAAAATGAACCGAATCATTAGGCATGACAGCTTCCTTTACAAAGTCTTCTTCTTTCATTCTTTCACGTGCTGACAGCGTGACATCGCTAGGGTTTTCAGTAGTACTCACAAAATGTCTACGATCGGAACCAAGAAGATTACATATCTCTGTAGGCAAATTTGAAGCTTCTTGATCGGAACTAAACTTTTTTCATTATCATGACAACATCATGGAAAACGTCAAACTGTCAAACATCGAGTGCAGTTTTATGCGTTTTAAATCAAAATTTACCGTAAAATCTTTAGTTTTGTCCTTATTATTATTTCAAATGGATAAAGCAACAAAAAGTGGTGCTAGTCTAGTAATTCAGTATGTTATTTTCTGTTACGTTTGGAGGTATATCATGCTGGGAAACTTTGAACAAATTGTATGTTATTTACAAGCGACTAGCTGATATGGTAGGTATTTATTTACTATAAATATTGCATTTTAACAATAGTTGTCAATAAATTATATCAATTATCGTAAGTTTTCATCTGAAAAATAATCATTTAGGGGATTTCCTTTCGAGTTTGGGTTGCACGAGGTTCCAAATTGTACATATTTTATGTAGGTATGCGTCGACCGCATAATTTTGACCGCCGCATGTCATTCTCGCATGTGATATTTTTTGTTTTGCTTAGTTTATCTTAACTGCGACAAACATTTTTTCGATTGCTTTTTTATGGTTTTTCTCTATTGTTTTCAGGAAAACATTTAAACCGCAAAATTAATCCGCCCGGAATGCATCGATAAATAAAAAACTGCCATGCTAGGAAATGGAAATCGTAAAATGAAGAAATGCAAATATCGGACCTTCGAAAATATGACAATCGTATACTGATAAAATTCAGAAACAAATAATTTGAAAGTACAATATAAAGTGTATTTATTACTTCCATATTATTATGCGTTTTCATTATTTTCTTCTAGAATACAGAAGGCATAGCATGTTGCACGTGATACGGCTATATCATTCCTTTTATCTCGCTGGTTCGCGCGTAAATAGAAAGATAGTGAAGGTGTGATAGTTCTATATCTCGCTGCCATGCTAGCCATGCAGTTGCATAAATTTAAAATTTCTGCAAGGTGTAAAATTTAGCTGCGGGGCTAGTATGCTAACCCGCGATAGCGTGATACAGCGCTATCACGCTTACGCTCTCTTTCTATTTGCGCGCGAACGAACGAGATAAAATACTTAATTTTACAGATGGATATGTTAAATGTCGCTATCGCAGGTTGACGTACTAGCCTCGCAGCTGTCAGAGCTAAATTTAGCTAAATACATATAGATAACGTTTTGCATAAACTTTTGGAGTAAATACAGCAAGTATCAAAATAGTTTAGGTTGTAGTGTAGTGTTGCCATGTAAAGCGACAGTGGCGTTTTTGGCCAAGCTGTACCTTATTTTAATCTTTTTGGTGACCACCGAGGGGTGAGTGGCAACCTATTGCGATTTACACCTCGGAGGTGTCCGGCTGTCAAACTTACCTGAGCTGTGGAGTGAGACAGGCCTGATTTTACCAAAGTATATTTTCTGTTTGTAATCATTTTCCCTGTCGATTGGCATATGTTTCATCAGTGGCCGCAAAATCGTGATTTTTTCAAAATGGCGGACAGTAGGTATGCCACTAAGGCAGGTTGCTCTTTTAAATTTACTGAACCCGATGTCAACCTACCACACGGGCACATTCACCCTACTTACTACCAAAACAAGATTATTAAAATGTATCCATGAGTACGTTAGCGCTTTCATTCATTGCTGAAATGATAACAAATCATTTTTGCCTCAAAACTTAAAATGTGAATAACTTTAAATTTTAACTATCAAAATAATGAAATTATGGTTTCAATCTAATTATTTTATTATGACTCAGTTGGGGTGTAAGTATGAGGTTTTGCGCTAATTCATTAACACATTGTATAGTGTATGGCTGTAGGTATTCTCAGCGGGGCCCTCGATCCTTTGAAAAGTTTGAAAACTAGCCAATCATTAGTCATATACATATTAATGCCATATGAATAGATAATATGTTAATGCATTTATTCAATCAAATTAGCCCACATCAACCCACTGCTGGGCAAAGGCATAGGCCTCCCTTTTATTGCGCCACTCCCACTGACTTGTATAATACCTTGTATTATAGAGGTCAGTGGCCACTCCACACTCCACACGGTCCATGTCCGACCCGCAACGCAACGCAAACCTTACATTACAATGTCGTCTGATCTTTTTTGACCTAGCTTTTATTAAGAAAATAAAATAAAAGATGGAAAATATTGAATAATGGTTTATTATGTTTATGAAATATACAATAAATGTCTATTTGGAAAATACATACATAACATGGATCAGCAATTTTTGTTATCGTTCGCAATACTGTGTTAGCTCCTGTTAACTTCTGGTTCTTTCTATTTTTTTTAAGTTTGAAGCACAAATTGTGAATGTCATTAGTTGGCGGTGGTGGAGTAAACAGCTCTGGAATGCTTTTAAGTAAATTAAATAACTACAATATAAAATTAATGTAATGTCATACAAAACGACGTGCGACGGCCTCGTTTTTATCTTCAAAATTGTACCAGAACGCCACCTGTACAACTTTAGAATTAATTTTACTGTTTAAACCTTTTCGTTACACATTATCATTTGATTATCATAGCACTTCGGTACATTGGATTTAAGCTAATTTCGCAAATGTTATTGTTGAAGTCGACTAGTGGAAGTTTATAAACGGACATTACATTCTAACATTTAGCGCGATGATATACTGTTGAGACAATAAGATACAAAATAAATTAAATTGTTGATATAAAACCCTAACTACAATAATATAAATAACATCATATAATATTCTTATTCTTAACATTACAATTAACACAAGGCCTTTATACACAGCTAAAAATCGTGAATGAAGAGTAATTTACAATTTTGTTTTATAATACCTACTTAATAGAATCATAAATAACATAATACAAAATAACATAAAACTTCATAATTCTTTAAAACTAGCAGAGCTGTGCCTGTGACTTTGTAAGCGCTGATTACTGCAACATAATATAGGTACCGAGGAAAACTTTGCAGAAAACCCCATATTTTGCAGAAAACTCAATTGAAATCGGTTCAGCAGTTTTTTACGTGATGCGTGTACAGTCACCAGCAGATATATCGTAGCAAACAAGGTGGTCAAATATTTCTAAGCAGTTCTAATTTTCAATAATTTTTTTACTCATAAACAATCAAAAATATAGGAACGCCTAGAACATCAAATATATCGACGCAGTCGGGTGGTCATAAAAATCTGAGCAGTTTCGGAAAAAAACCTTCCTCCGTTGTTTTACATTTTAATTTTAAAAAACATTTTAAAGAAATTATTGAAAATTAGCTGTTCAGATATTTAACACGTTTAGATATAATTGGTAACATTTACTGTAAAGAATTTAATGAAAATTAGTACTGCTCAGAAATATTTGGACACCTTGTATGCTACGATATATCTGATGGCGACTGTACAATCAAACTTAAATACGAACGACTTAAATACGAAAATTAAAAAAAATGATCGTAATGCATTCTATCTTTCAACCTCTTTTAAATTCGAATAACAAAGTTTCTATTATACTTACCTATATGTATAATGTAGATGGTGGAATCCGGGAATTAAACGAACTGACTCCGAGAGCCAAATAAATCTATGAACATAAATTTGCGATCTCCGCAGGAATGGAAAGCCATACGAAGGTGTTGTTGGGAAAGTTGTTCAGTATCATGAGTCACCCTGTATCCATTATACAGGGTGTTAGACAGTTGCATTACTTGAATGGGTCACACTCATGATACTGAACAACTTTCCCAATGGAAAACAAAGAAAATGCGCAAAAAATTTTACTTATATTTCATACCTACGTTTGAACAGCTGATTGCATTAATTAGTATGGAAAGTCCAAAATTTTTTTTGCTAATTTCCTATAAGTTTCTTAGGGAAAGTTGTTCATAGACGGAGATCCGACCGTAAAATTATGCACCTATTCCTTAGGCGAACGAAATGTAAATCTAGTGTATGTTTATACAGGGGTTTATTCAACGCCGCCAAGTTGCCTAAAAAAATCTTGCCGCAAGTGCCTTTTCCATTATAATTTTTGGTATAACTTTTTCCACGTGTTTGTTAGGGAAGTGAATGAGGTGCCATCGGAAGGAGGCTGGTCTAAAGTACTTTAAAAACTAGGGTTGCCACCTCTCAATCTGCCGCAAGACAAGGGTTGCCAGATTCAAAAATGTCATATTTGGACCTGGCAACCCTATAGTTGCGGCAGATTGAGAGGTGGCAACCCTAGTTTTTAAAGTACTTTAGACCAGTCTCCTTCCGATGGCACCTCATTCACTTCCCTAACAAACACGTGGAAAAAGTTATGCCAAAAATTATAATGGAAAAGGCACTTGCGGCAAGATTTTTTTAGGCAACTTGGCGGCGTTGAATTAACCCCTGTATAAACATACACTAGAATTACATTTCGTTCGCCTAAGGAATAGGTGCATAATTTTACGGTCGGACTATCAGTATCATAGGTAGTTCAAGTTCAAGTAATAGGTACAACTGTAACACCGTGTATGTCTGTGATCGCGTTCTAGAAAACGGCTTTAACGATTTAGACGATTTTTTGAATTTATATAGTGTTTTACTCGACCTTGACCTCGAAATCTAACCCCCCCGGATCCAAGCAGGAAGACAAAAATGCCATATCATATCCATACTTATAAAAGAGTTCCGTGACCTGTGTAGCCTAAACCATGACATGACAGGCCAATGATGATGACTTTTACTAATAATACTCGCATCAAATAATAATCTGAATATAGCTAATTCTTTTCTAAAATTACGTACACTGAAAGTTTTTAGAACGGACCAGTTAGCGAAAATGCCAATGAACAATTTATTTTAATTTCTAATAAAAAAGTCTTTGGTAACCTTTAGCTGAAAATTTTATTCGATTTGTTTTAATGATTTGGCGACCACTTGAAAATTGTGTGTCGCGAAGCAACAGGTCATGATTTCGTTGTGGCCCTAGTCGATAACAAAGTTAATGACACGACACTTTATTATGATGAAGCCCCATCCCTTGACACTTGTTTACAACTGGTTAAATAATCATGCTTAACTTGATCGTAGCAATCTCAGTGATAATCTGCTTGGGAGACGCCCTTCAACGGTTTCCATAATAAACAGCCTATAAATAGTGCTTTCTTGGGATCATTACAATGTATGTGCCTGTGAGCGTTATTTATTTATTATCTATTTTTTCTTATAAGGAAGCACTGTACTTTAGGTACCGACTATTTTGGGGGAGAGTTTCAAAGGGACAGGCCTAGGATAGGATAATGTAGGTGAGTGGGCTTACATCAGAACATTCGCTTCTGGCTCCGTCTTATTGGAATTTGGAATACAATATAACACAATGAAGTGGGATGATCTAAGTCTTAATGTGATAAGGCTTTGAATTAATTTGTGTGACCAATATATTGGAAGTTAATTTATTTGTTGTGCAACAATCATATGAAATTGCGTATAAATAAAAGGTGGTAAAGTTGTTATGTTTGATGCATGTGAAGATTTTTGATGTACGTTTTAATACAAATGTTTGTGTGCATCTAATCTTTATTATTGCCCCGGAGAAACTGCACGCAATACAACTACTCTTGTGAATACTTTTTAAATTCTGTCATTTATTATACAGCGTGTAAATTTAAATGCGTTACATACTTCAGGGGGTGCTTCAGAATAACAAACTGAACTATTTTTACTATGGGCACAGATTATTTAATAGTTACTACCGTAACAGATACTGCACTCTCTTAGAAAACACTGATTTCGCGCACTTTTACAGACAACCGAGTCTTACGATCTGTCACCGCGACGAACGACGAACTTAAACGCGTCTTATGTCAATTAACCTAGAGTCGATATCACATTGTCCGTCACGCGCCTCTGACGTAACTACCGAAACGCTAGGGTTGTTTATTGTCAGAAAATACCCTCCATCACCAGGAATTTATTTTCTTCGATCTTATTTTCCAAAATAACGTTTAAACCAAGTTCGAAGACTGAATTACTTCTCTTGAATGGAATTTTTTTTTTGCTTAAACTTACTGGGTAATGCGAAAAAAATTTAAACCAACAACTAGGTACCAACATAAAACTATTCTGTTTATTTGTATCTTTATTTATTATTTTGTTTGTATCTTGTACAAACGATAAAAACATTAGCTTTGTTATACCAGTATTATAAGTATTTTTGCACATATTATTTTCAACACAAAACTTTGCTTTTGGATAAAACAAAATTTACGTAAGTAAGTACCTTTTTTCATCCGTAGGCAATGTGAAAAATGACACATTTTGTTAGATTGTCTACCGAACATCACAATAATTATTAGCAGCCATATTTTTCCAAAAGAAAACCGTAGAGTACAGCATGGGTAGCATGCCAACCCGCGATAGCTATGATACAGCTATATCACGTCTTTTATCTCTTTCGTTTATGCGCGAACGAACGAGATAAAAGACGTGATATAAGTCCGTATCACGGCTATCGCGGGATAGCATGCTACCCATGCTGGAAGTACGCAATCGCGATAGCGTGTGATAGCCCTATGTTATTAACATCTTGCAAGATATACGTGACGTAGGTACTTTATCGCAGCTGTCAGACGTGAGTGACGGAGCACTGCTATGGGACCGAAATTAAAATAGCGTTTCCATACATTCTAGTGCGTCTTCGTATGTAACCAATTTTGTTTTCGCTTTTCAATATTAGTATAGTAAAAGTAGTTCAGTTTGATTGGTCTGCAGCACCCCCTTACTAAAGTATGTAACGCATTTATGTTTATACGGTGTATAATCCCCGCAAGTTGATATTGCGACTGGCGGCCATCTTGGTGACGTAATTTTGACGTAGTCGACTGTGCAACATCAGTACCGTTCGCAAGGTTAGCCCGTGCTTGATGACGTCACTCAGCGGTTATTGTGACAAGGTTCCATCGCAATATCAACTTGCGGGGATTATATCAAACTTCTACATAATGATCTTACAATCTACATCAGTAAAAGGACAGTGGGCAGGAGTGGTCCCAGAGCCCCCCATAAGTGGCATACTATGTTTGAAAGGGGGTTTAATATATAACATTTTTTTATATGCGGAACAAATATCTTTTCGAGAGAAAAAAAGATACAGGATGTTTGGTTTACCGGCTTTTCATACATTATAAGTACACGTTACCCTTCTTACTGTTGCACGTTTGATAATAACTTTTAGTGGTTGCAGCTAAGTGGGTGATCGCCGCGAAACAGATTACACCTTTCGGGCCATGTCAAAATGATTTCTTCTTAAATGACCACGTAAAAATAGTAAACACCCTGTATCTTTTTTTTTCTCGAAAATATTTTAGATGCCCTTTGCACACTATTTAAGTTAGGGTATTCTCTAAGGGTCAATTCCCACTGGCGCAGAGACGAAGCGTCGCGACGCGGCGTGAAGCGTCACGTTTTTCAACGTTCTAAATTCATCTCTATTTCTCTATTAATACGGTACGAATTTGTGTCGCGAAAATTTGAAAACGCTCAGCGACGCGCGTCTTCGCCTGCAAGGGTCGCTCGGGTTCGCGCGTCACCGCGCGCGGAAATGCTGACATTCACTGTTCAATGGGGCGAATTATTTCGCGTCGCGATGCTTCGACTCTGCGCCAGTGGGTATTGAGCCTAACTGTTCCTACATGTGCCATACCTGGGGGCTCTTGAACCAGTGGCCATACATTTTTATTTCAATAGGTTGATATAATATTGAGAAATAACTTTATTATTGCATCACAGAAATCTAATAATATTATCTTTAGTAGCATTACATATTTTATACTGACAGATTCCCTAGTCTTCGAGATACTTGTTCATGTTAAACAACGCGATCCAAAGGCCAACAACTCAGTATTCACCACTAGCAATAGCAGCATACTTTCTATGAGAATTATTATTAGGCGCATTGAACGGAAGCCGCACAGCAGAAATAGAATACATACCTGACACGTCATATACAAATTGACGTCATACACCTACCTAAACGCTTTGACGATCCAAACGACGAAAACGATGCCTACGATTATGGCAATAAGTATAAGAATAAACATTTTCCTTCGGTATCTGCGTTGATATTCGGCTGCTTTCGCGAGTTCATCCACACCGGCTTCCACACCGGCGCTTGCCGCTTCAATATGGCTTTCGACAGTATCTAAAACAATTTGAAATTATTAGGCCCAGAATCCACCAGAGTGGAGAGGAGCGGACATGTCTTCAATCTTCAAGTTTAAAGCGGAGGTGTGAGCGGAGCAAAGCGAAGTTGAGCGGAGATGTGGCGGTGTGCGTCGGACAGCGAGCGGTGCCTCTTCGTTTGTCAACAAACCAGGCCAGCAGACATCTCCACTCCGCTCAGCATCCGTGGATACACCCTAGCCGATAAGCATCTTCGCTTTAGTGGATACCGGGCCTTACGATGTAGAAACAATGCAAGTACCTAATAGAAAATTATCGATGAGATTAATAGTCGTTGTGATTGTATTCTTACCGACAGCCTGTGCCTGCGTATTGACCATTTCAGCCAATTGCTGCATGATCTGATTGACGTCCAGAACATCTGCCTCTATCTTGTTGATGTATGCCTCTTTCTCTAGCAGCATGCTCGTCTCGAATTGGACTAGACGGGCCTGAAAGTAATGTTGTTTTAGTGAGAAGACTGATAGAATATCACAGATTTTTAAATTAAAAAGTTAGTTTTGTAATGTACCTGTGCTTGTTGATTGGCAAGCAAAGCCGCTTCTTCATCATCAGCGATGGCCTGCTGCTCTATTGCCTGGGGATCATTTCGAACTCGAGCTTGTCGCGGCATGTGCAATGCCATCTTTTCTGAGACTTGCTAAAAATTTTACATAATATTTGAGTTTATGATTACACTAATCATTTCTAGGAAAAAAACATATTTACAAAAGAATGCGTTGTAAATCTTATAGGTACATCGAGTATGTACCTATAAGATTATGATATGAAAAACAAGATGATACAGAAAGAATGAGATATCGATACAATTTAGTCCTCTGAATTTTATTATCATAAAGACTTGAGTAAATATATCTCTCAATTGATAATAAATAGACATCATCCACGTTTCACATACATTTTTGGTTCAAATGTGAAAGTGCCGTCCAACAAAAACGAATGCTATTGCTATATATTCTGTTAGAGCTTGTCGGTCTAAGTATTTATTATTATGGCATGAAAGCTATAGCTGTAAATTTTATTACAAAAATCGATAGTGCAATGTCAACGATGTCAACAATACGGACACTCGAAGAATTACTGCATGCGACCCTATAGATGCGTAAAATGCTCAGAGTCCCATAAAACCTCAGAATGTCCAAAACGTGACCGCAACACACCAGCAATGTGTGCCCTGTGCCTTGGGCCACACCCAGCTAATTACAGAGGATGTGAAGTGTACAAGGAAATACTACACAGAAAAACGGCAAAACAACCACGTCAGAGACAATTCCATGAACATCAGATACCAGAAAATCCAGAAATGAAACAACATTACAACTATACTGACCCTAATAATGAAGGCAATATAATGATAACTCCACAAAAAAAACCTACGCCAGAGTACTAAAATCTCACAACAATCAAGATGACACACAAACATCATATTGTAATACTATAGAAAAGTTACTCATAACACAAGCTGAAAAATTTGACCTAATCCTACAACAAATGAGCACTCTAATGAGCCTCATATCTACACTAGTTGGTAAAATATCAAAATGACTTCTCTGAGGATTGCCACATGGAACATCAATGGTCTTGCACCAAAGAAAGACGAGGTAGAAGTATTTCTAAGAGAACATAGTATCGATATTTTACTGGTATCTGAAGCACATTGTACAAACTCAAGCAATATTAAAATTAAAGGATACCAGATCTACACAACACCCCATCCAGATGGAACTGCGCACGCTGGATCAGCCCTAATTATAAAAGGAACAATCAAACACCATCTCCTACCAGAATATAAAACAAAGAACATCCAAGCAACAACAGTTGCAGTGGAAGACAAAGGCGGATACTGTAATATCTCGGCTGTCTACTGCCCCCCGAAACATTCAATTGTACAGTCTATGTTCTCTGAATTCTTCAAGACACTCGGAGGCCGCTTTATAGCCGGTGGCGACTGGAATGCCAAAAATACCTTTTGGGGCTCTAGGCTAATTACTACAAGAGGGAGACAACTAAAATTGAGCGTGGACGAAAACAATTTGACTACGATATCAACAACTGAACCAACCAACTGGCCAACAGACAGAAGCAAAATTCCAGACCTATTAGACTTTTTTATAGTAAAAGGAATGTCCAAACACTATTTTAAGGCGGAATCATGTCTAGATGGTTCCTCTGACCATACACCAGTTATTCTGACCCTCAGTACTATGGTAGTAGAGTATGATAATCCAATTAGGCTGTGTAATAAACATACAGACTGGGACTCATTTCGGCAATACATCGACGAAAATATCCATCTAAAAATCGCCCTCAAGTCCCCAGACGACATCGAACACGCAACAAAATACATCACGATCCTCATCCAAGAAGCTTGTTGGAAAAGTACTCCTGTGCAAAAAGATCGTAAACCTACAACTGTAAATAATCCACTCGAAATACGGAATAAAATACGGGAAAAACGTAGGCTTCGTAGAATCTGGCACCAAAGCAGACATAGTGCAGACAAAACTGAATTCAACAAAGCTAGCAAAGAGCTAAAAACACTGATACGGAAATGGCAAGACGACACTCTTGGATCCATGCTCGAATCCCTTACAGCTACAGCTTCTACCAACTACTCTTTATGGAAAGTCACAAAGTCGTACGATCGACCACAAGTAGCCAAACCTGCCATTAGAAAAAGTACCAATGACTGGGCTAGAACCCCCCAAGAAAAAGCCGATGTCTTCGCAGAACACCTTTCAAACGTATTTGTCCCCAATGACACCATGGAACCAGACGCAGAAGTGGATGAAATCCTAAAACAGGATCACCAGCTGTGCCTACCGTTGAAGCCAGTGAGTACACGAGAGGTCGGCAGACTTATTAGAGAATTTAAGGACAAAAAAGCACCAGGATTTGACCTAATTACAAAAGAAATATTGAAGGAGATTCCAAAGAAAGCTTTAGTTTTCCTGACCACTCTCTTCAACGGAATCCTGCGTGTACAACATTTCCCTGACCTTTGGAAAGTATCCCAAATCATGATGATACACAAATTGGGAAAACCAGCAAACGATGTAACATCATACAGGCCAATAAGCCTCTTACCAATACTCTCGAAGTTGTGTGAGAAGATTATATTGCGTAGAATGCTCCCAATACTAGCGGAAAACAAAATAATACCCAACCACCAGTTCGGCTTCAGGCAAAGGCACGCGACAGTGGAACAAGTCCATAGAGTATACGACAGACTAAGAAAAACTCTCGAACAGAAGGAGTACTGCTCTTCTGCCTTTTTGGACATACAACAGGCCTTCGATAAAGTGTGGCATAAAGGTCTCCTCTGTAAGATCAAGAAAAGTCTCCCACACAGCTTCTTCACACTAATGACCTCATACCTAGCGGAAAGGCTCTTCCAAGTGAAAGAGGCGGATGCTACCTCTGCCTTCCACGGAATAAAAGCAGGAGTGCCACAAGGATCAGTACTGGGACCAGTGCTGTACACGATATTCACCGCGGATCTTCCAGAAGTACCAGGCATCACCACTGCTACCTTCGCCGACGACACTGCCATCCTGGCTAGCAGCAAGGATCCCGTAATGGCGTCAATAAAACTACAAAAGGGACTAAATGAGATAACTAAGTGGCTAAAACGATGGAAAATTAAAGCGAGTGCCTCCAAGTCTGTGCAGGTAACATTCTCCCTTAGAAAAGGTGATTGTCCGCCCGTAACCCTTGGCGACAATGTGTTGCCACATAATGACCATGTCAAATATCTCGGCATTCACCTTGACCGACGTCTGACCTGGAAACAGCATATTAAAGCGAAGAGAGAGGAACTAAACATTCGATATAAAAACTTATATTGGCTCCTGGGGCGAAACAGCATACTATCCACGGATAACAAACTGCTTATATCCAAGGCCATTCTAAAACCAGTTTGGATGTATGGTATACAACTATGGGGAAGCGCCAGCAACTCCAATATTTCAATCCTACAACGAATGCAGAACATAATCCTTCGCATAATATCCAATGTACCCTGGCTCATAACAAATGGGGAAATTCATGAACAGTTGAAAATGAATACCATCAAGGAGGAAGTACGCTCCACGGCAGTAAAGTATCAAAAGCGTCTTGCAAACCACCCGAATGAGCTGGCTGTCAAACTAACCCGCCAGCGCTACCCAAAACGCCTGAAACGGCACAATATCCAAGAGCTGCACGATCGCTAGTAGCGTTGTGTCGTCAAAACAGAGGCGCTGTCCCCACTGGGGGGCACACTCTACTAACGCCACTTACCGATCACAAATCTACTCATAGTCCAAGGACTGATTGTAGATTAAAAAAAAAAAAAAAAAAAATTATTACATCAAAAATGTATGAAAATCCAGATTGTTCAAACCTTAATAAACCCAAGGAAAATGTACAGCTTTGGTTCCATAATACAGCCTTATCTAATTTCTTCGAAAATGAATGAAAAGGCAGATTTTCCAAACCCACATAAAACCAAGGACAGTGGACCTAAAGCTTTGGTGCCATAATAATAAATTAGATGGAAAAGTCCTATCAGTAGATCACTTTTTTTTGACTGGCACTTTCACCTGATGTCTTCTTACCACAAAGCAAAATATCTAAATATACTGAAATAAATATATAAATAGGTACAAAGGCCGTGTAATAGTTAAAGGCATAATTTATTGGGTAAATAACCAGACAGGACATTCTAAATCTAAGGGATAAGCTAAGACTGATGGACGATGTATCATTAACAATTTCACAGAATTACAGGTCTTAGACTACGTCTTAGATCTAAAAAGTACAAGTTTTAAGTTTCCCTTAACGAATCATAAGACTTATTGCGTAGGTTTATCCTATACTGTAATATAATTAACTCAAAAGCGTGAAACCAATGACACCATTAAACAAAAGTGTTAAAGAACTAACCTTCTGAACAGAAGAATATTTCGCCAATGCATCTCGGAATGCTTGAGTAAGTCGTTCTACTTGGAGTTTCTGTGGCTTGTCTCCACGTCGTACTACTACTCCAAGACGCTGGATATCTCGCGCTGTCGCTGACACCGACGCATTTACAGTTTGCTGAGTATCATGGCTGCATGGAAAGACAATAAGTTGATCAGTAATGAAATGAGAGATACTTTGTGCACTTTGCTTCACGCAATTTGTAAACTTTGAAGCTTCCAATTTCATTTAACGCTCATGTGATACAAGAAGATCATTGTCAGACTCTGTATGGAATTCACATCAATGCAGCTTCAGCCAGGCCTGTCACTCCATGAACTTGCTCACGCTTATTACCTACAGGCCACCAGTGGACCATAATGCATAAGTAATCTGATATTTAGGTCCGTAAACAATAATAATGAGTGCATCTCATAGTTATTTCAATGTGGACGACTGTAAAATTTTAAACCCCTAATAAAGAGTTAACTTTTTGTCAGTTATTATTATAATTTTTTTAAATTATTATAACCCTTTTTTCTGAATTGATTTTCATGTTTTTGTTATGATAGGGTGTCTCTCAAAGCATACCAAATTTTTACCAGTTACCTATGGTCAAAGTTTTAATTATCTTTATTTTAGTGAGGGAAAAATTTATACTTAATCATTATAATATATACAAGCAAAACAATTGTAATTTACAAATATTTTAGATATAATATAAAACGTTGGTCTCTGTAATAATAATTTCCTCATGGAAATTTTCAGAGCCGTTTTGAGATTATTGTATTGTCCACGAATTTGTCAAAATCTCCATCAAAATGACTTACATTTTATCTCTTAGCTGCAGATTATCATTAGGTCCTCCAACCTGCTTCATCATCTTCTCAAGTGATCGGAGGCCACTATTGATAGTGTTAACATTGTCGGCGATGCCCTCACTCAAATTATATAACTCTGTAGGGCTGAAGTCAGCGAAGCCAACATTTGGGGGTGCCGAGGTTGATCCGTAATCTCGACTGGAACTGCTTATTGGTTCCTGTTCCGACATTCTACAGCTGAAATAAAAACCTGTGTTAACATTAAACTTGATGCATATCTGAAGTCTACCAATCTGCATTGGACACGCGTGGTGGAGTAACACCCATACACATTGATGGTAGGCCTGTGCCCTGCAGTGGGACGTATATAGGCTGATGATGATGTGTCAAATGATTGCTTTTGCAACCTTTTCTACCCATACTTGTCTACGAGGCACGAGAACAAGACACAGGATAACATGGACAGCCTTGCAATCTGTCAACAAGCAATGGAAAGGAGCATGCTAGGAGTGAGGAAATCTGATGAAAATTTATGAAAAATTACACCATCCGAAACAAGACAAAGGTCAATGACAAAGCGAAAGATTAAAAGATTTAAATGGCTATGGGCAGGTCACACAATGAGAGGCAACGAAAAATGGAGCAAAATAATCATGCAATCAAATGGTACCCAAAAGAAGGACAAAGAAAGAGAGTTAGAGCACTAAGACAGTGGGCTGACGAAAATACGAAATACAGGTTCCTGGAAACATAATGGTACAGAGAGACAAGAATAGAGGCTGGAGGAGGCCTTTGCCAAATTAGCAACAAGGTGGTCCTGCAGAGGATGAACAAGAGAGTAGAAATCCTAAAACTATAAAAACTCGGAAATTACAGTACCTCGGTCACATTATGAGAAGTGGTAAATACCAACTTCTCGAGATTATTCTGCAAGGGAAAATTCTGGGAAGACAAATGCCTGGTAGAAGAAGGACGTCCTGGCTTAAAAACCTGTGTGAATGGTTCGATATGATATGAACACTAAAAATCTAAATTCTCTGCCAGAGTAGCGTCGTCCGGTTTGATATGAACACCACCTCACTGTTCAGGGCTACAGTTTCCAGGGTCTGAATAGCCCTAACGATAGCCAGCCTCCGATAGGAGATGGCAACACAAGAAGAAGACAAAAACTCTCACAAGAACAAAAGATTATTCTGTTTTGAACTGTTCATACATTACTGTGACACAAAGGATTCCACTCAGTTTAGTAGCTTCTACTAACATGCAATGGGTAATTCAGGCTTGGTTTATAGATTATAACGAGTTAGGACACACAACATTTACGCTATAATTATGTAGGAGTTAGTCATGAGTTAGTCAACATTGCATGGTTTACTTTATATTAATTTTCTTGTTGATTCCTTTTCTATACCTCGACTGATCACACTAAGGGTAGAACTAACAGAAAATACTTCATTTCCCCCTTTGGTTAATTTTAGATAAAAAATACAAAACAATTCATTGTAACGCAATTATTATAGGAAATGGTAGTGAGAAAGCAAGTTCCATCAAACCAGTTTTTCTACATTTCAAGAGCTACAATCTTACATAATATCAGTAAAAGAAACAGGATTTATAATAAATTTACCTTATAAAGTAGATTAAGGCAATTAGAAAACGATTTTTAGGAGAAATTACCGAAACAAAGAACAGTGAATCAACTCGAAAGACAACTGTTTGGCAAATTGAATTGAAGCAAACTGACACATCTCATGTCAATGTCATTTGTGGATTTTTTTTTTTGGGTTCAATTCAAGGTAAAGCGATTACAGTATCGCATACAACCGATGTCAGGAATAAATACTCTCATTTATAGCAAATAAAACGTTGGTGTTCGACGTTTCAACGCTTCTTTGGAGTTTTCGGAGGCAATCGAGAAACGCAGGAAACGCAGAGAAGTCCACAGGAAAGAGGTGAACCGACCGCTTGCCGCGCTACAAAAGAACGGAACACTTTTCCTGTTCACGACCCACACCAACATATTTCACTGAACTGTATATTGTTCACTTGCACGACACTTTGTTACGCAAAACAACACCGATTTTACGAACCAAAACTCACTATAAACAATAAAAATTCGATGAAATATGAGGACACCAAACGTATCTGTTCAAATCCCGCCAAAAACTCCTAGTGGATTTTGTGGTGACAACTCTGAAGTGCGATTTTTGAAAGTCATACGAGCGTCTTGGCAGTAGAAAATGTTAAAATTACTATGGAGATTATGCATCTTTCTACTGCTAAGTCGCTCGTATGATTTTCAAAAATCGCACTTCTGCTCGTTCCCCTTGGCACCCATTACACGGAACATCATGATCTTGATCCGGTGATCGCGCTAAATCTACGTTGATTGACGGAAAAAATATTAACATTAGACGGTCAATCATGATCACAGTCAGAAACCCTAGCATGATGCGCGTGATACAGCTATATCACTCATATTATCTCGCTCGTTCACTCGCAAATAGAAAGAGAAGGCGCGATGACGCTTTATCATGCTGGCATACTACGGCTAGGGCAACAGTTCACTGTTCGCCGCCGTAAGATGAACACGTAATAAACAGAAAAAATGCATTTTGAGAAACCCCTAACGCTAAAAAACAAATAGGTAAAAGGTTATTTTTAAACTGAAATAAGTAATAGGTTATTTTATTTTCCCCTTTTAATTGCTGTTTTTTTTTGTGTACAACAGTTACCTACTTAATGTTTGTTTTTTAGCGTTGGGACTTTTGAAAATCCGCAACTAAATGTTATGAATAACTTAAATTAACTTGACAAGGACTAAGAAAATTGAAAAATAAAATCATTCTCTACCAAAAACCGCATTGAAATCAGTCCAATGCCACAGAAATAGACGTCATAGTTATAACACCCTATTAGATGACATTCATAACACCGAAGACGAGGAGGACTATGCAAATTATATATTATTATATGAGCTGTTGTCGTCCGCTTCCATCGCGGTGCGCTGACTGACGAAAATTGATTGATGCAACGTTAGACGCATCAATCTGGATCGCGATCACTGAAGTGCGATTTTTGAAAATCATACGAGCGACTTGGCAGTAGAAAGATGCATAATCTCCATAGTAATTTTGACATTTTCTACTGCCAAGTCGCTCGTATGATTTTCAAGAATCGCACTTCTGATCACGATCGTTGATTTTAAAATATCTAAATATTTGCGATCAGATCTCACGATCCGTCAATCATCAACGTTACACTATCAGTATTTACCAAGATCACTGATCACGATCACCGGATCTTGGTAAATACTGACGGTGTAATGGGGCACCTTGCCCAAGAAGATTACACTGAGCTGTGCGTTCCGAACCTACATCCTATGTGCACCCAGAGTGCACCCCAAGCGCAACTTTTCGCACTAAACGCCCCGTTCAGTCAGAGCCTCCTCGGTGAAAGACGTTCTACAATAGAGCGAGTTGAAAAAACAACCGTACTAAAAGGTTCTGAACGCAGCCCAGAAGTGCGATTTTTGAAAACCATACGAGCGAGTTGGCAGTAGAAAATGTCAAAATTACTATGGAGATTATGCATCTTTCTACTGCCAAGTCGCTCGTATGATTTTCAAAAATCGCACTTCAGAGGAATTTTCCTAATATACAGAAGTCTGTGGGATTTTCCAAAAGCAAAAAAAAACAAAAAAGTTAGTTCCACTCGATAGATGGCGTTGACAAGAGATGGGTCAATTATTGTAAGTATGTATGACGGGTATGACATGAGTATGACCAATATAAGCTGACCGCGCGCAGGGTGAATAACGTACAACGTCGCGCGAACACCTTATTTTGGCTTTGCTTAGCTTGATTTGTCGCCGTGTGTACAAAGAAACCCTTTCTTATTGTTGTTGGATTATTATTAACTATCTGCGGGGCTAGTATGCCAACCCACGATAGCATGATATATCGCTATCACGCTTCCGCTTTCTTTCTATTTTCGCGCGAACGAACAAGATAAAAGATTTGACGGATGGATGTGTTAAATGTCGCAATCGCGGGTTGGCGTGCGTAAGTACTAGCCCCGCTGTTGATGAAGAAGCTACTGCTGCTGCTGTTGCTGTTTTTGATTACAAGTTTCCCGGTTTATTCTTTTATCTATTATAGTCTATATCTATCTATTATTAGTTCCCCGCAGGCGAACGCGGGTGATGTTATCCATTTGCATCGGATAACATCACCCTGTGTTCGCCTGCGGGGGAGGGGAAAGTTAGAAAACGATGTTAGCCAAATGTTAGCAAACACGAAAACATGGCGCAGCGGACCCGGCTTTAGGTTTTTGTAGTTTATTATTGTTTCTCTTTTATTGTTCGTATATTCAAAATGGATTCAAAGCCCATACAGCCACGTCCGATACTTGATTCGTTGTTGACAGACAATAACACCGAGATTGTTAATAATAAACGACGATAATAACAAAGGGTTTGTACTGCGTCTTTTTATTAATAATATTCCTAAATATATTTACTCATACCTAATCGACCCCTCTCTGTTCAACGCCATCTATCGAGAAATTATGAACTAGCTTTTTTTGAGTTTTTTTTTTAAATGAGCTGCGTTCTGAACCTTTGGGTGCGGTTGTTTTTTCAACTCGCTCTATGGTAGAACGCTTTTCACCGAGGCTCTGACTGAACGGCGTTTAGTGCGAAAAGTTGCGCTCGGGGTGCACTCTGGGTGCACCTAGGGTGTAGGTTCTGAACGCAGCCCAGCATGGGTAGCATGACAACCCGCGATAGCCGTGATACGGCTTTATCACGTCTTTTATCTCTTTCGTTTGCGCGCGAAAAAAAGAAAAACCTATGGAATGTTGATGACATCTTGCCAAACAAATCGTCTTTTAGTCATAGAAATATTAATTTACTACGTAAATGCTTTTAGTATGCAAAAGTCACACTGTTGCTGTTTCATGTGCGGCCACGGTATGGTTTCATCTAGTTACTATATCTATGTGTAGAACGCTTTTCACCGTTTAGTGCGAAAAGTTGCACTCGGGGTCGTAGGTTCGGAACAAAGCCAAGATTGGCACATCATAAATTCATTCGGGAGTGTTTCTTTATTCTTTAAATTAGTGTTTCGTGGCTATGGTTGTTCTCAGGTTGTTCTAATGTGGTGGAATTAATACAATAATGTGTCATTCATTACATTAACGAAGAACAATATAGTAAAAGGTAAAAGTGAGAAATAAAGAAAGGCGCTCCAGTTTGATTCGGATTGATCCTCACGTAAAACTCCCTTGAACATTGGAATGACTGTGTGAACCACCCACGCATTTCAAGAGTTAGGTAGGTTAGGTTCAAAGAAAAAAATTACTGAAGACTACGGCTGTAAGGGCCAGTTCCCATTGCATTTTCGAAAGGAAGAAAAAAAAATCGCTTTATGTTGACTAGATGGCGCTGCTAGATCTAGTAACGAGTAAGTAGGTACAAGAACCTTGTAAGTTGTAAGCTTCTTGAGTAGCACTTGAGTAGGTACCATAGAGTAAGAAGAGATGGCATATCGGCTTGTTTCTATAGAAAATGTTGTCGCCAACAAAGGGGGTGAAAAGGGGGTGAGGGGAAGGGTTAACATTTAAATACGCTACTTCCCGCTATTATGACGTCAGGCCCAGTTGAGTATCTGTGCACAGTTCGATACAACATCTCTTCCCCAGGGGAGCGCGTTATTTTCTCTATGGTAGGTACCTACGGTACCTACCTACCTACCTACCTAGGTACCTACGGTACCTACCTAGTAACCACAGATTACTGATATGTACACAGTAGCAAGCTTGTAACAGTAGGTAGGTAGCACAAACTTAAGAGGGCTATCACAGTTCAGTGTATATTTTCTTTGGTTCAGTGGCGCCATCATCACATTAAAAACATTAAAAAAGATTTCTCAATAAAGAAAGCCTAAATTAAAAAAGTGATCAACATCAAAACTACAAAAGCCTTCAAGCTATTTAGCCTAGTAAATGTAAACATTTTACCTTGCAAAAGGTCCGGTATCCACGATTTTTTTATATGTTATACGGGTATAGGTCCTTAATAAAAATCCAAGTTTTCGACCTTGAGGTGCTGCCGCGGGCTTTATGGCAAGTCCATAAAAGAACGAAAATTTCGAAGATTTTTCAGTATTCATTATTTAAAATCTAAAGCTTAGGTTTTAGAGTCAAATTATGTTTTAGAGGAATTAAGAGCACTAAATGCGCTACAGTTTGGTTTTTTAATCATCTTTTTATACTGTATAGTTACCGAGATACAGCACTTCAAAATAAGGGCAGTTAGGGCTAATTCCTAACTGCCCTATGCCTGTGGGTGCATCAGAAAAGCTGGGCTCAAGAGGGTTTTTTGTATGTAGTTAATCTCTGGAAGTACCAAACCGATTCGTAAAATTCTTTCACTGATAGAATTGTACACTATCCCTGATTACCATAGGCTACATCTTATTTTGTAAAAAAAAAATTCTGTTCGATATCTAAGTATTTGTTTACCAATTGACATTTGCTGAAAATTTACAAGTGTCGCATGTTATGGTTCAAAAAACATATTGTAGCGCATTATTTATACTTCTTCTGAACACCTTCACAGTGAAACCTTAAGTTAATAACATATTTAATTTAAAAAAAAAAAATTTAAGGAATTAGTCATACCTCTCCATACTTTAAGGTGTTGTATCTTGGGAACTATTCAGTATATAAAGATGATTCAAATATCAAATTGTAGCGGATTTGGTCTTCTTTAAAGCTTTAGTAAACAAGTTTGCTCTAAAACCCAACGTTTAAGTTCTACTGAAAATGTCTCAAAATTTTAGTTGTTTTATGGTCACACCAGAGCCCGCGGCAGGACCCCAAGGTCGAAAACTTGTATTTTTATTAAGGACCTCTACCTGTATAACATATCCAAAAATCCCGGATACCCGACCTTTTGTAAGGTAGGGTATCATTTTCCAAACAGATTTACTGAACTAATTGTTATACAATATTTTTATAGGTTCTAAACATTCCACAAAAACAAAAGCGGCCGTTTTTTTCTTTTTTCAAAATTTGTATGTTTAGACGTAGGCAGAAGCTTCTTGGTTTAGACCTTTAAAAAACCTATAAAAGTATTCTATGAAAATAGCTTGAAGGGTTTTGTAATTTTGATGTTGATCACTTTTTTAATTTAGGCTTTCTTTATTGAGAAATCTTTTTTAATGTGATGAGGGCGCCACTGGACTGTGATAGCCCTCTTAAGTACTTTCATTATATTCTTTGGGTAGTCTATGAGGGGGGTTACACGTTCAGTATTTCGTCATTCTGGTCCATCAGTCTGGTCATGTTTATTTGATTTGAAGGGAAACTGATATACTGAAGCACCATGTTAGTCGGGTCAATCTCGAGTCAGTTTTCCTTCAAATCAAATATACATGACCATACTGATGGACCAGACTGATGAAATACTGACCGTGTAACTCCCTCATTGACAATAGTGCACTGCCCAATGCCTTAATGAAAATAAAGTTCGCTTCCAGAGCACCAAATTTTTGTATGTTGTTAGGTATTACAGTTTTTGAGAGTTACGCGGTTATTATTTAATCTAGAATTAAACATTTTAACGGGTTCTTACCGCGTTTAGGTATTTGTGAGTTCCCGATATTGTTGGTTGATTATTGGTTGTTAGGTATGTCCTCTAGACCCCAAAACTGCCGGGAGACAGTCTCTAAGCTCTAAGGTGTCAGGGTCTCCAGTTATGACGTCATAACATTTTTTATATGAGATTAAATTTTTTTTTGTTCTGATACCTATCGTGTGGCCCGTGTGGGGTATCAAGTGAAAAGGGTCCATGAGCCGGTTCTAAAAATATTTTCAGCCAATGGTTTTTAAAAAATTCAAAAATTATTTTCAAAACATACTAAGTTTGGGCTCCTCCAGGTAGGAAACGGCTGAGTAAAGAGTAATAGTGTAGTATATTTTTAGAACCGGCTCATGGAGCCCTTTAATTTGATACCCCACACGATAGGCTTCAGAACAAAAAAAATTTCAATCCTATTCAAAAATTTTATGACGTCATAACTGGAGAACCTGACACCTCAGAGACTGTCTCCCGGCAGTTTTGAGGTCTAGAGAACATACCTAACAACATACTTCCGGAAGCGAACTTTTTCAAACTTTTTTGACCAAGGGAAAGTCGCAGTTTTACGCATGTCCCAATCGTATACGGAGTTTGAATTTTTTATGGGGCAATTTTGCAAAAATAAAGGGCTGTGAGAAAGTGACCAAGAACCTTGACGTTTTGGGTAAAGCCGCCTCAATCGGTTATGGTTTGGGCGGGCCGGCCGTATGGCCTGAAATTCTGCTGGACCCTTGAAAGTAAAAAACAATCTAAACTATTAGGTACCTAGGTACCTAGACCTACCAAAATATAGAGCAACCTGAATCACAGAAGTTATTTTAGTTTAGATCAGCTTTAGTCACGGTCCAATATATGTCGGATACATACATTATATTTGCTAATCAGAATTGGCCAGAAAGCTAAATATCGGAAAAACTATCCGTCCTTATATGGAATGAAGAGGTGTACATTTTTACTGAAAAAGCGCTCATAAGTAACGTTGACACTGAACAGACTTTACCTACTCCCCTGAGGCTACGGGGGATTCCGGTGTTTGGGGCCGGTACGGTGGTGTGAAGGGGAAGGGTAGGGATGAGGGGGGGGGGGGGGTCTCGTTAGCGATGCAAATATAGCTGGAGCGAGGCAGCGGACACGGCAGCAGCTCGCAATCCGATCGGCCACCACGCCCCCAACCAGTGCTAGATAGGTAGATACCTTACCTACGTGTCTATTTACTAGATATGGAAGGTTAAAGTTGGTCTATAGGTGTGATAGAAACAGTACCCAATATTGTAGTCAAAGTCGCTTATGTTACTGATATAGGTACCTATAAGTAACAAAACACCCTAGAAGTCTGACAGAAACAAGTGTTTTCTGTAAGAATTATGAAACTAATCCTTTATTTTTGAATTGGATCCACTGAAAAGATTATTCTGAAATGCATAACAAGTATGACTTTTCATGAAAAAATGAAAAGAAGAATGGCAGATTTGGACCGAGCCATTTTTTACGAAAACTTAAAGTCATTCAGGACGGCTGTCATAATTATTATAAACGTAAAAAATTAAGGCATTTTTTAAAAAACTTTCACATCTCCAGAAGTCCGGATTTAAAAGTAGAAATTACTAGGTAGTAAAATTGACAAATCATCCAAATAGCAGTAGCAAAACGCAACCACGACGGCTAATTTTCATCGAATATCATCACTGAGGTATTTTTGGTCGTTACGGAACGTATTTGACTTTGTTGAACTGATAGTGTGTGTGATTTCGTTTTTTTCCTTTATCATTATATGATACCTACGGTTATCGCGAATTTTCATTAAAATAAACACAATGAAGGCGTAGAAGATTGAATGGACAATCTACTAAGAAAGATTATGAGTTTCACACACTTGATACAAAAGGTATCATAAGGAGAAATACGTTTCCCCCAACTTCTACAGATTACAACCAATTTACAATTTTGTTAGTTTTGTTTTACTCTACACGTATTTACTAAGTTTCGTTCATGTATGGGACCTCTAAGTCTGGATCTCAAATTACATGGCCTTTCGCCAAACTTCTTTGAAGTAACTACATCGAAAAGTTGAGCGCAGGGTGCGGCGATTTTTCCAATGTTCATAAAAATTACTAAATCTCTGAATCTATCAAACTTGGATCGTTTTTATTTTTCCTTGAACTCCCCTATCTCCTGTTTTCAGCTTGACGTTGAATTTTGGGACACCCTGTATATGAGATGATTAACCGTGCGATTACAACATGCGTAATTAGTAATAATTACTTAACAATTTGTTTTGTTAACAAAATAATCGTTAAACCCAAGTTAAACCTGCTTGTATGTGTAAGATAATCATATCCATTATTAACAAAACGATTTCGGAAAATTAGTATTACTACACAGTAAAACCGTTTCTTCGGCATCGATAACTATTAAACTCCTTAAAAATATGTAGGTAGGTACCTAAGTACCTCCTAGGTAACAAATATTATCAGACTTCGAGTTTGGAGTTTGTAAGGAAATACGACACCCATAAAATTAATGTTGTTTAGTTATCGATCCGGCTACGGCTTTTATGCTCCGGCAAGACACTGTCTTAGGTCACTACTTTTACAAACTCGAATACTTTACAAATTACATGATTTAAAGATTTTAGAATATATATAATAGATAGAAAGTCAAAGTCAAAAATAATTTATTCAATATAGGAGCACAGATTATTTAATATAGGAGCTTGAAGCACACTTATTAAACGTCAAATCTTTTTTTGAAGCTACCACCGCGTCGGAACGTGTTGTCGCTGTAGAGAAGATGCTCTCTCACCTCACTCTACATTTCATAAAGAGAATCCTATCCAGCGAGCTTTGCTTGTCAAGTTGTAGCAAAGTTTCTGACTGCCTTGAAATACGATCGCGTGTAAACGTACAGGGTAACAAAACACCCTAGTTATACGATCAATCTGAACAACTTTCACTATGGAGCTAACGAACGTCGAGAAAAAATAGTACGGTACTGCAGTTTTGTATGCAAGAGCAAATTTTTTTTTCGCGATTTCGATGTGTTGGCTCCATAGTGAAAGTTGTTCAGTTTGAAGGTCTGAAGCACCCCCTTAAGTATTACTAGGGTGTTTTGTTACACCCTGTAGATACGTATCTTGAAACGTTTTAATTTCCAAGATTTTCAATAAAAGCAACGTTGAGACTCGCCACCAGAATTACAATTTTTTGTTTTATTGGAGTATCTACTCCAATAACAAGCTGAGCTTGACATCTGTCAAGCTCAGTCTCGAATCGTACATGACAGCGACTTCGATAAAACATGAATAAGCGCAAAACCTCATACACCCCAACTGATTTATATAACAAAATAATTAGATTGAAATAATAATTTTATTATTTTGATACTTAAAATTTAAATTTAAAGTTTTCCCTGACCGAACGACCTTGACTCTTTCAGAGCCACCTCACCTCTACTAAACTACGTCATTTTAGTAGGTATACCTATTTTTGACTGGCTTGTTCTTCATTATGTCACAGTGGAGCTTTCTAATCCAAGGAAATCGCATTCTAAAATCATAAGAATACGCCCCAAATTTAACAATTATATAATTAACTCATTAAATACTGGTCTTAAATTTTTTTAGATAAATAGCAATTTTAGATCTTAATATTGTCTACACAAAGGTATGTGTCTCAAGCAAATCTCAAGTAAAAGTGACTTCAACTTATAAAGTAGATGCACATAATACAGATTTTTTCCAATATTTGGCTTTCCTTTGAATACAGGTTTCATAATATATGTATTTTATTGCCAAAAATAAGAAATATGATCTATAGCAAATAAAGCCGAGATGTTGAAGAATATCGCTACACTTTTCAATTATTTGTATGTCTTTCAAATAACGAGAAGATAGCTTCTAAAAACCAGTAAAATATGGCCCGAGCCAGCGTTTACCTATGGGGAGCCTCTTAAGCGCATTTTAAGATTTGATGCAAAAATGATTTGTTATCATTTCAGCAATGAATTAAAGAGCTAACGTAGTCATGGATACATTTTAATAATCTTGTTTTGGTAGTAAGTAGGGTGAGTGTACCCGTGCGATGGGTGAACATAGGGTTCAGAAAATTTAATTTTTAAAATAAATTACTTTTGTTGAAACCGTAATAATTCGATTCTGCTCTCGATTTTAAAACTCTCTCTAGTTTTTCGTTAATTCATTAACACGTTGTAGATGCTAACGTAAAATTCATCGGCTGCAACATAAATTTTTACTTTTTGAGTTTTGAAGTCGGTTTAAATTTTTCGTTTAAATTTTTTTTGAAATTCCTTTCCGAATTCTGGGCCTCAATTGCGCAATTTTATACGGTTTTGGTTTGGTTTTGGATTTGGTTTAGTTTTGGTTTAGATTTGGTTTAGCTGAAGTAAAAAAGCTATCGCGATATTTTTTTCTGAACGGTTTAATCGCACAATTCAGAAAATTCGATCGAACGGACGTCAATCGTTACGCCAACGTATCTTCCGAAATAAAGCTAAATCGTTACCGTTAATATAATTTGCGCAATACGAATTGTTTTTGGTTGTGGTTTTGTTTGGGTAGTATCGTTCAAACTTAGGGCAATTGAGGCCCTGGACGGGGAAAATCCATACGAAATTGTAATTCCTTTCGGAATAATTCCGCATGTATGTGGCCAGCCTAAAGGAGAGTTTGTATCTTCAATTTTATCGCCAATCAATGATATACCTAAATACCTACTTTATTCTATTGAAATCTTCAATCGGAGTTGAAATGTAAGCCAATATCATCTTTATCATGGAAAGATTATTGAAAGAGGCTTCGTGACTTGCATAGACTCGGTGGTCCTCACAACAATTGTCGACCGCTATCCACGAGGCACTAGACGAATCAGAGCATAGGTCAATGTAAACGCATAGAGACGTCCTTATCCTTAACCTTTTAATGTAAATCGAGGTATGCCTAGAGAATACAGGCATTTACCTACTTAGTTAATTTCATATAAACAACATTTTAACAAAAAAAAGTAAAACCACCTTCAAAAAAACTAAAATGTTAAAAATAATATTGCAGCCGATGACTTTTTCGTTCGCATCATAAGAACATTAATTTGTTTTATAGAAGTCGGTGTCAAGCCGGTACGATTCGCGACAGGGCTTGCATTAGTTTTTTGGCTTAGCTTGACACCGTCTTCTATAAAACAAATTAATGTTCTTATGATGCGAACGAAAAAGTCATCGGTTGCAATATTATTTTTTAACTTTTTAGTTTTTTGAAGGGGGTTTTACTTTTTTTTTGTTCAAATTTTGTTTATTTCACAATTTTCAGTGGTAAATTTATTAGTTCGATTTAATAGTAGTGCTTTAAATTGACAAACGCACTAGTCGGCACTATGATTTTCGAAGGTTCTCCTTGATTTCTCTGGGATCCATCATCAGATCCTGGTTTCCTTATCATTGGACCTCTCTTGGGATATCTCCTTTCCAACAAAAAAAGAATCATCAAAATCGGTTCATAAACGACGATGTTATCAGCGAACACACATAAAAAAAAATTATATAATGTATACGGTCGAATTGAGAAACCTCCTTCTTTTTTGAAGTCGGTTAAAAATAAAACCGGCCAGGTGCGAGTCGGGCTACTCGCGCACTGAGGGTTCCGTACCACATGATAATTAACTTACAAAAACGTTTTTTTTTCTCTGGGACCTTTAGCGCGAGACAGACTCACACTTGGTCGATTTTTATTATTTGTTGTTATACTGTAGAGTTTGCTCTATATTCACACTAAGTTTGATGCTTGTGTGTTTTACCGTTTTGACAATAGCAAGAAGAAAAAACGTTTATAAAATCTAATTTCATGTATGAAGACCCCTTAATTTTTTATAATTTTTATTTTTTGTTAGGAAATTCGCGCCATAATAACATTTCAAGCACATTCTGTGAAAATTTCAACTGTCTAAGCTATTACGGTTCAAAACTTACAGCCCAAAATAGGTGGTCCCGTTTTCACCCTTTACGGAATCCTAAAAGCGTTCAAGTGGCAGCTTACTTATCATTAATATTGTAAATTATCCAGTCAACAAAATCCGCCATGAAATGTGGCAATGAGTTTTTCTAACGTCCTACCTATGCACTGTATGCACTATGTGCGTAATCCCGACTGCTCTCAAACGTTGAAGGAAGACATCGTTAGGTAAGCTGCATTATACGCTGAAGAAGAAATTGAGATGCGCACCTTTGTGTAGTCTACCAATCCGCATTATTCTGCAATGGCCACGGGTGTTGGACTGATGCCCGTACACCCTTCCTTCCTGGCCTGTGCCCTGCAGTGGGACCTAAATATAAAAGGCTGATGATGATGAAGTATATTTGAAGTTCTACATGAATTCCAGACGGCAAAAAGAATACCTAACTATTCGTGTTTTTGCGAATAAATAGGTGATTAAAATGGCCATAAAACTTAAACCACTCTTCCTGCAATAATTTTCTCCTTACCATAAACTTGTGCCTGTCTGTACCTAAAAAGTACGTCCTACCTATTTGCGGATAAACTAAACTATAATTTTGTACAAATATGAAATAGAATACAATAAAATAGTTTTAAGTTAAAAAGACGGTTTGTTTGGCAAGATGTCATCAACATTCCATAGGTTTGACAGTGGTTTGACATCTTGCCAAACAAAAAAACCGGCCACGGTGACCGAAACAAAAAATAATATTTCTGTCTTTTTTGTTTACATAAGTTTTCATAACTGGCTATCTCACTCTCTCATTTCTTGGCTCCATCTTTCAGCGTAAGCGAAAAGTTTTTAATCTAAGCGTAAAACTATCGTCCGTAAACCAAAGACATATATATTACTAGCGTATAGATCTATGCCGTAAACCGACTTTTTTTTGTGGCTCTTTGTAAATAAATAAAAAATGACCGTCTCTATCTTATAAAAGTTACTCTGTATTCCTATCGTTTTCTGGCGATATGAAAGGGCTAGTATCACTTGCAAGGCAACCTGGCAACTGAGAATGATTTATGGAAATAGCATGACGCGCTGCTTTGATACCACGCCACGTCAGTATCTGTTAGTCAGTAAGTCAGTAACTTGGACAGGACAGGATAGCCCATGATTATCGAATTGTAACGTAAGTTATCATCACATTTTACAGATACCTAATATGTTTAATTACATATCTACCTGAGGAGTCTGAGTACATATATTATAAACAATTCCGTGACTGACTGACTGAATGAATGAATGAAATATACTTTTATTTACACCAAATAAAAAACACAGATCAAGAACATTAGTATCAGATACAGCATAGAAAAAGAAACAAGACTGACTGAGCTGTGCATTGTCTGTACAGACAATTTTGAAAGGAATATTATATTTTAAACAGAGGATGTAGGGGTGCACTAAGAAAAGATTTTTCGAAAATCGACCCATAAAGGCGTAATCCACGCGGACGAAGTTGCTGGTCAAAAGCTCGTTGTACGTACTTATCTACGTATAATAAGTATAATAAAAAATTGTAGGTATCCTCAACGAAAAAAATGTTTGTAACGTGACCGTGCTAAAAAGGCTTACCTAATTAGATTTTGATGAATGTCGATATATGATAGGCATACAGATGTGTAAACTAAGTCAAATCTACAAACAGGGACACACCCTGTCCTGCACCCTGTCTACACCCTGTATAGACTGCTGATTTGTTTCTCGCGATTCAGTCTCGGGATTATTTGGGATTTCAGAATAAAAACTTTTTATTGATTCTAAATTTTTCTAATTTAACTGGCAAGATGTCTTTGAAACAAAACAATAAATCATAAAAACAAAACGTAGTGATTATATTCTCTTTGATAAAAACCAAAAAGGAAGAAAACTATTTTCTTTTTAATTGAAGTATTTGGCTTAACATAATTTTTCTCTGACAGACGGCTGCCAGTTTTGTATTTTTTATGTAGGTACTGAAATCTCTTTGGTTGTACGAAAAATATGCAGATGAGAAATAAAATATTTGTGGATTCGTAAGCGAAAAATTCTTCGTCTATAGTGGATTCCATGTGGATTCCCAAAATGTTTTTTTAACTTCTCTTGATTTATAAATAGTGAACAGGAAGTTTGAATTAAGAATGGTCAAGGAAAAAATCGTGAAAAAATGCAGGTGATTCCATTCGCTTTGATCGTTATTTATTATGAAGAAGATTGGCAGATTTGGACCCAGAAAATTTTTACGAAAACTAAAAGCCATTCAGGATGGCGGTCATCATTATTATAAACAGCAAATATTAAGGCATTATTTAAAAATAACTTTCACATCACCAGAATTCCGAGTTCCAGAATTTAGAAATTACTAGTAAAATAGAAAATCGTCCAAAAACCAGTAGCAAAACGCAACCACGACAGCTATTTCCATCTAATATTATCACTGAGGTATTTCTGGTCGTTACGGAACGTGATTGAACTGATAGTGTGTGTAATTTCGTTTTCTTCCATTATCATTATGGTACGGTTATCGTGAATTTTCATTAAAATAAACACAATGAATGCATAGAAGATTGTGTGGACTATCTAATAAGAAAGATTATGAGTTTCACACACTTGATACAAAAAGGTATCATAAGGAGAAATACCTTTCCCCCAAATTCTACAGGTTACAACCAATTTACTTTTTTGTTAGTTTTGTTTCACTCTACACGTATTACTAAGTTTCATTCATGTATGGGACCTCTAAGTCTGGGTCTCAAATTATATGGCCTTCCGCCAAAGTTCAAAAAAATCTAGGTACTCGAGAATTCTCATGCCTCGAGAAATAAAAAAAGGTTGAGAAATCAGAAACCCTAAGTAGGTATGTAACGAATTTAAGTTAGTATAGGAAATAATGGAAATAATATCCATCCCATAAAGGTATATAATAACTTTATGATCCATCCATACTACCTAGACTACCTAGTATTAGTTACTATGAGAAAGTATCTCTGTTTGTTTGTCTGATACAAGATAGGGAAAAAATTTCAACCTTCTTGGTCTGATACGTTTTCAAGTCTGAACCGCTATAGAGATTTCGATAAGATTTGGCATGGAGATAGATTCTATATTGAGGAAGCACATATACATTTTGTCCATATTTTGTCTACAAAAAGAACTAACTAAAGAGGGTGAAATAGGAGATGTAAGTTTTTATAGGGAACCTATCATTTCTCAGGTTGGTGGTATGAAAATTCATATTACCTATAATACCTGCCTATATTAAGGCTTTTGGTAAGAAATAAATAAAAATAATAATCTATTATACACATAATGAAGACAAACACAGAATATACGCTGATTAGTTAAGTTATCATTACCAATCAGTGTTGCCACCTTAGTTTTAGTAATAGGGGCAGTTGAAGAAGCTAAAAAGGGCTAGATCGGGCTCTTTGACTACCTACTTTATCGGGCTAGATGGAGCACAAATTAACAAGAAAACACTTGCCGTAAAAAAAAAGGCTAAAAAAACACCTTAACAATTACAATCATGTATTTCAATTATGTATTTATTGAATCACAATAACATTTTTCAAAATTAAACAGAATTTGAATTTTTTAATTTTTTTTATTTTATTTTATTATTCTTAGGAAGATTAACAGCTTTTATTAAATACTAAACACAACCTTAAATAACTGTAAGCTAATTACAAATCTCCACCTAATATATTAACCAATTTAATAGGTTCAAATTTTTTTTATTTTATTTAGTTATTTAACAAACTAAACCCGGGTCGGCGATGTTAGCATGGCGCAAATTTCAGATTTTGGTGCAATATTTTTATGAAAATGAAAAGCCTGAAAAGGGCTAGATAGCCCTTTCCGGGCTTAATCATTAAACAACGAGTTCACTTACAGTAAAAACTGCTAGATCTAGGCCCCAAAAGGGCTAAGGTGGCAACACTGTTACCAATTTGGTTACAATTACAACTTAGGTACAGCTGAGTGCGAAGGAGGGTTGTAATTGTGCTCGTAGTTCGACAAAATTCGGCTATTGCGGGGGAATCCGCGAAGCGTGTTTCTCTGCATGGCACCGCACGTGTTGGCCACGCTGCGCTGCCCTTTCGACTAACCTCGAGACAAAACGTGGCACGTGTTTGTTACATACGAGTATAGCTCAGAGATAAACAGGGCTGAGCGACGACGTAGGTTGCACTTTTATCACTCCTTAGATTTTACATTACTTTCGAACTCCACGCTGACGGTTTTTTGATCAGACCTTAAAATTTAATATCTTTCTCTAAGGACCAAATATAGGAACAGCAAAAAAAATATGTGCTGCTCTACACAAAATTGTTATGTAAACCTATTCGATTCAAATATACATTTGATATTTTTTGATGACAGCCGATATTTTTTCCGCGATTTGAATTTGGCACCATAGTGAAAAAACAGTTTGATGGTCTTATACCTAATTCGTTAACAAAACTGGTTCATTAAGAAGGACCCTATAGATACAATCAACTGTAAATTGTTTGAGTTTTCCTATTTTCTGGCAACCCTGCGCATGAGTTGAGCCGCACACAGTAAACGCTGATCGTTTCCTTCCTGTGAACCAACACATACGCCTACATTTTTAACAGAATTATAACTACGCCCGGTTTTTTAGAACATTCGTCGAGGGAGAGGGGTCTAAATATTGTGACGTAATTATTATGGCATGGAATAAGTTAATTGTGGGGTACCTACTGAGATTTTCATGAAGATATAGGCACGTAGATTTCAGGAGTCAAAAAACTTGCTCTGTGATAGTAGTACTTACCTGACTACCTACCTCGTTTGTTTTTTTAATTTTTGCTCTTGTCCTCTTTCATATACTTTTCATGATCTGAAAGGACAAACCAACAGAAAAATACACAATTTCGATTTTATTAGTTACTTATACCGTTATTGGTACCTCTACCCCTCTACCTAAAATATGCTATTATTATTAGACCGGAGGATATTCTTAGCTTGTCTGACAACAGGTCCTCTGCAAAAAAAGCTTATTATAAATTCGATGATTATTTATTATGTTATGATTTATGAATGACCAAAATGCCTGGCCTTGACAAAGTTATACCTACTTACCTACGTTATGTAATTCAATTTTGTAGAAAGATTAGGCATACATTTATATGTTGTCAATTACAAGTAACCCTGTATACTATTATTAGTATGCAGGGTTACTTGTTATTGACAACATTTCATTTATCATTCGTTAGTGAAATACGAAAACCATTTCGAGATTTTTGGATGCTTATCATGATAAATATTTTTATTAATTTTTTTATGTAATAGTTTCAAAATATTTTGAAAAAACAATAAATAATACAGAGGTAGGCATCACCCATCAGATTCTTTGCCTTCTGATGAGCAGGTAAATTAAAAAAAAAAGTCTTGACGCTGACAAGTTGACAACATTTATGTCAAACTGTCAAACCAACGACAAAACGGTGTGCGTTCCGAATCACGCTACGATAAATGTCGATCCGATTTGACGTGAGCGCGACCACGATCAAAAACGTGACTTCATCATGACGTCACTACCGACGCCATCTTGCAATAACAGTGCTCACAGCTCGGAGCGTTAGCTCTGTGACCGAGTTATTAAAAGAGTTGTAGTAAATTTTCGAGTGAATTTTTAAGTGACGTTTGACAGTTTTGTAGTTGTAATTAATTTTTGGTTTGTTCAAGTCCCGATTTAGGTTTCTTTAGTAGCATTGAGTTTGATCATGTACTAAAAATGGCGAATAAAAGATTTATAACGATTTAGTGATGAAAAAAATAATAGGAATATTTGAATGTTGTGATGTGAACGGTGTGAACGCGATATCTAGCGTTCCGAATTGGTAGGACGCTATCAGCACTGTAAGCGCGATAACACAATTGGATCGGGTGCCCGCGCGCAACTGTTGGCGTGATTCGGAACGCACCGTAAGCAAATGTCAATTTCTTTTTTATATTTTGGGCAGAGCATTTGCAGAGCATGGGCAAAGGTACTGTAACTTATGTACGTCAAACATTTTTTTTGTAGATATTTTCTCTGAAACGAAAGAAAACTAGGAAAAAATAAAAAAATATGGGTCTCGTATTTAACGGTAAACTCCATAACGCAAATAAAAATAATGCTTTAAAATTTTGAAATGTTGTCAATTCGACGTATACCTTTCAGGACGTTAAAGGGCAGTCTAAATGCAATTATGTGAACCCCCTTATGTGGGGTCGGAAATTAATAGTTTTCGAGATATTTGGAAATTAAGGTTTTTACCAAAAAACCCATTTTTTCACATTATTTCCTAAATAAAAAAAAAGCTTATTCTATGGCGTCGATTTGAATTTTATTTCATAGCTAACACTTTTTCCGAGATTTTTTTGCAATGTCCGATCATACCGAGCAATTCAAAATAAATCAATAAAAATTAGAAAGTCTTGAAATCATGCGTTTTTTCCATAGATTTATATATTACTAGCGTAAGGATAGGCCCCTCAGAATATTTTACAAAAACCTTCTTCATAGAAACAAAAATTTGCGCCATCTGTCATAACTCGTATACGAACTATATCGTGTCATATATTTGTAGTGCTCTAAATTGACATTTTTCCTTGCATTTTAGAGCCAACGAACTGGGGACAATAGTCAAGCTCATAGGCCATGTCCTTACGCTAGTAATATATATGTCTTTGGTTTTTTCTCAAAAAAATTGTACATCAAAAAATGTGCGTTTTACTGAAACAACTTCTTCGTTTTGTTAGCTTTCTAAAAAGGTAAATGTTCTAGGAATAAAGGGAATTACAATGTCAAAAAAGGTTATTTACTTATAGTACGTGATACGTAGAGGATGTGGTAGAGGCAAAATTCTCTTGGAGAAAAAATTTACGAAAATTCTTTAGATGACATTATCAATTAATTTACTTACTCAGAGTGAGCCCCTCGGTTACGAACACATACACGCAAGCACTTTCTAAGTTCACTTTAAGTAACTCTTGAAATAAAGGTAAAATCTCATTACCTCCGCTGCGTTTATTATAAGCTGCCTTAAGTATTCTACGTTGTTTACTGGGGTTTGATAAACAAGGTCTTTCATTGTGTCCCGAGACATAAAAATTACATTAAGTCGGCGCTTCTTGCAGGCCAAGGAGTGGAACTCCTCTACTAATCCCTCAAATGGTTACGTTGCTTAACCTATGCTTTAGGTACCTATAATTATAGCCCTCACCTACAGTCGATATCGGGCATGTCTACAGTAATACGATCAAAGTATGTCCCTACAAAAATCTCCATGTATACAAAAGGATTTACTTAGTCGTTTTTTTATTCAACTCCGTCCCGCGCCCGCATGGCCATGTTTGCACTATAACTTATACGTAGGTAGGTACTTACAATACTGAAATGTTGTAGTGCTACAGAGGGAGAATTTTTACAGATTTAAAATGCGAATAACTTTTAACTAAGTATCAAAATAATGAAATTATTGTTTCAATCTAATTATTTTGTGATGAATTAGTTGGGGTGTAGGAGGTTTTGCGCTTATTCATTAACACTCTCTATACTATATTATACAGGTTGTTACAAAAGTAAAAATAAACATTTCAAACTTTTATGGGGTTGTTGAGACCATCAAACTAAACAACTTTCACTATAGGACCAACATCGAAATCGTGAAAAAAAAAATTTTTACCCATACATTTACCTCGAGTAGATCTGTAGTTTAGTATGGAACATCGCAAACGCATCGCATCATGGTGATTATGGCAAATCTCCTCATTTTGGGGGAGGTCTATGTCCATCAGTGTACGTCTATCGGCTGATATGATGATGATGATGGAACATCCGATTTTTTTTCCGGATTTCGATATTATACCCATATAGTGAAAGTTGTTCAGTTTGATAGCATGAATTCAACGTTTCAGTATTTGCTAGGCTGTCACTTACACTTACACCCTGTATAAGTAAATAATTCTCTAATTGACAGTGAAAACCGTATCAAAATCTTTGACGTGGATTAGAAAAAGTACCTAAACGAAGAAACAGAAATGATGAGATGATATTTAGAGTTTTATTTAGGCTTCATCTGTGTATAGGTCCCAATATTAGTGTCGGTGTCGGTCATAAGAAGGACCGGACCCCATACACCGTTGAATTTTTCTTCTCGATCCAAATACCCTCGGTATTCGTTTGGTATGGTATTAGTATTATGTTACACGCGTCACTTGACTGTGTTTCACTTCACCCCGATGTGTTGGCGGGATGAACAATCTTGATAGTTGTTTGTTGTAGTAGAGTTTCTGGCCGCATCTTCTCTACAACCGAACGTCGTCCGACGCGGTGGTATATTAAAAAAAATTACGCAAGAAAGATATCACTATGTGATATTATTTTAAATAATCAATACAATAAACAATAAATTATTGTATCTATTATAGTTAGTTATAAATTATTGTTAAATTTTCTATAAATATAATCACGTCTCATAATCATTTTAAATAACATTTTTTAGTTTGATAGTTTCTCTTTAGAGACAGGGATTTAACAAATTGGTAACTAATGTTTGTAAAGCTCAGAAAATAGTTGCGTAGTAGACGATTTGTAGGGTATCGTACCAGATAGGCAAAAAAAGGTAATGACAGTAGGTATAAGAAACACTATAGTATACCTACTACATAATAAGTATTATAATGGTGTCACTATGGTGTCACTTCTGGGCCTAGCTATCATAGTAGATTATCTTGGTAGGTCTAAGGTAACTTCTGAAGCTATCGACAACAAAGGTATAGTAGTGGCACATAAATTGACCAGCAAATTATATAAGCAGATAAAGAACCTGTTCAAACGAATAAAGGGTCTATCAGATTCAACTGAACCAGTGGAAAGATTAGACCAGTTATAAATTTTCGACAAAGTAACATTTCTAATGTCGTAGATAGATGCTAGTAGAAATGACAGAATGTCATAGACATAGGAAGTACTGCGTAGAATGTATGGATTTGACATTGGCGATCGAAATGTTTTGACGTTTGCTTTCGTCACCATACCACAGAATAAATACTAGTACTAACCATACGTCTCAAATCCATAATTTTTTTGTTTTCAACATACTTTGTCTAGGGGCCAAGACTACCTTCTTGCGCTCGATAATCTTTAGAAATAAAAAAAAGTCTTTGGATCATTTCAGCTCGTGTAAGCGAAAAAAATTTCGTCTATGTTTCAGCTGCATAAAAGTACTAGTATTTATTCCGCGACAAAAGTACTTTATTTACGAAAATTAAATGAAACTTCCGCAGTTGTCAAAACTGAACGCCACACGAAAAGGTTGCGGATCCGAATTTCACAGTCCTTCCATAAAATATTAAAACTACTTTCAAATCGTTAAGATCGTAACAATATCTCAGTCCCTAAAATTGAAAAATAACTAACTAGTGACGCCGAACGTCGACGACGAAGAAGTTACAATACAGTTCGTGGCACCATGGTAGGTCCCAACTTTTTGAAGTGATTTTTTTTTATATTAAGCGTTTCATTGCAAACGTTTTACAAGGAACCATCAAAACATGTTATTCGCTTAACGAAATGGCACGTTGCAGGGCTGAGCCACACAGAGCGGTGATTACACAAGCCTAATTCGATAAATAGGGCTCCCCTGCCGTCCCTGCTTGAACCACCCTGCACAATTTGCTAGTCTGTGCTGACTAATACCATTTATTGTTTCTATAGCCACAATCGTTTCGAGATCTTTTTCGACAAGTGGACAATTAAAAAAGGCAGGATACACTCGTATAAAACTTTTCAATATATCTATCTAACTAAACTATTATAAAACTGTAATAGAAGTGTCTGTCTGTACATTGAAGATATTTACCATAAAAAGATTACGATACGATTTTTAGGTGTCCCTGATTCCAAATCACCAATTGTTGGTTTTTTTGTCTGTCGGTTTGTTTGTTTGTTTGTTTATTTGTGTGTTTGTTTGATCGAGCATCACACAAAAACTACTGAACCGATTTTGATGAAACATTTTTTGTTTGATAGCTTATGATCTGACTTAAAATCTGGTATATAATTTAAATGTCAACGCAGACGAAGTCGCGGGTAACAGCTAGTAAAACATAAAGGTAAACCAAAATAAATTTAAATCCTTAGTAAAGAATGGTGACGAATTTGGACAGTCTGTTTTAAAGGTTAAATTAAAAGCCATCCATAATTAGTGCTGGGTCATAATTAATGTATCCAGAAAATATTAAGGATACTTTTTAAAAACTTCCACGTCCTAAAAGTTTTAGATTTAATAAAAGCCTAGTAATTTAATATGCTAGTAATTCGGTCAGCCACGCCACGGTAAAACCACACTAAACTCTCTTCGTATGCTCATAATTCCTTTTGACTGGAAATAAACGGAGATTACCATCTGTTACTACGGTGTGAATGGAAACTTTCATCTAAACTAAATTAAAATACTTATTTGTTTTAAATAATTCCTTTTTCCATTCCCTTCCCCTCTCCTCTCCCTCCCTCCCACATTGTCGACATTTCCTGCGCAGCCGCAGCCGGTCAGCGCACGCGCCGCGCCACGCTTCGTTACCAATAAGCATGATTTACCTCGATCGCGATCTGACACGCTGGACAACGCGATTTATCCTTCACAAGAAATCACCCGCGGCTGTACGTGCGCAGGATTCATCATCAGAAGGTGACACTTATGGTCGTTGTTCATATTGTGTGCATTTTCGAAAATATTTAGGATTATTTTAGGACCCACCACGGGTGGGTAATACTTCCGATAAAACGAAAACAATTTTTGTAATCAATTGTTAAAGATCTATTTATAAAACAGTTTCGTGACTGACTGACTGCCAAGCCTAAACCGGTGAAGATAGAAACATGCAATTTAGAATATTACGTACCTACATTTGGTACATTACTGGTTTTTAATAAATTGATAACCAGACAGACAGCTATAAGGTACCTACCTACTTGGAGCACCATTTGAACCTCGTCCTCTTTATACCTACTTATATAAGATTGAGGTAAGCCCTTTGATTTACGCAGTGATAGCGCTGCACGCTGCACTGATGCAAAAGTGTTTTTCAATTATCTTACATTGTCACATCAACATGGACCTCCGAAAATATACTGCGAATCCGACCCGAGGCAGAACTAAAAGGATTTTAATAACGCAGGAGGCTGTAAATCAAAATTTGATTATGAGAATACAGCCAAAAGTGCTCCATCTCGATTGTGGAGGTATGTTTCGTAGTCATAACTCAGCAGCCAGGCGGTGATAGCAGCTTAAAATGTAGTTCGATATTGCCAAAGAAATTCGCTTTCATTATAGTTAATTTATATACGTGGCCCTACTACTAAATACCTGAGTATTACAATGAAGCGGTTTAATGCGGTCCGACGCGACGCACGGCGTGGCGCGGCGCGTTGCCGCCGCGTGAAAAAATCTCTTCCATTCAGAAACGATGTGTGTAGGCTGACTGGTAGAGACAGGAAATTAGACCCATAATAATGCAAGGATCTTATAACAATGTTAATCTTAATCTTAACTGTTACAAAACTGTAACAGAAGAAGTGTGTCTGTACATTGAAGATATTTACATGAAAAAGATTACGATATGGTTTGTAGGTATCCTGGATTCCAAATCAATTTTTTTTTGAATTTTTGTCTGTCTGTTTGTTTGTTTGTATGTTTGTTGTTACAAACATACGAAATGCATCATGCAAATACTACGGAACCGATTTTGATGAAACTTTTTTATTTGATAGCTTATGATCTGACTTAAAATCTGGTATATAATTAACGCGGGCGAAGTCGCGGGTAAACTTTAGTATTATTATAATATCGGAGATAACGGAAAACTTTTTTTTTTAATTCATAAATGACATAATGCAGCAATGCATTATTTGCGATTGCTGTGTCTAGCACTGCAATTCTGCCAAAGTGGTTTAGTCTGTTATCTCAAGTGATGAACAAAAACGTATTCGAGGGATGTTCACAACTTTTATCTTGTTCCTATTTTGTACGAAATTATTTACCTACTTAATTAATAACAAAGAAAATAACATAACTTCAATAATGCCTTAGAAAGTGATACGTTTTCGTAACTATTTGAGAAAGCATCACATAAAAAGCGTAAATGGCCCGTATTAAGCACAATGTGAAATGTTTCTTCTTACGGTACTCGAACAAACAGCAATAAATACGAGAGTCCATATATCTGTCGACGGCCGACGAGCGTTTTTTACGACCGCGGGTCTATAAATCGCGCCGTGTGTAAACACCCCTCAACCCGAACCTTCACTGTTAGTGCTCTTACAGACGAGCGACACTGCGGTCGCAGAGGGTCGCGCGGCGGTTGCGCGACCGTAAAGTCTAAGAGTGCGACCCACGGCGAGCGCAAATTGTCGCTCGTCTCTAAGAGGGAGGTTACACGGTCAGTATTTCATCAGTCTGGTCATGTATATTTGATTTGAAGGGAAACTGAGTCGAGATTGACCCGACTAACATGGTGCTTCAGTATATCAGTTTCCCTTCAAATCAAATAAACATGACCAGACTGATGGACGAAATACTGAACGTGTAACCGGGCTCTAAGAACCCTTAGAGCGCTTACAGACGAGTGACACTTTGCGACCCACTACGGCGCGGCGCGGCGACCGCAAAGTGTCGCTCGTCTGTAAAAGCGCTTAGACCTTCTAGGCAGGGTATGCTTAAAATTGTTAATACCTATTATTATGATTCTTAGACCTTACTTAGGTACTATAATTTCTTTATAAGTGGAGTACTGATGCCATAGTATTAGTAGGTGGCCCAATGCTCTAAGCCGAGTTTTTTTTTTATTGGAGTTTTTAACCCTGAGGTTAATTCAGCCCAGGTCAAGCTGAGGTTCGTACTGCTACCGCATGCGTGTCTATACAGGGTGTAACAAAACACCCTAGTAATACTTAAGGGGGTACTATGGAGCAAACTTCGAAATCGCGAAAAAAAAATCTGCTATCCCATACATTTTATGATTTTAGTCGAGTTATGGTTTTACCTACTGCAGTTTCGTATGGAACAACTGTTTAGTTTTTCGCGATTGAAAGTTCAGTTTGATGGGCTGAAGCACCGGATTAAGTATTACTTGAGTGTTTTGTTACATCTTGTATACAACGTGTTAATGAATTAACGCAAAACCTCATACACCCCAACTGATTTATAACAAAATAATTGGATTGAAACAATAATTTCATTATTTTTGTAGTTAAAATTTAAAGTTATTCACATTTTAAGTTTTGAGGCACAAATGATTTGTTATCATTTCAGCACGAAAAGAAAGCGCTAACGTACTCATGGATACATTTTAATAATCTTGTTTTGGTAGTAAGTAGGGTGAGTGTGCCCGTGCGGTGGGTTGACATCGGGTTCAGTAAATTTTAAATTTTACAAAAACATTATTTAATATTTTGAAAAAAATTACCCATGTTGAAACCATGATAGTTCGATTCTGCTCTCGATTCTAAACAAACTACTTTCTAGTTTTGCGTTAATTCATTAACACGTTGTATAGGCGTGAAAAAGATCAGCGTAAAAATAATCAGCTATTTCATACATTTGAGCCGAATTATAATAGGCGTTGCCAGTAGTGTAGCGTGGGGGGGGGGGGGGGGGGGCAGGGGGGGCAAATGCCCTGGGCGGCACTTTAATAGGGGCAGTAAATTCGGGAAAAATATAGATTGATTGAGCTTATGTTTTTGTACCTATGTTAAAATCTCTGGCTCCAACCGATTCACTTCTTTTTAAGCATGGACAAACTAAAAGATGTCTGGCCACAACTTTTTTGGGCAAAAATAATTTCGAGCTCGCTGAGCTCGCTCCGTTATTTTTTGTTTAGGTAAAGAAGAGGTAAAGGGGCGGCAAAATCGGTCTGTGCTCCGCGGGTGCCAGAAACCCACGCGGCCACGCTACGCCACTCTGGGCGTTGCAGTTTGGTATGGAACAGCTGATTTATTTTTTGCCTATTCAGGTTTGCTTCCGTAGTAACTTGTTTTTTTATTTTTATTTTATTTAATATGGCACACCAATAGTATACATATTTAAACATTTACAATATCAAAGAAACAGTACAAATCTATTTCTAATACATATACATATTACAGGTGCACACAGCATTGGCCATTTATACAAGTAATCTTTAAAAATATAATTAATCTATACAATATCTAATAAAATTTTAAAAATTTCAACATTTTAGCTAACAATCGAACAAACAAACAGGAAAATAACAACAATAATAAGTACAATAAAAGAGAATAATAACATTTGTTGCGACTGTTACCATCACACTATTGGTTGGTGGACAAATGCCTCAGCACCTTGGATTTAAACCGATTCAGAGAGTCGTCAAAAATGTCCAGATCCTGAATCTCTTCACCAACGCGGTTGTATTCGCGACATATTCTTATGAGCGGTGAACTCAGACCTACGTTTGTCCTGCAGTAAGGTGTATGGAAAGTTCTCGCCATAGGATATCTGGGTAGACGGTGCGGGACCGAGAGTGGCATCCCGCCAATGATCTGCGAGCAATCGATGTTACCATTTGCGACTTTGTGCAGAAGGCTTACATCCTGCAATATGCGTCGATTCCGGAGAGAGAGCGTCTTAAAGAAGGTCAACCGCTGGTTGTAAGGGCACCTGTGCGAGATACCCGACGACATGAATGCTATGTGTCTCGTGAACGCACGCTGTATGCTTTCGACACGCTGGGACTGAACACTGTAGAATGGATTGCATACCGTGCAGGCATACTCGAGGTGACATCGAACCAATGCATTGCACAGAATCATTCGCGCCTTTATCGTACGGAATCCCTTCGTGTTACGCTTGAGAAACCCCAGCATTGGCGCAGATTTCCTCACAATGTGGTCAATGTGGGAGGTAAATTGCAGTTCTTTGTCTATGATTACTCCTAAATCGCGCATCTCATTTACCTCCTCCAATCTAACATCGTCAAGTGTGTATTGCGATACGGTTGGCAGTAGTTTCCTCGTGTATTTAATGTGAAAACATTTATTGGTATTGAGAATCATGCCGTTGCTAGAACACCACTGTTTTATTTTGTCTAGATCGCTCTGTATCAAAAATGAGTCCGCTAATGAGTGCACTGTCCTATATATTTTCAAATCGTCCGCGAACATGGCAAATTTGGAATGTTGTATCTGATTGGTTATATCGTTAATAAATAAAGAAAAAAGAATCGGTCCCAGGTGTGACCCCTGCGGTACTCCCGATAGGGCGTAGTAAACCTGGGACTGGTGACCATTCACAACTACTTCTTGTGGTCTACTGTCTAGATACGATCCAAACCAGCAGAGCAGGGATCCAAAGATACCAAACGATTCCAACTTTGAAAGTAACAAGGAGTGGTTAACTTTATCGAAGGCGCTGCTAAAGTCAGTGTAGACGGCATCGATTTGAAGGCCCCTGTCAATATCAGCAGCCAAATCGGAAACAAAGGACATCAAATTTGTTTGCACAGAGAGCGACCGCTCTTGAAGCCATGCTGACAAGGTGATAGTAATGGATCAATATGTCGAGCAATAATGGGATATAACAAACATTCAAATAATTTTGAAAAGCATGAAAGAATGGAGATTGGCCGATAATTAGAGATGTTGCTCCGATCTCCCTTTTTGTAAAGGGGAACAATCCTTGCCTTTTTCCATTCATCAGGGAATATCCCATCACAGAGCGAACGATTAATTATTATGGAGAGAGGTTTAGCCAATACAGATGCGCAGCGCTGAATGAAAATTGGAGGGATACCGTCAGGGCCCGCACTCTTTGTAATATTCAGTTTACGTATTTTTTTAAGAACATCCTCCTCAGAGAAGCTAACCTGACCTATGGCCTGATAAGGAGTAGATGGTGTAACGTGGGAATCAATTTGACTTCTAGTGTACACAGTGGAAAACTGATGGGCAAATAGATTCGCAACATCCGTTCCAGTGCTAGCAGACACGTTATTCAAGTGCATATTTGCTGGAATGCACGAATCGCCCTTTCGTTTCTGTTTAATATACTGCCAGAAAGCTTTTGGGTTTTTCATTATGTCGTTTTCTAGTTTAATCTTTTTAAGCAGCCTATCGCATCGGCTACGTAGCCGTTCGTACTCTAACCTATCCCTAGGATTATTATACTTTCGATACTTTCTCCTTATTTTTTCTTGTTCAGTTTGATGGAGAATTTCTTAGTTTAAAGGGATGCTAATGACTTCAAATTCACCCTGAAGGTATATCTTATTGTTTTTTCTATTCTGCAAAAGCTAGTAGTAGGTACCTACCAATTATAAGACATCATTCAGGTTATTGTGAAATTGAGTGCATCTAGCTTAAGACTTATTTAATTAGTTAGTTTCAATTTAGGACGTAGATATAGGTACTCTAGGTTACCTACTTACTAAAGAAGGGATGTCATATCAGGGTGTGAATAGAATTTACTAATGATTAAGAACATTTTAGAAAAACAAACAAAGATATAATACATCTCACAGCTAACTGAAAGGAGAGTATAGGTAGGTATGGAGGTGCTACTTGGGATGTTCCTCCATTGAAAAGGGAAGATCTTCCACCAGGCCTTGTGTGAAGCCTGGGGACCGGCCGTGGTCCAACAGTTCTTAGTTGGACCTTCTCTATACATATATCGAATCTCTGTGATTATTTCTCTTGCGCGATTTATGTCTCGCATTCGATTGTGAACCTTATGTGTAGTAGGTTACGAGTTGCATATTTACGATGAACGTTGTCTTTGTATGGAGCATATTTCCGTGAGCGACGGTATCGCCATCTGTGGGCATCTTTGCTATAACTTGTGGGTGCTAGACATCTGTAGTAGTTCCCCACATAGGTATTTCTAAAAAACGCTTCTGTAATAGAAAAGATTTGCATGCGTATTACAACCGAATGAATGACAATTGTTTAGTTAGTCCGGGGTTCGATTCCCGCTCATCAGGCCGCGGTAGCGCCTCATTACGCGGTGGGTTATTCAAATTTATTCAGTTCGGCTTTGCTCTGATCGGGGAGGTAGGGGTAGGGTACCGGGAGGACAACCGGCAATGCTACAAATTATTCATTGAACTTACTGCGTAGGTACATTATTTTCATATCTACACATTGGGGCTACGAGCATATCGTCCTGTTTCGCTCTTCTTTTTGCTATTATCCGGGGCGAACGTAACTATGGGGTTAATGTAATTGTGGTTAATGTAATTGGGATTTTTCTCGGTTTATTAATTTTTATAAAAGCGCCTTCCATAGCCGCATTACGTATAGTTTTTTCTCGATGCTTATACGCAGTCTTTTCCGCAGACGCGACGTCATGTCTTTTTAACACGCTTATTAAAGTCTTTTTGACAGGTAGACTACCTCCCCTACCATTTTACGGAGCGAAAAAACATAGGTAGACACCTATGGAGGGATTTCTGTTGACTAGTCCATTAGGTGTGTACTGGTAGGTACTTACGTTTTCAAAAAATATGTAGTTTTACCCACAGACGTCATATAAAGTTTTACCTGTAGTTTTACATGAAAATAATATAGGTATGAAAATGAAATGAAAAAATAAAAAACAGTAAACATAAATATTTTTGATATTGCTTTATTGACATTAGAGACGAGACATTTGGTGTGTGCTCAGCCGTTTCCTAACTGGAGGAGCCCAAACTTGATATGTTTTGAAAATACTTTTTGGATTTTTAGAAAGTAAGTGACTGAAAGGTTTTTTTTTAATTGGCACATGAAGCCCTTTCATTTGATACATACATCTGAATTTTTTTAACCCCATATAAAAAATTTATGAACTTCTCACTTCCCACTAACGGGAATATTTTATAACTGCTGGTCAATATTATTGTTTTTACCTAAAGTATCTGTGTACCAAACGGATATCCTGTACATCGACTTGCAGTTTTTTCTATCGATTTTGGCGTTGTAGACTACTTAGTAACTGTTTTATACGTAAAATGAAAATCGCTTTATCAGCCTTTATTTTATTTAGTAACACTATTTTAAAGACCTTAAAATTTCCACACTCAGCCTTTATTTTTACAAGCCGATATCTCAAAATTTCCACAAGTTACCACTGTGTCTGCAAACTTGTTCATTCGCAGTGAGTTCGTTACTCGTCTTGTACCCGTAACGAACTGTTTGCAGCCCACGGGGGCAGGTAATCTAATCTCAACCCCCTATCCCCTTATATCTCACCCCCTCGTCGTCCCGTCCCCCGCTGTATACCCGCTGAATGTAACGTTTGTGCTGTTTATTTCAGTATCAGAGACGGTCAAGACGTGACAGGAATAAGCTTTTGTTGGTCGATAGCAAACCTACAGGGTGCTCGATGAGTACCTACTCATTGCTTTGTTTATAAGAATACAGCCAGTTACCTAATAAAGTAAGTATTTATTTTATTTATTTACTTCCTGGAGAACATAGGGTGAAATTGATGTCTACCCATCAACTTTTACTATAACAGATCGGAGTGAAAAAATCTGCTGTTCCATTACTAAACTGCAATGCCTGCCTACTCAAATGTATAGGTATTCTAAAAAAATATTTAGTACGAATCGGCCTGGACGGGGATCGAACCACTCCAGGAACAATCCTCCTACACGCGGCAGGCAAGGTTGCTTGCTACTGGACCACCGCGGCCTTTTTGCCGAAAGAGAGAGATTTTTTCTAGAGTACCTAAAACACATGTTACCAGATGATGCTATTAAGATAGGTATTTAGAAATAATACTGACAAGATAAGTAGATTAATGATAGTCTCACGAGAAATAAAGGGGCTCACAATCACAAGGACACAAAGATCTAATACCCCCATGTTTACAAAGGCATCACGCCCGCGTATTTCAGCACAGAACAAACTTTATTTTATTGCACAACAGTAACAACTTTATCCGTTTGTTTCTTCCACACTTAGCCCTTTACAATAAGACTTAAATTTGAACGCAGCAGATGTAGCACATGTTTATTAAGCTTCGTATTCGAAATCAGTGAGATGGGCGAACGTTGCGTTTCAATGTAGCTCTCACGCAAATCAGTCACTCGGTCATTAATACACTCAATAGTGACCGAATGACGCGATCATTGTTCAAAAAATTATCTAATTCGAAAATTGAACGCGTGTGCCTCTTGTTAGAAACCACTGAACGATCAAAGGCTCTTTCACTCAGTTGCAAAAACGCTCATTAAAGTTAATCCTCCATTAAATCTCTTGCTGGCACTTTTTTCTTGTTGACGTAGTAAACGCTAGGAAGAGATTTAATGGAGGATTAACTCTAATGATAATGAGCGTTTCTGCAACTGAGTGTTTATCTTATACACTCAGTTGCAGAAACGCTCATTAAAGTTAATCCTCCATTAAATCTGTTGCTGTCACTTTTTGTCTTGTTGGCGTAGTAAACGCAAGCAAGATGGAGGATTAACTCTAATGATAATGAGCGTTTGTGCAACTGAGTGTAAGTCACTTTGATCAATTCAATTATTTATACATAGCCTATAGGCACAGTATAAGAAAGAGTATCTATTACTAGATACTATAGGTATTTAATTGTTCGTGAGTAAGAAAACTGCTCTACACCTAGCCACACCAAAAACTGGCGTCTTCATTATGGGTTTTCTTAACTTTTAATATTGTCGTCTTGGATAAATTACCTATATGTCAAGATAGACAGTCAATGGTAAGAACGCGTCGAAAAAAATTGCATCCAACTTCTAAATTACAGAAGTCTGTGGCCTGGCCTCTAAACCCTATCCCTATCCATATACGCGCATACCTAACTAAACATAATTTGTATGATGCCTCACCACACTATAACCTAAGAAATTTGGCCCCTTTTGTTTTATAAAAGCGTGAGGCTCATTCTAGACATATGCCTACTTTTTCTAAGATTATCGTCTACCAACAGATTATTTGATCTACTAGTCTAGGAAAACGCCTCATTACCTATGTTCTTTTTTTCTTCAAAGCAGTCATAATTTATTGTATGGTGTATATGTACCTATTAAGTTTCAAATAAAATATCGTTGTCTAGTTTTTGTAGCAAATTAGTCTTAAAGTCTCTCGGGATATTCTAACCGAAAACAATTGATACAAACGACTAGTTACACACTAACAAGTCTCTTGAGACGTGGACCTTACGTTGCTGCATTGTACAGAATAGAAACTCAGCAATCACTAGAGCTTGAAAGTCGTAATCATGGGAAACGAACCTAGTTGTACGAAGATAAAGTTCAAAAATGCTTTATTGCTGCTTTGCAACTTTGCGTTGGGACTTAGGATGGCGTAAACTTTACGAAACCGCTTCTGTAGTTACATATTTAAATTTTAAACTGAGATGGCTTATACAATTTTATGACGAAAATTTGGAATTGATAGACTAGCCATCTCGTGATTTATATCTTCAATCGTTCGTAGCTTTCTCGCATCACACTTACAATGCTACATTTTAGCTTCATGCGATCGGAAGCTCAGTAAAATCCAGTTACAGATAAAAAATGGGGAGTAAAGAGTCGAGGGGGCCGCTACAGGGGGCGCGGGCGGGAAGGGGGCGCGTTGTAATCGCATTGGTTCGGTCGGGTGCGCGCGCGCGTCCCGTGTAATCTCGTTGTCCTAATAGTCTTAAGGCGCACAAAGGGCCGATCAAACGCACCAATTTGACGCGCCAAATGTCGCCACCGCAATTTGGCGATGCTGCATTCCTGGATAAAGGATTATAAATTTTTAACTCTATCCTTATTCTGCAGAGCTAGGATTTTATGTAGAGCTTTGAAAACTCCGATAAAACAGTATAAAGAATAATTCAACTGATCTGTGTGAGCCCTGTGAACATATACAGGGTGTTAGGGTAAACAGTTGCATTACTTTAAGGGCTATTCTGCTGCCTTTGATTTTTTTTTTAATGATATTATGACAATACAATACAATAACAGCAGCAAGTGCAAATTTAGGTTCGGAGAACTGTCATGCTAGCGAAAACTTTCTCAAAGAAATATATAGGAAATTCGCAAAAAAAATTGTATTGCATAAATTGGGTTGTATAATTTTTCCATCGTTTTAAGTAAAGGCGCCACCCCTCAATCGGTTACTGTTTGGGCGGGCCTTATATTCTGGTCCTATAAATTAAGACAATTTAATATCACCAGTCTATCGAACAAAATAAAAGAAAATAAACATGACAAGTCATTTAAAATTATAAATCGAACATGTTGTTGTAGCACCCCAGCAATGTTAACATCAGCAAAACAAACAAAACCCATTTCTGTTTTCAGGACATATTATAATAAGAAAAATAAACAGTTGAACTGCGACAAACAATTGGAATTAGCATGGCGCTAGAATTGCAGTTGCTGATTTTGCTAAGTTGTGTTTACGTAATTACTTGCACTGATAATTTTGTATGCTGGCATATCTATATAAATCGTTTTTTATATACCTATACTTATTTCCTATTTTAATATTTTAGTCTTAAAGCAAAACACTCTAGTAATATTTAAATGGGTGGTTTGGACTTTAGACGATCAAACTGTACAAATTTTACTAAATTGAGAACATTTCATTTTAAGAAAGGTACCAAAATTAGAAAACCATTTGGAGATTATCTGATTCAACGCTTATATCAAAATTATCAGATTTTGCTATCTATTATTTCTCGAGTTATTTGGAAAATACTGAAAAATAAAATAGAGGTTGAATGAGATTAATATTCCATTTCCTGCTTGGCTTTTCTATTGTACTTATTTGATAGTTTTTATTTCTAATTTTATTGCGGCCAAGGTATTAATAGTCACAAATCCAACGTTTATCAGAAAATTCAAAAGTAAATTAAAAATAGAAATATCGGTCAAAAATTAAATCGGAAAAATACTGATCTCTTATTTTTTAACCTACTTTTATATTTTTTATTAAAAACAGGTGGTTAAAAAAATTTTATGTTGTCAATTAAAACCTCATAACCATAAGACACGAAATTGGTACAATACTCCCATCATTATTTCTACTAAATTCGACAGCGAATGGCTTAAAATTAAACCGAAGGCGTACGGGCAAAGTATCGTACTGACTAGGAACCTGATAACGTAATAGATAACGTATAAAAGCTAGTTTATTTTTGCATTGAATTGTTATTGATGAAATTCGGTTTGATGATAAGCTTATTTTTCTTTTACATACTGAATATTGTAACAAAAACACTCCTATAACAAAGTTAGTAAAATTTAATAAAGAATAAAGGCATGGTTTAGTGGCGATTGTCGTCGGTTTGCATCGCGTGGGACTCCCCGGGGCAACTAAATGTCGTTAATGGTCCCTCGGCAGCTCTCCATTGTGTCTACGTGTGTGCTCTATTGACTCAGAACGACCTACCGAACCCCCTACAATGATGACACTGTATTAAATACCATTTATTGCCCCGTGATTTGCACTCATTTAAACAAGCGGCGAAATGCCAATGGATTTATATTTTATTTCCATCTCAAAAATCTCAGTGCGATTAATTCTGATAGTTTGTGTAACGTTCTATAGAAATATAAAATAATGGTAGAAAAATCCAAACTGATAAAGAAGTAAACTTTCTTTTGGTTTCCCTTTTTGTCTATCAGCCATTCAGCATTCATGAGGCGTCGGGTAAATCATTGGGTGCGGACAAGCCAAGGGCTGATTGTTAATTTGCTGTTCACCTCCCCCGGGGCCCGCGTGATACTCCCTCGCCTTATGGACGATACTGCGCTAAACTTATAAGTACACAAATATTTATGTTCCAACAAGATAAATAGCTACTTAATTGAATTTAGTTCTGTTTCGATACAAGATAATAATATATTAACGTGAATTTTCAAAATTAATACACAGGGTCCTACGTAAAATGCTGACGGTTTTTTTAGGACCAGACCATCAAACTAAACAATTTTCTCCGTGGGACCAACGTCGAAATCGCGATAAAAAAAAACTTCTGTTCCATACAAAACTGTAATCCTACTCGGCCTAAATGTATGGGACAGCTGATTTTCCCCCCCGATTTCGACGTTTGTCATAGAAAAAGAGGATCAGTTTGATGGACCGATGTTCAAAAATCGTCAGCACTGTATTTAGTGAAATATACGCTGAATTATACTATTAACTTTTATTGACTTTAATTTCAAAACCTGTGTAGATAATTATTAAGCACAAGTGTCTAGAAGTGATCATTTCAAGTGATAACAACAGCTTTTACGTGACTATTCGTGCTTTTTTTGTTGCTGACACTTAGTTGGTACTTTGTTTTTATCTGGGTCCTAGAAAAAACACATTACTATTTACAAACAGCAAAAAAAGATTCGATATCTGTCTTATGTCTAGGACGTTGACATGAAACGCAATGTTGAATTGAAAATGTATAAAAGACAAAACCACGTTGCACCTGACATGACTCATTAACTGTAGAGAGTAGGTTAGGTAGACAAGAGCGAGTGATAGTTGCTAGGTGATCAGTCAGTCGCAGTGCACGTTATGAGGGTAGATAGCTATCTTTAGTCTACGACCACCGCTGCAGGTGATCTTCAAGCTGTGTTATTGTGTCACAATACAAATTGATTTGCTTTACAAACCGATTACATGTTTTACGCTACACTGACAGTGTATAGAAAAAATTACAGCATGTCAAAACAGTTCATTTCAAAGTAACAACTTGACTGTAAAAATTTTTACTTCTGATTTCCTATTAGAATTGCAAATTTTAGGAAGGTTCTGAATGAATCGATCCTTCCGGGTAACCCACCCCGTTTCCGGGTGTAATCAAATGGCAAAAAACCTTTTGAAAACTGAAAAGTATAATTAAAAGTGTATCTAACGTACCGGAAGTTCCTAGGGTGGCATGAATAGTAGATAATACTTATAATATTATTTTATCACAAAAACAGCGAGGAGCTTGCATCCTTCTGATTGTCGGAGGTTTTATACTGTGGTTTTATATGAGTTTGACCATAGCACAGTATAAGAAAGAGTATCTATGAATAGTTTGGTTTGACACATGAAATTAAAAGCTCGCCGTTTTTCAACGACGAATTTATAATGTTGTGACGATGTTTGCGCTTAGTGAATTGCATTGCAGATAATGGCAGATTGAGAAGAAGGAGAAACCTTCCTTCAAGAAGGAAGGGAGGAAGGAAGGTTTCTCCTTCAGACGTGATAGGAAGTCGTATATTTCTCAATCGTCGTCATTCGTCACTCGTCGTCATATTATTCAAATACATTTATTTTTTTATCTGTTGGCTTTCATGTTTTTAAAAATTACTGTCTACTGTCTATACAAACACAATTGTTTTTGTTTTAGGTTAAGGCCGGCTTGCACCAAAAAGTATTTTGGCTTAAATATGTTTATATGAGATCTACACAGCGATCAACTCTTTTTGGGGTAAGCCAGCTTGAATCTATTTATAAAGCAATGCTCAATGCTCTGGAGTGCGATTTTTGAATCTCATTCGCTGAGTTCAGCAGTTGAAAATGTCAAAATTACTGTGGAGATATGCATCTTTCTACTGCTGATTTGACTTTCGAAAATCATACTTCAGGAGTGCGATTTTTGAAAGTCAAATCAGCAGTAGAAAGATGCGTATCTCCACAGTAATTTTGACATTTTCAACTGCTGAACTCAGTGAATGAGATTCAAAAATCGCACTCCTGTACTCTTTATTGAATAAGTCGATTTTATATTAGATTTATAACAACAAAATTTCTAGTAAAGTCTGCTATTTTCCTAGTAAACTCTACTAATAAATACAAAAAACTATATTTCCATGAGGACTTATTTATTTTACATTTCATATCGTTCACTAGAATAGGTATCCCCTTAATATTGCACGTAATTTTTTTTGATGAATTTTTATTGATTTATGAACATTCACCAACATTATTGATGAAGGGCAACATAGGGTCCCTCTTAATATGCTGACGGTTTTTTAAGGCTATGATCCGACCATCAAACTGAACAACTTACTCTATGGGACAAACATCGAAACCGCGGAAGAAAAATGCCGTTGCATACAAAACAGATGATTTCTTTTCGCGATTTAGTTTTTGGTCCAAAAGAGAAAATTATTCAGTTTGATGATCATCAGGATTTCCTTTGTAAATATATAATTTTAATTTTGTCAAAGAATATTCTAAGCGGCACATTGGAAGCTCTGCTCGCCTGCCTCTACTAATTGGAAGCTTAATAAAAGAGTCCTAAATTTACACACGCTACCCCAATAATCTGAATTCGACCCCAAAACAAGATAGCACGAAATTACAGTGACAAAACCAGTGAAGTGTCATCGTGGATGCAACAAGGGCGCTGATTGCGATCTCTACCGCTTCAGAGTTGCGACTTATTCCTCTACACATATACTTAGTCGCAATTATGCCATAGCTTCACTTTTGAATCTAAAAGTAGTTAAATGCGTACGGAAAGTATCCTTAAAAACCATTGATCCAATGTAAGAATTTGATGTACAGTGTTATTTAAAATTTTAGCAAATTTTTGTCTGAATTGATGTGTCTTAAAGATAGAGCAATAACAAAACAAAAGTGTATATTTATTTGATGTCCATTTTTGAATCTGCAATTTTTTGAGCGTTGCTTGTGCATCTATTTTTTATTCGTGGTTTAGAAGATATTATTTGAGCTCGAAGAATTTACTCTTAGAAAATTTTGATTTATCTCATCTCAAATCACTAATATTGATTAGTGCTAGCGGTGCGTAAATACAGCCGCTTGGCGCAGTGGTAGTTAGGAACATTTAGAATGATTTGACCCGTAGGTAGTGATTTTTGATTGACCCCTTAGGTGGCGGTTTTTGGGAGGGTGGGGGTGACCTATCCTTAAATTCTTAAAATTGATAATCAGGGAGACATTTTCGCATAATTTGTGGTCGCCGAATTCGATTTTGGAGTAACATTGATCCTCCGAAGTTCTATTTTAGATATTTAGGTGCGTAAGGGCGTTTTTGGGGAGAAATTTAAAAATTAAAACATTCGATAAACCGCTAGCACTAATTTTGTGAAAGTTTGAAGGTTTTCTTGTCACTCAATTAACTAAAACAGCTGAACAGATTTGGATAAAATTTTGTATATTTTCTGGATTAACACATAGGATACTATTAAGATCCATCCAGATCGCAGACGGAGTCGTAGGCAACAGCTAGTGAGACAATAAATTTAAAATATATGTTGATACTTTTTAAGGCCCAGCTCCATTTTTCTTGCAATGCTCTACAATAAAGAGTCCATAAAGATATCTTAGCTTTTAAGTTTACTATCTACTTACTTACTATCTAGGTACTTTATATTGTATACATTTATAAGTAAGGAAAGCAGTAGAGAATTGAGTAGTTCATATCTACTCCTATGTCTACTAACATGTAGTGGGGTGAATTTGGTATTATACGGGTACATATCTGGATATTTGCTTGCACCGATCGTCACATAATAGACAAGATATTCTTTCTTATACTGTGACATAGAGTTGGTTTCCAGCATGTTGCACGACGTCGACATGACTTGTAATTTTAGACATATGAAGTGACGTGATGTAAAAAAAGCGGTCAAGTGCGAGTCGAGCTACTCGCGCACCGAGGGTTTCGTACCACACCACTACAGAACACAAAATTATTAACTTAGAAAAAATAACTTTTTTTTGTCCGGGACCTTTAGCGCGAGACCGACTCACACTTGGCCGGTTTTTAGTATATGTTGTTATTTTGTAGAGTTTGCTCTATAATCACACAAAGTTTGACGCTTTTATGTATTACCGTTTTTACGATAGAGCGTGAAGAAAAAACGTTGTTAAAAACTAGTTTCTTGTTGAGAACCCCCTTAATTTTTAATTTTTTGACATTTTTAATATTTGTTAACAAATCCGCCGTAATAACGCATAATCTGAGAAAATTTCAACTACTTAGCTAGTACGGTTCACAAGTTACATCCCTAAATAGGTAGGACAGACGGACGGACAGACGGACGGACAGACGGACGGACGGACGGACGGACGGACGGACGGACGGACGGACAACGTAGGCTTAGTAATAGGGTCCCGTTTTCTCCCTTTGGATACGGAACCCTAAAAACATAAAATGGCGTGTAGATCGCAAGTTGCGACGTTACTTTCTTTTTATAGGCTAATTTGTACTGCAACGAATGCGTTGATGTATAAGACATCAACGAGTCCATCAGTCAAAAGAATAGTGGGTGTTTGTTGTGTTTAATGCTTAATTATGTAAGATATTTTGTCAATAATATATATTTAGATTTATATTAGATATTATTTAATTATTAGGTACGAAATGATAGTACAATTTTCTATTATATTCTAAACTAATATTATAAAAAGGAAAGATTTGTTTGTTTGTTTGTACTGAATATTAGGCTCCGAAACTATTGGACCGATCCGAATAATTCTTTCACCATTAGAATGCAACATTATCCGTGATGAATGTAGGATACGGGTAGGTATATTAGGGTATGGGTTTAAATAATAACCGCGTAACTGTAAAAAGAGTGTTACTTATTGTTTCTGCCTAACCTAAACCTAAGCCTAAAATTAGGACTACTGAGCCTTCCCGTGTGTCGAAACCTGGGTTCATCTGGAGCACCCGGGGCACTGGGTAGTCAGCCTCGATATGACTAATTGTTGATACTTACCTATCTGTCCACCTAGTCTTTCTACTAAAACGTGAGCGATTTCCATGCAATGCATCCTAATGCAGCTCGCTCTACAATAATTAATATTCCATGAAAATTAATAGATATATAAAAATACTTATTTAAATATAAACTTTACTTCATACCTACTTTTACTTCAACAATTTTATAAAATGTAGCTTACTGTTTATGAAGAAATTATTTTTCACATAAAATCATTATGTTTGTTTTACTTAATAGTTCAGTAAATCTGTTTGGATAATGATACCCTACCTTACAAAAAGTCGGGTATCCGGGATTTTTGGATATGTTATACAGGTAGAGGTCCTTAATAAAAATACAAGTTTTCCTTGGGGTCCTGTCGCGGGCTCTGGTGTGACCATAAAACAATGAACATTTTGAGACTTTTTCAGTAAAACTTAAACGTTGGGTTATAGAGCAAACTTGTTTCCTAAAGGTTTAAACAAGACCAAATCCGCTACAATTTGATAGTTGAATCATCTTTGTATACTGAATAGTTACCAAGATACAACACCTCAAAGTATGGAGTGGTATGACTAATTCCTTAAAATTTCTTTTTTTTAAAATTAAATATGTATGTTATGAACTTTAGATTTCACTGTGAAGGTGTTTACAAGAAGAATAAATAATGCGCTACAATATGTTTTTGAACCTTAAGATGCGACACTTGTAAATTTTCAGCAAATGTTGAATAACGGTCAATTGGTATACAAATACTTTTATACCGAATAGAATTTTTTTTTTACAATATAAAATGTAGCCTATGGGCCCTATGGTAATCAGGGATAGTATAGGTTTCTATCAGTGAAAGAATTTTAAGAATCGGTTTGGTATTTCCAGAGATTACCTACATACAAAAAACCCTCTTGAGCCCAGCTTTTCTGCATCCACAGGCATAGGGCTGTTAGGAATTAGCCCTAACTGCCTTTATTTTGAAGTGTCGTATCTCGGTAACTATACAGTATTAAAAGATGATTTAAAAATCAAACTGTAGCGCCTTTAGTGCTGTTAATTCCTCTAAAACATAATTTTACTCTAAAACCTAATGAAAAAAGAAAAAGCTTCGAAATTTTTGGTGTTTTATGGACATGGCAGAGTCCGCGGCAGCACTTCAAGGTCGAAAACTTTGATTTTTAATAAGGACCTATACCCGTATCACATATAAAAAATATCGTGGATACCGGACCTTTTGCAAGGTAAAATGTATACATTTACTAGGCTATAAATAGTTTCTGGTCGATTTTTTTTCGTTTCAATTTTCGATTCTTCATTGTTGACATGAAAATTATTTCCGTTGTTAGAAAATAATGTAAACCACCAATCACTGCAACGATTGTTCCCCGAGGGATATAAAAATTATTTGTATTTTAAAACCGAAATTAAAGTCATATTATTTAGATTAAAGTTTGCATTCTTATTGGATATAAAGATTTTTCTAATCATTTTGTCACCGATGAAGGTAACAAATCAAACATTGTAGAGAAGGTACCTATGTACTTGGCACTACTCGTATTTTGTCAAATTTTGTGAAAATGTTTTATCGATCGATCGCTTCAGCTCCGTTATCAGCGAAAGTGCAAATTCGCCCTGCACAGTAGGCCTAGCATGCCACCCCCGAGAAAACGATAAAAATCGAGATGTGCGTCCATCTTTATTATTTTACGTATGCCAGTAAGAGCGCGCATGACGTTTTTCTCGTGTAAACGCTTTGTCGTGGGTGGCATGCTAGCCGTGCTGGTAGCATGCCAACCCGCGATAGCCGTGATACGGCTTTATCACGTCTTTTATCTCGTTCTTTTGCGCGCGAACAAACGAGATAAAAGACGTGATAAAGCCTTATCACGGCTATCGCGGGTTGGCATGCTACCAGTGCTGGAGTGCGATTTTTGAACATCACACGATCAAATCGGCAGTAGAAAGATGCATAATCTCCATTGTAATTTTATCATTTTCTACTGCTGATTTAAAAAATCGCACTCCTAGTAAGTAGTGTCATGAGTTTTCGGGCTTGATAAATGAAGGAAATCGCGTAAAACCGCTAAAAGTGGCATATTCTAAACTCTACAGGGCAGCACTATTTTTATGATTTTTTTAAACTTTTTATATTTTTATATTGTATACCTACCTAGTACTTAGGTCAGTAGGTACCTACTTTGGTTTAATACCCGGAATAGTAATTTTTTCATTCATTAAAGTTCATTTTTTGAAAATTAGAAATATTTTTGAAGTTATATTTTTTTTTTAAATTAGCCGTTTCTCTGGCTGCAATTCGGAATCTCGATATAATACACAAACCATCGATGAATGTCAACACGATGCGATGCTACAAGATTGTGATGCATATTAATAGTGATGGTTTCAACTTTGTTCAAAGGAATTTAGTATTATTATTTAAGATATTAGATATACTAGAATATTATTAATAATAATTTTTGTTTTATTTTAGGTATTTATTGAGTTCATTTTCCATGTAACTGAAGGTCGTGTAGGTAGAGCACGAAACTGTGATTTTTAAAAATATAATAATTATATCAATGATAACTACGTTTTTTGTTTTATTTACCTACGGAATATTTACTGAGCTCTACATATTTTTTTAATAGTGAAAGATGTGAAATGATTGAAATCCGATACGAAAACACAAATAGTTGGATCGGAACGCTTTGTAACGTGTACACGTACTAATAATTCAGGCAGGCAGGATGGTACGTTTAACTGTATTAATCGGACACCTTTACATAGATGATGGTAAGACTACTGTAGTAATACTGAACAAAACGAATGTTGTGCCACGCCTCCACGGAGCACCGCCGTCCAATGGGAGGCGGCGGCTCACGAGGGGACTTCTCTTGGCACCGCCTCCTTACCCGTAAAAACTTAGTTTATACGATACAATCGCTGCGAGCAGTCGCGCACGGCCACCGTTGCCCCTTGAAAGAGTCACAGTGTTTTCATAAACAATTAGCAGTGCTAGTAATTTGTTAAAGTTATGAAATGATTGACAGTTGAATGACGGTGCAACGAAGACAGACGTTGATGTTTGTTTTGCTTTATTTTGTGAAAGAGCTGAAGAAATAAACAGCAAAGTGTTGGCCATAAAATTAGAAATGAAGGTAATAATTATGCTATAAGGTTTCTACTGTTATTTTCATAGTACCTACCTGTATTGTCTATACCGACACGCCACTAATATGTATTTATTATAGAAAATACAGGTACCTACCTACATTTGTATTTTACCTGTATTGTTAATATTACCATGTTTACATGGTAAACATGTTTAGATACCTACCTACTTAGGTAGTATATACATATATTTAACACATCCATTTATTTTTATAAGCACTCTTTTTTATGTCTTTACCTATTTGTAAAACGATGCCCCAGCAGTGGCACCACAAAGGAAAATAATTGTAATCTCTATATACAGGGTGTAACAAAACAACCTAGTAATACTTAAGGGGGTGCTTCAGACCATCAAACTGAACAATTTTCACTATGGAACCAACATCGAAATCGCGAGAAAAAAAAATCCGCTCTTTCATACAAATCTGCAGTAGCTGTCTCCACTAGGTCTCCACTCAAATGTATGGGAGGCACATTTTTTTTATTTTTTCGCGACGTTGGCTCCATAGTGAAAGTTGTTCAGATTGATGGTCTGAAGCTCCCCCTTGAGTATGTAGTATAGAATCTAACATACAATTTATTTTTTGATAACTTATTGGAAGTCGTTGAATTACTAATACTTATCATCGTTCATCACCCATACAAACACCTTATCTTATTTATTCCGCCTGCATAGTGTTTAGACACGGGGCGTTAGAAAATGAACGCAAAACATGAAATCTATTGGTACAGGTTGCAATTTTTCGAATTTTCATACATATAGCACACCGTCCTTTCATTATTAATATTTATTATTATTGCGTTATTTTAAAATCCATTTGAAATTTTTTGAAATAACGTATACCTACCTATTATATTGAAACTGAATCATTTACATTATTTTGTTTTAATCTAGTCATTCCGTTCTATAATAAAAATACATTTATCTTCAAACGTGTACTTACCTACTTGATTTATTGAAAGTTTACGTGGCAGATAGGAAGTATCATGATTATTATACGAAACAATCGGAATATTGTTTGTTGCATTCTAGAAAGAAAGAAAGAAACATATTAATTTATTTTTTATCACCGACGCACATACAATCTTTTCACAACTATGTTGCTTCAAGACTGAGGTATAATCTTTTGGAGGAAATGAAGGCGTAGGTACTAATAGCACACAAAAAAAAATTATCCGGGCAATTCGTGGCTTGAAACGGATGTATACATGTAAACCTCACTTTAAAGAGCTCAGAATACTAACATTTCCCTTTCTATACAGTTACACGAAGTAGCTAGCACTATTTGTAAAACGTTATCCTCAGTGATTCACTATTTAAAGTCCTAAGAGCAGCGTCCAGGTCTGCAGTAGAGCGGGCAAAACAGCATTGTTTAACAAAAGCATCTTAGGGCTCTAGGGGTCGCGCTCATAGATTTTACGGCCGCGCGAACCTCCGCAACACACGGCGACCGCAAAATGCTCGTCTGTAAGCAAGGGCGCCCAAAATTTATAACAAAATTCCAAAACTTAATAAGAGAAAGCCAATACATCATAATTTTTTTATAGACGTCTATTGTTTAATCATCTGACTGAAAAATCATATTATTTAATTAAGGAATTTTTTGATATATGAATTCATAATTCTCCAAGTCATTATTAACATATTATATTTAAATTTTATCTCATAACTGTGACAATTGTGTTTCATTGTTTTTATATTTTATTACACTCTGACAATGGACTCTGAATTCATGTAGTAAATTATTATGAATAGTATGACATTGATTTTAGGTACAATTTTGATTTTATAAACTTACCTATATAGTTGAATTATTGATTTCATATAGGTAGTTAATTAATTACCCTATAATACATTTCTTAAAAATCTCATTAGGTTTTTCAGGTATAACAATACCTATTATTGTATGCCTTTTGGTATATAGGCCACAGAAATACATTTTCTTACTGTAATATCGTATTTGTATTGATTTACATATTGTACAATATTCGATTATTCTGGAAAAACAGTAATAAAAGCGGTCCAGTGCGAGTCGGGCTACTCGCGCACCGAGGGTTCCATACCACACCACCACACGACATATATAAACTTACAAAAAAGTTTAGTTTTCTCCGGGACCTTCAGCGCGAGACTGACTCACATCTGATGGCCGCTTTTTTATTATTTGTTGTTAAACTGTAGAGTTTACTCTACAATCACACCAATTTTGACGCTTGTATGTACTACCGTTTTTAGGACAGAGCGAGAAGAAAAACGTTGATAAAAACTAGTTTCTTGTATGATGATTTAATTTCAAACTTTTTGACATTTTTATTATTTGTTAGCAAATCACCCATAATAACGCACATTCTGTGAAATTTCAACTATCTAACTATTACAGTTCAAAAGTTACAGCCCTCAATACCTCAATAGGTATAGTAGGACAGACGGACTGATGAACAACGTAGGCTTATAAATAGGGTGCCTTTTTCACTCTTTGGGTGCGGAACCCTAAAAATCATCAAATACAAATAACGTAGTCTTAACAAATATTTTTTTTAATCACACACGGTCCACATAGTACATGTTTTAGCAACCAGTAGGTACTAGTTGAAGTTTGCAGTTTGAATTTTTTTAAACTAAAACAAGCACTTTATTGAACTCCAAGATAAAGAATAATATTTTAAAATCCAACATATTCTGACAAAAGGCGTGAAAATATTAATGTTATTTTAATTTACAATCATAAGACAAAACTAATAATAATATAAAAAAAACTGAAATATGAAACTGAGCTGCAGAAACTTTCAGTTAAAAATACTAATTTGATAAATAGTCATAACTGTTCCTTATATTTATTAAACTAATGATCTATCACTTTAACCAGTACTAGAATTTTCTCTACCGTCGGGATGCCACAATAATTATAGTATAGACTTAGAAGGAGGCTTTTTGTTTTATACTACTATTTAAGGGCTAATAAAGTCTAAAAAGTACATTTCATAAATTGGTCGACTTACTCGTAAACATGTAAAGCTTACTTAGCGGTGATAGTTTTCCTTTTGATTTCGTTATACAACGTGTTAATGAATAAGCGCAAAACCTCATACACCCCAACTGATTTATAACAAAATAATTAGATTGAAACAATTATTTCATTATTTTGATTGTTAAAATTTTAAATTATTGGCATTTTAAGTTTAGAGGTAAACATTATATGTTATCATTTCAGCAATGAATGAAAGCGCTAAAATACTCATGGATACATTTTAATAATTTTGTTTTGGTAGTAAGTAGGGTGAGTGTGCCTGTGCGGTGGGGTTGACATCGGGTTCAGTAAATATTAAATTTTACAATCAAATTATTTAATACTAGATGACCGCGGCGAACTTCGCACCGCCTTAGAATCTTTCCGACACACACTTGGCCGTTTTTTTAGCCTTTGTTCATCACGGATAATGTAGCATTCTAATTGTGAAATAAGTATTCAGATCTGACCAGTAGTTTCGGAGCCTATTCATTACATATAAACAATCAAACAAACAAAAAATCTTTCCTTTTTATAATAAATTAATCTTTCCTTTTTATAATATTAGTATAGATTTTGAAAAAAAAATTAAAACCCAAGGTGCCCCGCCAGCGCCAGCTAAACCGTTGTTTCTGGATATGTGAAAAAATTCATGGCAGTAAGTAAAACTAGAAAATAGTTTGTTTAGAATAGAGAGCAGAATCGAATTATCAAGGTTTCAACATAGGTAATTTTTTTTTCAACATATTAAATAAACTATTTGTTATAATTTAAAATGTATACTGAACTCGATGTCAACCCACCAAACGGACACACTCACCCTACTTAGTATCAAAATAAGAATTAAAAAAAAACAAAAAAGTAATAAATTTTTATGTCATCATTTAGTATATAAAAAAAAATAAGATTCTTAAAATGTATTCATGAGCACTTTCATTCATTGCTGAAATAATAACAAATCATTTTTGCATGAAAACTTAAAATGCGAATAACTTTAAATATGTCGAACAATTTAATTATATCGTTATAAATCAGTTGGGGTGTTGAGGTTTTGCGCTTATTCATTAACATGTTGTATAATTATGTATCTACACTACATTATTGTAAAGCCGAAACAGAAGTGTGTCTGTCTCTGTCTGTAAATAAGTATATTAAATTGTAAATATCGTCAACTCTATTACAGTTTTATACTTCATTACAGTTTTATAAATGTGTTGATACATATAATAAGGTAGCATAAATAATAAGGTTACGAATTTCAACCAGACTTTTCATAAATGTATTAAGATTGGCTGCCAAACATTTGAGGAAATATTCATCATGTTAAAAGTTTTGTAAAGTTTTTAACTTGCGACGGCTGGTCTGGTTTCTTTCTGTTAAAAATATTTTATTTATTTTTTATTTTTAATGGGGCCAAAGAGTCCCTACTATAATTATGTAGATAATTATGAGACTTTTAAAATACACCACACGCCTATACAACGTGTTAATGAATTAACGCAAAACTACAAAGTAGTTTGTTTAGAATCTAGAGCAGAATCGAATTATCATAGTTTCAACACAGGTAATTTTTTTCAAAACTATACACAAAGTTTTTCGTAAAATTTAAAATTTACTGAACCCGATGTCAACCCACCACACGGGCACACTCACCCTACTTACTACCAAACAAGATTATTAAAATTTATCCATGAGTACGTTAGCGCTTTCATTCATTACTGATAACAAATCATTTTTGCCTCAGAACTTTACGTGAATAACTTTAAATTTTAATTATCAAAATAATGAAATTATTGTTTCAATCTAATTATTTTGTTATAAATCATTTGGGGTGTATGAGGTTTTGCGCTAATTTATTAACACGTTGTATATGACGAGAAAAATATTGGCAAACAAATTGAATGACAAAAAAAGCAAAATTAATAGTTTTGAATAAACCCACGATGGATGTAATCGTTATAATCGAACAAGGATTAAATTTTTTTTATAAACACACGTCTCAAAAGAAAGTAGGAAAGTAACGAAAGAAAGTAGACCAAACCCTAGAAAACCGACGGGGCTGCCATTTCATGCCCTGTAATGAACTACAATTTTTCAGTTTTTATGGGTTTGTGTCTAATTGAAATTGGGAACATAGAATAAGGAGCATTACCGACCACCATGGCCAATTTTCGTGTTTCCGTGCTTGTAATGAGGATTGGTATCCGTTATCATTCTAAGTCAATTTCAGACAATAAACAAATCAATGTTTAACTATAATTTATAACTCTGTTATAATATAACTATTGAATAATCTGTGGTTTAACATACATTGCAATACAAATAAAACCGGTCAAGTGCGAGTCGGGCTACTCGCGCACCGAGGGTTCCATACCACACCACCACAGAACACAACATTATTAAGGGGCTATGTAAAAAAAATTGGATTCTTCAAAGCTCCATATATCATGAAGTACTAACAATAGGAGTATGATTTGCGGATATGTGTAAATTGAACATATAATTGAAGTTTTGATTAGAGCCAAAACACGATTAAGACAAATTTTCTCGATAGAAAAACAAGCCAAAGTAGCCTCCGTTTTTGTCTATAAATGCTTGTAACTGCTAAACGGTGAATAATAGAAACATGAGACTTGATTTAAAAAAAAGAGATTGCTATTATCTAAGTTTTGATTAGAACAGAATTGAACTTACATAAATAGTACAATCACAATTAAATAAAGTTTGTTTTTTCGCTTGATTCGTTCCAGGCGCGCGCGCCGCCCCATCTCTTTCTCTCGCATCTGGCAGTAATATAAGCTATCACACGCCCGTTTCGCTTAAATTATTTTTCGACATAGGCCCTTAACTTAGAAAAAAATCTTTTTTTGTCCGGGACCTTTAGCGCGAGGCCGACTCACACTTGACCGGTTTTTAGTATTTTTTGTTATTCTGTAGAGTTTATTCTATAACCACACTAAGTTTGACGCTTGTATGTATTACCGTTTTTACAATAGAGCGTGAAGAAAAAACGTTGATAAAAACTAGTTTCTTGTCGAGAACCCCCCTTAATTTTTAATTTTTTGATATTTTTATTATTTGTTAACAAATCCGCCGTAATAACGCATAATATGAGAAAATTTCAACTCTCTAGCTATTACGGTTCAAAAGTTACAGCCCTAAATAGGTAGGACGGACGGACGGACGGACAGACGGACAGACGGACGGACGGACAACGTAGGCTTAGTAATAGGGTCCCGTTTTCACCCTTTGGGTACGGAACCCTAAAAAGTATCTATACTTATTAAAACAGTTCCGTGACTGAAACATGAAAACAAAGAAAGAATTTTGCGACATTCCAATATCACGCAGACGAAGTCGCGGGTAAAAGCTAGTTTCATGATAAGAGGTAAGTAACAAAAACATTATTGAAATACAACTTTTTATTGAACCAAAATAAAATACATAAAGTAGGTATTTTTAAATTTAATTTATTCTTCTAATAAAAGACATCAACGACTCTTACGTGCTACGAGACGACTACGGGACCCTATTACTAAGCCTACGTACTCCGTATGTCCGTCTGTCTGTCCGTCCGTCCGTTTTTCTGTCCTACATTAAAAGGGATTTATCTTTTGAACCGTAATGGGTAGTCCGCTGATTTTTTTATAGAATACCTGTTTTTGCTGACAAATGATAAAAGAAGAATAAAAAAAAGTAAAAAATTTGGAAAATCGTTTATTTTAAAAGCTTTTTGTTTTTGCTCTACTTATCGTAATAAAAACGATACCTAATACGTGTCTGAGCGTCAAAATAGGTGTGATATAGCCAAAAGTGAGTCGGGTCGTAGTGTTGGTACCATAGAGAAAATAACGCGCTCCCCTGGGGTTGGTACGGATACGGAACAGTCTCCGTACGCGATTTCGACTGGCACTTGGCCGGTTCTTTTTACAACTAACACTAGCATTTCATTTATTCTAGTCTTTAGAATGTACAATTATTTCTGGATGAATTATTTTCCCCGTAAGGGAATTGCGGTCGTGAGTTTATGTCCACTCGTATGTATGTATGAATTATTTCACGTCATGTTGTAAACACTTCTTTTACTGTATCGTGATCTTGGTCACTGAACCCAAGCAATTGTTTCGATACTTTTAGCAACTAGTTTATATTACGTTTTTAGATATATTAACATGTAAATCAAATAACAGGAACAAACAAAAATAAAAATACCAATATAATTTTAAAGGTGCGTTGCATGTGTGTTTCTAGCTTTGCAAATTACTTACAATCTGTGCGACAGTTTGAAATAATGGGATCTTATGGAATGCCAACTGTGACCATTCTTGTACCTTCGATCTCGATAATAACAAAACAGGATCCGTTCATATAATCCATGCGCCCGCGCCGCCGCCGCCGCCGCGCCTCTTTGTCCGTCCGTGGCCGCGTTACATCAAATCCGATTACTGTAGAATCGGGTGCTCGCGATAAATCGTCGCCGGCGTCGGCTGTCATCGACGGCGATTCGTTACGTTCCGATTTACCGAAAAACTTATTCGAGATATCGAGAAATATGGCGGTGCGGCGGCCGCTTTGGAGGCTAATATGTTATTTAAGGCGAGCGGTCCGGTGCGGAGCCCCGTGGCGCTGCCACCAGCTCAATGCCTATATTAATGATCGGAATGTATCACTGGTCTTCAAGACTCGACTGGCGAATGTCTTCTTCGATGCTATATCGATCATTTGAACAGGGTTAATAGTCAGTCCGATTAGCGCTCTGCTACGATATCCAGCCCACCAGCTTTGCCAAGTAATGCATAATTCCATTCTCTATTTTTCACTCTGTCTTGATAAATTAGCACTGAAATGAATATTTCCTTAAGTACCTAACTATAGGTATGCGTAGTGTAGTTGGAGATATATCTATGATAATCAGATAAGAACCGCGCTACTGCAAAGGATTAAAATCTGACCACAGGAAGGAACACAAAGGCGATGTCTTCAAATGACAGGGGACGTCGTAGCTGAGAGTTGAGCCGGCCAAGGATCGGGCTGTTTATTGACTAAACAACACAAGATAGAGGTAGGTATTCGAGTGAGGACAGAACAGTGCCGACGTGGATAGTTGTGGATGCTTTGTGTCGCAATGACGATGGCATTTTTAACCACTGATATTATATGGGTTCCGTGAGATATTCGTCAAAACCAACAACACATTGCGGTCTAAGCTGGTTCAATTCACTGAGTAATATTAAATACTTTCTACGGGACATAAAGTGTGGTGGTTATGGGATATCTGCTCTATCGACGAAGACTCTTATGAAAAAGTAATTTTTTTAAATACCTTCCTATAGGTAGGTATTTAAAAAATAATAGTTATATAAAAAGCTAATAGTTTTCAAACAAAAATCTTTACACCTATCTATATTATAATATAGATAGGTGCAAAGTTTTTTGTTTGAAAACTATTAGCTTTAACCTCACCAAGAAGTCAACTGCTGGACTTGTCCAGCAATTGTATGAATGATAACCAGATTTGTAGCTTTAAATTTTTACAGACGTCATTATAAAAAAAAAAATAGGTATTGATATTTATGAGATGACAAAATAATTTGTTTACAAAAACGAAGTAAAATCAAAATCTATAAACCAAGCGTATGTATGTGCCTAGCCTAGGTAGAGCATTGAATCAAATGATACTTTACCAAAAGTTTCTTCTTTTCATACCGTTTGGTCTAAGGATCTCTTTAAAATTTGAGCAGAACTCTTCTGACAGACAAAAATATTAATAAGCCAGCCTCAGCCTTAGAACGTGTCGACATGTGGATGAGCATCTGACTAATCAATTGTCCCTCGAAGGTCATCACAACTCCTTTATAAAAAGTAAGAAAAGCAAAAACCGGAGTTTGATTTGTAAAATATTAAAATACTGAGTATGAGTTGCATTTTTTGTCGAGTTCGGTTTTATTGCACTATTTTTCTATATTTTATTAAGAAGCTAATTGGATGTTGTTAATAATTAAATTTTGTGATTTTTTTTTATACTATAAATATTCAGTTAAGATATAAAAATATCGATACCACCTGTCTTATTTATTATAGTGTACACCAAAAAATACTGCACTTTTTGTTAAAGTCTATCGATAGTGATTTTTGATTCACCTTTAGGGGGCGGTTTTTAGGGGTAGGGGCTAGGGGATACTATATACAATGTTCTTGGGGCTAGGTTGGGGGTGAACTAGGTACTCCTTAAATTCTTATAATTGCTAATCTTTACCGATATTGACAATGACTCACTGTCGCATAATTTGAGGTCGCTGAATTCGAATTTGGAGTAACTTTGATCTTCCGAACTTCTATTTTGGATATTTAATGTGAAAAGGTGTTTTTTGGTAAAAATTTAAAAAATGATTAAAAGTCACACAACATTTAAAAAAAGTGCAGTATTCTTATCAAGTATCCGATTAATTAATCACCAAATGGTATTACTTTCAATCTTTAGTTGTTATGCTTTGAAAAAATGGGTTACTGGTTATTGTGGTCAATTTGCTTTGCTTATCGACTCAACTATCAGATAATATGATCTGCTATCGAATGTCTATCGACACATCATCATGTAGGGGCGTGGGATGTACCAGCCATGTTGCACCAATGTTAGACGTTGAATGCGAAATTATATTGAGCTTAGAACGATTTCGAAAAAAACTTAAGTTTCTCTAATCTAGACGAATATTTTATTTATTTAAAATAATTATTTAGGTTAAAATCATACCATATAGGTAAGATACCCGAAGATGAGCATAATCCGTGATGCATCGGCAACAACATAATTATTTCTTTCCATTCAAAACTCCACGAGGTCCTTATAATATATCCATTAAAGAAAATAAAAACTAAGTACCTATACGTCTTAGCGCTCTCACAGACGAACGACACTTTGCGGTCGCCGTAAAATCTATGAGCGCGACGACGCGACGGTCTGCGACCCACCGCGACAGCAAAGTGTTGCTCGTCTGTAAGTGCCCTTATTTGTCGAATATCTAGTGAGTCGATAAAGTAGGTAATATTTTCATTACGTCGGAAGTTTTTCTTCGTTTTTACTAAACATTCATAATTTATATTGTTGTATAAACAAGACGACTTATTGTGGACATAGATTAACGTACCTTTGTTTTCTCCAAATTTTTCGTGAAACCTTATAGCCCATGGAATTGGTACATTTTACCCTACATCAAATGAGGTAGTGCTGGTTTTTTTATATATTGGTTGTGAGGACATGGTAATGACAAATTCAAGTTTTCCACCTCGAAAGCCCTTCGGATCATTGTTAAATACTTGAAAATCCAGGACTTTTTTCAGTTTTTCGCTTATTTCTCGGAATCTATAAGTTGTATCGAAAAGTTTTGCAGGTACTAATTAAACTATTTTCTACAAAACATGCACTTTTGTCATAGGACTTAACCTTTGAGGGCTACAGGGCAGAGAATGTAACTGCATTTCAAAAATTATGAAATTTGTATGGCGACCCTCATGAAAGATGAAGATAAAAGGAAAATGAGTTCATATTCTTAATCAGCGACCCCTAAAACCTCGGGATACATATTTTCCGTCAGTTCAGTGAACCTTTAAAAGCTGCTTTGGCGTTTGAAATTTCCATGGCAGCCATCTTAGATTTCGATATTTTGGATATTTTTTTACCGCCAACTAAATCTGACTAAGGTCCTCTTTGATATTGCTCAAGGCCCATAACCCTATCTGTCATAGTTTCCGCGGGCCGTTGACATCATCCGTCAGGATTCGATCTTCCGAGGAAGTCAAAGTTTTCCCTGTGTCACCTGGGCATCCTTATTATGATCCCAAAATGTCATCTTTGTACCGTAAGGGGAAACAGGAGATCGACCGGAGGTATCTCCACTCTCCATAGAAGATCCCCTCTTTCCATAGAAGAGTAGATACCAGAATAATTATTCACTGTGTGGGTCCAACGTATAGTAAAATGATTTCGGGGATCATAATAAGGATGCCCTGGTGATACAGGGAAAACTTTGACTTCCTCAGAAGATCGAGTCCTGACGGATGATGTCAACGGCCTGCGCAAACTGTGACAGATAGGCTTATGGGCTTTGAAGAATATCATAGAAGACCTTGGTCAGATTTAGTTGGCGGTAAAAAAAATCCAAAATATCAAAATCCAAGATGGCTGCCATGGAAATTTGAAACGCCAAAGCAGCTTGTAAAGGTTCACTGAACCGACGCAAATTTTTATCCGGGGGTTTTAGGGGTCGCTGATAAAGAATATGAAATCATTTTCTTTTTATCTTCATCTTTCATGAGGGTCACCATACAAATTTCATAATTTTTGAAATGCTGTTACATTTTATGCCCTGTAGCCCTCAAAGGTTAAGTCCTATGACAAAATTGCATACTACTTGTTTTGTAGGAAATATTACCGGGTTTAATTAGTACCTCCAAACTTTTCGATACGATACGACTTATAGATTCCGAGAAATAAGCGAAAAACTGGAAAAAGTCCTGAATTTTCAAGTATTTAACAATGATCCGAAGGGCTTTCGAGGTGGAAAACTTGGATTTGTCATTACCATGTCCTCACAACCAACATATAAAAAAAACAGAACTACCTCATTTGATGTAGGGTAACCCCTCTTTTTTCGTACGATTTCCATGGGCTAGTAAATGAAAAATGTTTTACAATTAACGAATACGTCATAGAAGGAGGATTGTTTACACCTCAATGACAAGTCAGTCAGATAGATATAAGTCAGCAGATTAATGACAAAAAATAAGTTTTGTTTTTCGTTCAAAGGTGCTCAGAGCTATGTTTGGACAGTGACAGATGGCGGCACCTCTCGCCTTGTAAACATTTAACACCTCTGTTTATAATCGTACGAGAAACAGCGCATTAGTCACTGGCCTGCACGTGTGGTTGATCGATCAATACAACACAATAATGTGGACTGGCATGATTAATAGTTGCGGTCATTCCGTGCTCTATGGCCTATCGTTCGAAGTTCCACCACGCTCCATGGACTCCAGGAATCCAACCTTATTAATATTTCATCTAACAGATGTGAGATGGCGTGACGGGCGTATGATCTCGATATTTAGTGATGTTGGCTTTATAGCTGCTTTATCCACCGCAGTTATTTGATAAAAAGTTGTAATTTACTATGAAAGATTTACCGATATTACCACGCTATATTACAAAATAATTGCATAGGTACGTATAACCGTATAACTAATAGTTTCCAAAGACATTGTAAATCTTCAAGCATTAAATATAACTGTAATTTTATTTTACCTAGAACGTATCCAGAATTAAGCCGCATGCCTAAGAAAGTTTACCTTTTTTTTAGAATTTCTAAGTGTCGCAGTTTCATAGTACCTATACGTTAGGTCTGTCTACTAAGCGTAGTGGGTACTTTTGTACTGTATATGAACTTGTAAGAAACTTACAAGTACGTATACGACCAGTGTAGGAAAAATATGAAACAACATTTATTTACGGTATTATTTGAGATATGGTATTCGAAGGTGTTTCATACGCAGGTTATGATAAATACGCTGGTCCTTAATTATTTAAACAACAATACCACGAGGACTCTTTGTGTAGGATGATTTAGCACCCACAGCCCCACTCGCGCCGCCGCGCCGCGCGCCGCGCGCCTGCCTGCGCCCGCGCCGGCTGCGGCTCACGCCTGCGCTTACACCGGAAAAATTATTCGATGATTTTGTACTAGTACACACTGTAATAAAATTGTAATTGATACTTCACAATACACGGCTTCGATAGTGGGAGTGTTTTTGAATTACATAGGTGCATTAAAGTTAAGTAGCGTGGAAACTTTAAAACTAAATATTTGTTCATTTAATGGAATTAATGTTTTTAATTATTAGTAGTAAGTATTTATTTCAAAGTGAGATTTTTTATATGGCATCAATATGATCAGAAGACTATTTAATTTTTTTTCTTGAAAATGTCATCGCACGAGGTGATAGGAATTATTTTTGATTCAGTGGTCTTCAAGGAAAAGCAAAATGCTAGATTTTAGAGTATTTAAATATTTTAAGTTTTAACTTTTAAAAAAGCGTTTCCCGCTAGTCTCTTGTGTCTTAACCGTAAACCACATTCACGGTATCGAAACTAAACCGATGACATGCAATGCACGCTATCATTCCTTTTCAGATCGAATAAGAAATACCTACCTAAAATGGACGGCTAAATTAATGTTAATCAATACATTCTTAATCTCCATTTAATTAAGTTGGGTTAACTTCTGGATCCGCCACCGCACGATGAACCTACTGATTAATTTAAAACATTTGATAAAATTGACACAAGTCTTGTTAGCTTCTAAAATGATTCTCAATGGTTGTATCTAGGTAACTACACTGAAAACTACTGCAAATTAAACAATCAAAATGTAATTCTATTTATATTTCAAAATAGGAGTACTAAATGCAGACAGTACAAACATATATTTTTCGTTACTTATTAAAAGACTACTCTCAACATTTTTCATAATATATTTTATTAAAGAGTTTCACTCACATGAGTAGGATACATCGCGCGTGCTTACAAATGCCTTCGGCTATCGGGTACAATAGATGCCATACATCAAGCGGTCGGCGCAGCATATTAAATGTATTGGAACGACTTCAAGTCGGTAAAAGTGGTTAATGTCATTGGGCGAGCTCGATATGTAATCCCCGCTCATTTTGTGAGGATTACCCATGTCCTGCTAGTAATTTATCAATTTGTTACCTTTTGTAAGGATTCTAGCGAGTTTCTAGATAGGTACTAAAATTTTTAAACCTATCATCATAGATTGTAAAAATCTACAATATTCTTTTTGTTACTTCGATTTTTGATAATGAAAATAATTTGATAATGATAATACACTTTTTGAGTTAGTTAATTTTTTGTTCCTGTTAGCGGCACTGACTGCAGCTGCTGCTGCATGTTAACCTGTTTATTAAAACGTATAGGTACTTCACATTTGTAATTTTCGTAATTTGATATTTAGGTATGCAGACCAACATTATTTATAAAGAATGTAGGTCGGTGGTAGATTCTACACAAAAAGAACTCGTGTGAAACGCAAACTTTGTATTACAGACGTATCTACCGGCTGACATCTATATTACAATCTGGTGTAAATTACATTAATAAATGTCATAACTGTGGAAGGACATCAATCAAATAGCGACTCTACGTGGGTATAATAGAACGTAAATTGACAACATTGTTGTAATTGTATGTTTATATAAGTTTGTTTGTTTGAGCCGCGCGAGTCACTTGTGTCAATTGTTTCAGTGCGTTCAGTAAAGCGCGCTCGGAAGAGTTTCTTTGAACGGCGCGACTATGTAGTGAGCAAACAATGATAGAACAAACACAGTTGTAAGATGTTTTAGAAATTTTGCGCTGTTCTCAACCGTATAGTTATTGATTCATCAACTTTGTCAGTAGGTAGAATATATTAAGGTCTTTATAATTATTAATGATATATCGGCAAGATGAACAAGCTATTTCAAGGCTGAAGGCTGCAGGGAAAAATATAATCCTGCTGATAATATAATTATAATATAATTATACAGGGTCTTCTTAACATGCAGACACTTTTTAAGGGGATGATCAGACCATCAAACTGAACAACTTTACTATGGGACCAACATCGAAACCGCGAAAAAAAAATGGCTGTCCCATACATTTGGCTCGAGCAGGTTTGCGGTTTAGTATATATGGAAGAGCTTATGTTTTTCGCGATTTTGATGTAAAATTTTTCGATGAGAAAGTTGTTCAGTTTGATGGTCTGATCATCCACTTAAAAAAGTGTCAGCTTAAGAAGGATTCTATATTTCTTTCTTAGCTTACTTCATCCAACTGTGAATAGGCATCTTCTGGGTAAGCTCGCTACATCTACGACCCCATCTTTGTCCTGAGGACTGGATTGAGGTTTAGAGCAAAGCCATAGTTAATAAAAAATATAAAAATGAACTTTTTGGCCCTTTATCCTCCATGCATCCCTGTCCTGACCCAGTTCCATCCACCCTTCGTCGAAGGTATCGAGGTCGTCTCTCCATCTCTTCCGGGGTCGACCCTGACCGGACGCTGACGTCAATAATTCCTTCGGATCCAAGGTGTTAAAGCTTTGGCCCATCTTACCGGGTGTAATCGACAGATATGGCCGGCCCAATTGGCGGTTTTCTCATTAACATCGGCTATTTGCGGTTTAAGGCGTATTGATTATTATTAAGAAGTATAAAAATTTACGATAGTTTGTACAAACAATAGCTGAAGGTAGGAGTTATATTCGTGTACAAACAGTATCAATGGCCCAGGCAGGTGTGGGCGTCCGAGCACGAGCGGCGTCCCGCTGCGCCCGCGCTGGCGCTGCGCTGGGACCTTCGAGTAGTGTTGCTATTATCAGCTTCAGTGTCGATATTTTTTATCTATCTGTTGACTGCAGCTTACTGTGTGTGTCTTTTTTGACAAAGCCACCTGATTTAAACCAAATTATAAGAAGGTAGTACCTAGGAAAATAGCAGGTACTTACTTATAATTTGGTACCTACCTAAGTAGGTTCTAGGTAGGTAGGTAGGTACTTATAAATTGGTTCATATTGTTTTTTTTTGCGCTAGAGAGACATGGGCTTCGTAGTGTGGCTCTTTCAAATTAGCTATTGCATCCGATGCCAGCTCTGATCTTTTCGCTTTACCGTTTTATCAGGTTTGGGACCCGAAGAACTAGAGCATTCTCATCGTGTTTACTATACTTAACTTGACTACCTGCATAATTTCTTATAAGACCGGCACTGTAATCGGCTTTGAGAATTCATGTCATTCACAAATTGATATACCTACATCGAATGTTCACTGTCAGCTGATAAATAATGTCCATCCATCGATGAACCGCTTGTTGTGTCTACATCATTACATTATACAGAAGTAAATATTCCTATCAATGTTCCAAGTTGCAAGGAGTTAACACCTGCCGTCGACGCACGCATCTTTGGCACTCAATCTTCTTTTTATTGCTCCCAAATGCCGCTTAGTTATTGTGTGCAAAATGTATTATTATACTGAATCATTACAACATTTACAACAGGATCTTTTTTGTCATATAGGCACCAACTTTTTTATCAATACATATCTAAACGAAAATTAATAGACATTCGTATCTTCATTCGAAGATTAATTAAAAGAAAAAATGTTCTTAAATACGCAATATATAACATTGAAATTGTAAGCAATTTCCTGTCACTGTTAACAAACGCAAACAAATCGAATTCAGCGCCTCGGGGCTTTATTCATAACCCACAGAATTATTAACACAACTTTTAATTAGTTTAAAAATTTTGTTTGAAAATGCTATGAATATTAAAAGGGGCTCGCCGACCGTTTAATTTACTACTTTCCACTCATTCGGTCGGTATCGAATCGTCCGCTATGACGACTGGACGTAATTAAACCCGAAAAACAGAACTAGTCTCATATTAATATTGAGAAACAACTGGCGCCTTCGGCTGTTTGGTCGAGGAAAAAAACTCGGAATTTATACGTCAATAAGAGTTTGTTGGGCATTGGGCATTATCGTAAAATGTGAATAGTATTTAATAGTTGGCACAGACAGGGCCGCTCCTATTAACTCGTGAGTTATATGACAGTTGTAATGTGCCGACTGCCGTGCCGATGCCGGCACGTCCACGTCAGCCCGCCATGCCATCGCCATGCCATCGCCACGCTCGACGAGTGCCGACGACGTGCTACTAAAGGCTTCATTTCAACTCTGGAAACTGCTCTAAAATCGTTTAACCCCTTTTATAGACATAACTTCAGCCGACATGCAATAGTTCTGTTTATTATACCGACATTAGTGCATCCGTACTGTTTTAATTACTATACTTGACACGCAAGCGGCTTCCTCTACCGATGATCACCATCGATGCGATAACATGGTTTTCATAGCACCATACATTTTTAACAAATTCAAAGAAGTTAACCTTACACCGTAGAACCTATTAGTTCCCACAGTGAAGTATATTACTTATACATATAATAACTTTTTAACGTTGATTACCATCATAAGCTAACTTTAGTACATCAAATCTAAGGTTGATAAAAAGTTTTGACTGTAATAAATTTAATAAATTAATAATTAAGTAATAAATAATTATACAGGGTCCAATTCTTAACTGACCCTAGGCTGTCCCATACATTTGGCTCGAGTAGGTTTGCAGTTTTGTATGGAAAAGCTGTTTTTTTTTTTCGCGATTTCGATGTTGATCCCATAGACTTTCTTAAGACATTGAGGATAAAACATTTCAAGAGTTGATTAAACTTGTTTATAAATGTACATATTTGATTTAGCAAACTCTGCTGGTAGCAACACAGGGAGCTGGAAAAGCTATTGGGGTAGCAATCACCAGTTATGTATTGGATTTAAAAAAACGTCATATTATAGAAACCCTGGCATGCATACGGGTAGTACTAGTATTTCTTCTGTGGCCAAGAATTTTGCATTCTCTCACTACGGAACCCTGGAACTCCTATTGACACTCCCCGCCGGTTCGTACGAATGTAAACGTTTAGATTGTAGGTGGTAACACAGACACACTTACCTCTGCATAAAACGATTACCCTCCTATTCCACAATATTAAAGATATCTTTGGCATATTTTTATGTAGGGTATAACCGTTCATTTGAATAGATTGAAATAAAAACCGGCCAAGTTCGAGTCAGGTTTCGGGCGATTAATGTTCCGCAATACCAGTACTGGTAGCATGCACACCCGCGATATCCGTGATACGGCTTTATCACGTCTTTTATCTCGTTCGTTCGCGCGCAAAAGAACGAGATAAAAGACGTGATAAAGCCGTATCACGGCTATCGCGGGTGTGCATGCTACCAGTGCAGTTGTTTTAACATGAGTTTGTATAAAAAACTGATACTGACCTAAGATGTTTTTATATGTAGATACGTTGTCCGCGCTCCAGAATGGCAACAAGAAATTAAGGTAATTACCCGGCTTTCACATAGTACCGCGCCGTCTAGTGTACGGGCTACACGTCACTATATCGCGCCATTTTAAAGTGCAGTGATGTTAGCGTATGACGCGTCTATTTATAAAACGTCATTGATACTGACGCTTTAGTTTGCATTTATAACGACTAGGTATAAAGTATCCAACTTAATATGCTGATGGTTTTTTAAGAGGTCGATCAGACCCTCAAACTATAACAACTTTCTCTAAGGGACCAACAATGAAACCGAGAAAAAAAAATTAGGTGTGCCATACATTTACGTCGTGTAGGAGTAGGTTTGCAGTTTAGTATGGAACAGTCAATGACATACAAATGTCTTTGGTCACAGTTGATATTTTTTTCGCGATTTTGACATGTAGTTCTAGTATAGGTACAAATCTATAATTATTAAACAATTCTTAAGAGCTTGATCAGACCATCAAACTGAACAACTTTCTCTATGGGAGCCGATATGGGTCGAGTAAGATTGCAAAATGCAAACGGAAGGAACAGCCAGGGAACAGAAGATTTTTTTTTCGCGATTTCGATGTTGGTCCCATAGAGACAGTTGTTCAGTTTGTTAGTCTGATCATCCCCTTATCTTGTTTATCATTTATTTATTTTCACTGGATGTAATTAAACATCGTAACAAAATCAAGCCCTATCCATAGATATTATATTACATAGGTCCTATCCTATGACGTCCCAAAATTATAATACTAGTTTTTTTGTTTCCAATATGCAATAAATAGGGTAATAACTTGGTAATAACGAGGTGGCGCGCGCCGCCGCGGCGGGGGGCGGCAATATGGCGTCTAATTGTTTGTAATTAGCTCTCTATGATCTCGTTTAGGACTGTTCCCATTTCCCACTTATATTTCTAAAATGATATCCTTTACAGCTATTAAAACTTCGTTCTAACTGTCCGTGGTCCGAACTAAGTATACAGTTAATTTATTTTTGTTCTAGTTTGAGTAGGTACCAGCCCCAGATAAACATAATTATACAGGGTTAACAGGGTTCTTTTTTTTTAAGCGGATGATCAGACCATCAAACTGTAAAACTTTCTCTATGGGACCAACATCGAAATCGCGAAAAACAAATCTGCTGTCCCTTACATTTGGCTCGAATCGGTTTGCACTTTTGTATGGAAGACCTGATTTTTATTCTCGATTTCGATGTTGGTGCCACAGAGAAAGTTGTTCAGTTTGACGGTATGATCATCCCCTTAAAAAAGTGTCAGCATATTAAGAAGGACCCTATATGTAATTTTATATAAGGTCTAACAAAATTAGCTAAAACTATTTTAAGGGGATTATCAGACCATCAAACTCTAACTAGTGCCAATTTTTTGTGTAGTCTTCATAACATATTCAATAAAATTGGATATAAAAATACGTTTGTTGTCTTCTTCTTAAGAAACTTATATGTAACGTTCTGCTTTTATACAGGTAAGTCATCGATATTACCTTTGTTAGCCGTTTCAATCCATAAAGAACATAGGCTCTAGCATGGTGTTCAATATTATTTTTCCCCTTGCTGATTCTTCTTCATGTCGTCGTCATCTCGCACGTCTTTGCACCTTTAAAATACCTACCTAGCGTTGTTGTTCCTACAATTGTTTTATTATTAAGTAGAAATGTTTTGTAGTGAAACGTGGAAGTTCTGAGGTTTCAGAATATCACTGACTACCCCCTCGGGGAATATTGTCGTGAGCATATGCTTATGCTTATGCTATGTTTTGTAGTTTGTTAAAAGATTTGAATTTCCAGGTTCAATCAACTACCTATAGTTTATGGCCTATTGTATATGGCCAGTTGAACTGGGAATAGCCCGTTCCTCTGTGCCTGCCAGTTCCTGCTCAGTCCTATGTTTATGGACTGTTTATTACTTAATATGTTATGATAGTTCGACTCGGTCCGTATCGAGAGGTCTCTAAAAAATTATAACGAGATGAGAATTTGAATTTGTTGCCGACAGAGAATTATATTGAACCGATTATTGAAACTGGCAAGACCTTTTAGTTTAAGTGTCTTATTGCTTTCTTCAAACTGTTTTTTGACTGATTCAAACTGAAAAAGAAAAGAATTGTAGGTATATTTTTACCTACCTATTCTTCTTAATTATCACATTTCTGAATTTGGGTTATCTACTACTTTTTTCCTTGTGTTAATTTAATATGTACCTCATTTCTATCACAAATATAGTTCATATTATAATGGCTAATATTTATCTATCTTCATGCCATAGCTATTCTTCTTAATTATCACATTTCCGAGTTTGGGTTACTATTTTTTTAGTGTTCCGTACCAAAATTGGCAAAACTGAACACTTATGAAATCAGCTCGGTGTCCGTCCGTCCGTCCGTCCGTCTGTCACAGGCATTTTTCTCAGAGACCGTAAGACATAGGAAAATGTTTTAATAGGGCAGGAGTTTGGTAGATTTATTGAATAAAATTTATTGATGGATTCAGAAATTATATAATATTTGAATACCTAAGTATTTAGATGGTTTGGATATAATGATTTACTATTTATTAAGAGAATGATAACTTCTTCTTCTAAGGTTTTGTTATTTATTGATTGGTTCGTGTTGCTTTCTTTGATTGAGTAGTATACGTACCTAACGACCAGCGAATCCTGTTTTTTTCTTTATTAATCTTGTGATGAATGACTATGGACTTGAGATATTTTATGTCCACGAAAATAGAGCTAAAAACAACAAACAAGTACTCTGCTCGCACAGACAGTGACGTCAGTGTGCAAACATGTCACGCACACTCTAGCACGTCGGCGTAGTGACGTCACAGCTATAGAAGGTAACAGCTCTCGACTGCCACGCCCAGCCCCGCCCCCCTCTGTCAGCGGCTGCCGCGCACCGTAGAGACCCATGCCATGCCTGTCGGAATGACACGAGTTACAACATCAGTATAATATTGATTGCAAAGTAACATAGAGTTTGCCTATCATTCCCTATACAACGTGTTAATAAATTAGCGCAAAACCTCATACACCCTATCTGATTTATAACAAAATAATTAGATTGAAACAATAATTTCATTATTTTGATACTTAAAATTTCAAGTTATTCGCATTTTAAGTTTTGAGGTTAAAATGATTTGGTATTATTTCAGCAATGAATGAAAGCGCTAACGTACTCATGGATACATTTTTAACCGACTTCAAAAAAAGGAGTAGGTTCTCAGTTCGACCGTATATTTTTTTTTTTTTTTTAATGTGTGTTCGCGGATAACTTCGTCGTTTATGAACCGATTTTGATGATTCTTTTTTTGTTGGAAAGGAGATATCCCAAGGGTGGTCCCATGATAAGGAAACCAGGATCTGATGATGGATCCCAGAGATATCGAGGGAAACCTTCGAAAATCGTAATGCCGACTAGTGCGTTTGTTAATTTGAAGCACTACTGTTAAATCGAACTAATGAATTCACCGCTGAAAATTGTGAAATAAACAAAATTTTAACAAAAAATTAAAACCGCCTTCAAAAAAACTAAAAAGTTAAAAAATAATATTGCAGCCGATGACTTTTTCGTTTGCATCATAAGAACATTAATTTGTTTTATAGAAGTCGGTGTCAAGCCAAACCAAAAAACAAATGCTAGCCCTGTCGCGAATCGGCTTGACAGCGACTTCGATAAAACAAATTAATGTTCTTATGATGCAAACGAAAAAGTCATCGGCTGCAATATTATTTTTTAACTTTTTAGTTTTTTTGAAGGCGGTTTTATAAGAATCTTGTTTCGGTAGTAAGTAGGGTGAGTGTGCCCGTGCGGTGGGTTGACATCGGGATCAGAAAATTTAAAATTTGGCAATTTATCGGCAAACAGTTGGCATGTTTATCGCCTCATAGAGACGTTCGCGAGATCCTGTCAAAATCATGTCAAGACTGTGTCTGTCTTTTTGAAAGGATCGAGCGCATACAACCATGTCAGACAAACAGTTTCAAATTTTTATTTGTAAATTTAAATGTGTAATGTAATTTAAATGATTCGTAAATAATGAACTATTCCAGCATCTTTTTGAGCATCCTTTCCTTCTTTATTATTTTAAAGAAACAGTTTCTGAAATTTTGAACCTTATTCGCGCAGACCGTAGCGTCATCTATCAATCCCCTAGAAAACCAAAAGAAAACGCTCATCTACTAGTAATTATCACTTTTGAATCCACACTTTTAAAGATGTGGAACTCTTTCCAAAAAAATCCAAAATTTTAGTTTTCTTAAAAATGACTGTGTCCAAATTCGCCACTGCTCTTTATCTATTATCTGAATTTATCTATGTTGATTCAAGTCTGTGTATTCGCTCGGGTGATTCAAGGGATTTTTTTTTTAATTTCGACATTCGTAGAGTTTGACAATGTACAATTACAATACACATGGTATAGCACCAGAGAACCTATGCAGATGTACTGTTTGTTTTTACTACGAGGTCTAGGCAAACCCGTGAAAAAAATTATCTTCTTTAATTCCAGTGTTAGTACATCCAAGATTAAATAATTTTATGAAATCTTTATCTAATTTAATTATCAAACACAAAATAAAGCCTTTGTTATGGGAACTACATAGGTACAAACTCTCGACATAAAACCATAATTATGATGGGAACAGGATTCGAACCCTTTGGTAAAAATAACAACTTGATCATTGCATCATTATCATCAGGACCTCAAACCTTCTCATTCTTTAAATGAGAAGAGTAAATTGAAAAATGTGGTCCGTGGAAAGACTAAATCGTGATATGACATTGTAGAGACTTCGATTTACCAGAAGAAGAATGCATAATTTCGTGGAAACGCAATTTTAACCAGATCGTCCCCGCGATAGCAAGGCATTTGCATTTGCATACATACATTTTTGTAATCGCTGTCGCCTCACATGACGGATGGTCTGTGACCCCCATCATCGTGAAAAAACTTGAGAGCGATACGTGAATGGTGTGAAACTCTCTCCATTATCCTGCGGCCGGCCCCCGCTGCGCCTTTCTTACCGACGCTTTGTGTGCCCACCAGATAGTCTGAGATACTGCTCGCATCGCTGACGTACACACACAATTATCATTTATTTACAACGATTTTTTGTTTAGTCCGTTGGTTTTGAAAATACATTTGATCGATAAAAAAAAGCAAAACGGTCATTGATTTGTAGCAAGAAAACCACAAAAGAAACAAAAACATCAATAATACGAGCCAATTCAAAGTTTTCAAACAGTTGTTGGTAAAATATTTTGTTCAAATCACCTTCTATTTCCATGCGATTTCTTCCGTGCTGGCAATTTTTTCCCTCTTTGAATACAAAACGAAACGAGGAGGGAACTTGTGCCTAAATCACGAGAATTGAGGGTACTGTTATGGTAATGTAAGACGAAAACGGTAGGTATCTCGTTTGTTGAGAGTTGGTTTTATGTTTTTTAAATAAGTAAGTAGGTACTGTGTTGTCCGTTCAATGTTGTTCTTTGAACCGATTATAGAGCGGTTTACTTCCATAATTACTATTTGAACCGCATAAAAATGAGACAGGAACACGCACGACGCGGACACCGATTCTAAAACCATTTCTCAAAATCTTTGAATAGTCGAGCGCGCCCATCGAAGAAATTCTCTAAAGCGCACCCACCTACAAACTTTAATCTCTCAAATACATTTATCATATTCAGTCGATAAAAATACCATTGAGATCAGCCATACACAATGAGATACAAGCTCTCGGTACCTGATATGAGGCGGAAAGTCAATTATATTCAAATATAAATCGGATTTGCAAACGTAAGCTCATGACAATAGCGTAGGCAGGCGCCGTGATACCACCTTTGGGTCGCAGCTTCGCTTCTGGATAATAGTCGGAAGCCGGGACAATAGCCGGACAGTTTTGCCGGGAGAATGCCGGGACGAGTGTCCGCGATCACGCCTGTCACGCCTGCGCCTGCGCCGGGCCCGGTCCCGCTGTCAGCCGTGCCGAATAGTCCCATTATGTTTTATTTTGTGGATTATAAAGTCACTTTCAAAGTACTCTTGAACCTTTGTGTCTATTGTGTTAGAGTTAGACCATAAGTGTTACAGTTGCGAAATTGTGGTTATATTAACATAATCGATTGCTTTTACTTGGTAGTTTTTTAAGAAGAATTGGCATTACTTCATTAGCATCCTGTTGGCTATACTATACCTAAAACCTCTATTTAGAATAGAAAATCTTAACTATCAGCTCTCAGAGCATCGGAATTAAGACATTCGTTCCTTTAAATGCCACCAAATTCAAACATGACTTGTACTTAGAGATATTTATGTTTTCTGATAAGAATATATTTTCCCGTCACGCCCGGTAAATGATTCACACAATGTACATTTTGGGACGCTCTCGCCCTGTGAAATGAGGTACTATTCATGAGCCATGTCGGAACCGTTAACCGTTGCTGCTTCTTTTGTCAACCTTTATTGGATATCAATTATATTATGTGGAAAAAGTGAATCTTTGCCGCAAATAATTTAATATTCGTTGTACTTATCTACGTAAATAGATATGGTTAGAAATATAAGAACGGTGAAAAACAAAATCCGATCCAAGAATGATACCTATAGCCTATAGGTAAGTACAAACTTTACTTACTTATTTACTTACGTGTCGTAGGTACTGAAATTAGTTAGTACGTGTTAGTACAAATCATTAATTCTGTTTGTCAACGATTCTAATTTGTGAAACGGCAATTTAATTAGATAATTAAGTATTTTATGATGTGCTTTAAGAAATCACACGTTTCTCCGAATCACAAAAAGGTAAATTCTCATTTGCATAATTTGATTCAAAAGGCAGAACAAACAAACCCTTCTAAATGACGCGTTAAATATACTCAAACAACGTCATTATACACGAGTAGCTCGCTCGCTTTGGGTGTAGCAGAAAAACTGTCATAAAAAGATATATCAGTCAGCTGAAGTCGCATTCATGACAATGCGGCCACCGGCGATCTATTATACACCGTCGTCAATGGACCCTTAAGAAATTTGTTACGAAGATTTTGATAGGTGGCAACTGCTTTTGTTCAGCGGCGGGAACGCTACGCCATCACCAGCAGGGGAGACTGTTACATATGTGTGGTTATTATTTAGGTATTGTGGTCTACAACTGCGCGAGAACCCAAGCATATTGGGCTCGAGGGCTAGAGGACGGGTGCTCGCAACATATTTATTGCTTACAAAACGCGCCGAATTTGTTTTGGGGTGACGGTGCGTCGCTAAACGTTAATGTTGTTCGTGTATTGTTTGTTATTATTTGATCGGCCGGGTGTGGTTGTCGGCTCCCGCCACTCTGGAGTCAATAACTGACAAAGTTCCGCTGTCGGGGATACGGATATTGTAAAGTTACGATTTATTGAATGCTTTTTTTTATTTAAATGCCTACCTGTAGTAAAACTAAAGTTATTATTCCCGTAGATTGTTTCGAATTTGAATCTAAGTTCCAATGGTTTCTCGGAAATGGCTCTAACGATTTGGATGAATATTTTGTATTTAGATAATGATTTACTCTCGCGTTTACGTTTACCTAGATAGCAGTCATCCCTGAGAAAATAAGCTTTGACTCACATAAATAATACGCCGAGCCCAGCTAGGTCACCCATGTGTACTGTTTATTGAGTAAATTTTTTTTTCTTAATCATTAGACATTACTATTTAAAAGCCATCAATCCTTAACAAAAACTAATCTAAAATAGAAAAATCTAAAAATGTTGTGGGTTCTGTAATAATTATTTTGTATTATCCCTAATTCCATTTTGCAAATTAAGACCTAGCAATTATGAATTACCTTTTTGTATTGGGAGCATATGAATTTATCTTAGAGTTTTTTAACTTATAAGAATAACTTTAGAAACATTTTCTTCGATGTCCCAGACTGAATCTGCTAATCGGATGTAGGTATACCTACCAAGCCTTCGGTCCAAGTCCGATTGATCATTGGTAAATTATTAAAAACGCTTATTTACATATCATTTCCGACGACGGTGACATACCTACCTACCACAGAGTGGACAGAAGAGACTTGAATTCAGTGGAAGTTTGAAGAATGAAAAAGTTAATATTTTGAATTAAATTACTTTACGTTGGGAAAGAGTGATTGTATAAATCTCCAGCCAATCAATGATCTCGGTAATCCCGTCTGATCTTAGTTAGGTATTAGTGAAATAGTTTGTGGTTTAAATGCGAATTGTAAGTATTCAAAAAATTTTCTTCAGAGGCACTGTAGTCGTGTCGGGCTGCTAAACTGTGAGCCGCAATTCCGCTTTTCCAATAGATTTCGAAACTGCATAGACACCCTGTAACGTCACCGCACTCTATTTGATATGTTTTTGAGTTACAAACCTCATGAAGCTATAAATTATAATAAGAACGTAGGCCTAAATTGATGAGTTAGTGAACCCAGACTGTACGTTATTTCGTTATACACAGCAAAACATGTGATCATCATATTACACCCAAATCAAAGCAAAGGGTGTTTTATTTATGCAACAGCTCTATTAGATTACCTACCGTCACACCCCCTGTCCGTCACAATCAAATAAATACTGTTTGCGTTGCATTGTCCCCTTTCGCACATGTTGTAGTGCAATACAGTGTTGCTAACTTAATATATCGTTCACAGCACCTACTGTTATCAAGAGTAATTTTATTACGAACTTTATAATTGGTTTAAACCATGGACGATGTGAAGGAAATTATAGAAAAGACCAAATGGTAGGCACATTAGCATTTAACTTAAACAAACGAAAGGAAAACATACACCGGGTACGCCTGCAGCTGATGATGATGATCATTTAACTTAAAAACTAAGCAACAACATTTGGTCTAGTAATATTCTATTTTCTGTGAATATACTTTTAATTACATTACTTATTCCTATCAGTTTCTCGTTTGCATTGTAAAGTCTTTCTTGTAATACTGTGCTCTCGTATTCAATTGATTTAACATGTATAACAAAACACTACACAGATAGCACATTAATATAAAATTGTAAATCGAGAGTGTTAATAACGTAGGCTTCGTTTGTTAGTTAGAAGTACATAACATACTGCAGCTGGCATTGTTTTTTTTGTTTTTAACAAAACACGCAACTTTGTTTAATGGTAGCAATAACCAACATCGGAAACATGAAATGTAACAATCAGCAATTACATATTAATGTCGTTATTTTTTCAGACGGAGCACCGCACTTGCTGCGCGTGCGGCGAGCCTATAGCGGACCGCTTCTTGCTGGAGGTGGGGGGCGGTGCGTGGCACACGGGCTGCCTGCGGTGCTGCGTCTGCGCAGTCCAGCTCGACAGGCACCCCTCGTGCTTCTTGCGCGACCGCCAGGTCTACTGCAAGCAGGACTATGCCAAGTGAGTGCCCTGATGCGTTGCACTTTTACGCCACATCTAACATATGCAATCGGTTTTGTCTGATTGAAAGCAGGAAGCGATTCATTTATTACTACTGCTGATTAACTCCTTTCTTTCCTATATAACCTATTATATTAATGTTAATTAATTACAATTATTGTATTAGCTCTACTAGTTATAAGGTGCTATATAATAATAAAAGTTAATCAAATATACGATTTGATTAAAGGTTTCGGTTCGAGAATAAACTTGAATGAAATTGCGTGCCATTGTAGAGAGTGCATCGTACGTTGATGTCTTTTATAGGCATGCTAAAAAGAAGCGTAGCGCGTAGCGTTTAAATGACGGACAATATCTAAGGTATTATATTCTTTTAATGGTTCATCTAAACTATTATAAAACTGTAACAGAAGTGTGTCTGTACATTGAAGATATTTACAAAAAAAAATTACGACATGGTTTTTACCTGTCCCTGATTCCAAATCACCAATTTTTGGATTTTTTGTCTGTCTGTCTGTTTGTTTGTTTGTTTGTTTGTTTGTTTGTTTGTTTGTTCGTTTGTTTGTTTGTTTGTTTATTTGTTTGTTTGGGTGTTTGTTTGTTCGAGTATCACGCAAAAACTACTGAACCGATTTTGATGAAACTTTTTTTGTTTGATAGCTTATCATCTGACTTAAAATCTGGTATATAATTTATGCGGACGAAGTCGCGGGTAAAAGCTCGTTTTCTATAAATCTATATCTAAACTATTATAAAACTGTAACAGAAGTGTGTCTGTACATTGAAGATATTAACAAAAAAAAGTTACGATGCCGTTTTTGGGTGTCCCTGATTCCAAATCACAAATTTTTGGATTTTTTGTCAGTCTGTTTGTTTGTTTGTTTATTTGTTTGTTTGTTTGTTTGTTTGGGTGTTTGTTTGTTCGAGCATCACGCAAAAAGTACTGAACCGATTTTGATGAAACTTTTTTTGTTTGATAGCTTATCATTTGACTTAAAATCTGCTATATAACGGACGAAGTCGCGGGTAAAAGCTCGTATTAGTATAAATACCTATGTTATGTTTGAATTACTATGATTTTTGAATTTAAGATAATCTGACTAAAAACCAAAATTGCTGAGCTACAAGTCTAACTTGCACAAACCGTAATCGTTTAGTCGGCCCATACGTTAATTCCTTTACAATACACTGCCTACGTCCAATTAACCTTCGACGTATTAGAAATATCCATAGTCATCATATTCCAAGTCATCCGTGAAGTCGAAATAGCCGACCAAAATAAGAATGTCTTGGAATGTTCGGTGCGTTTGTAAATGGGTTGTTGTTAGTAAGCGGTGGGGTTATAAGAGGAATGTATGGAGGCATGCTGGCAGGGTAGGCGGTCCAGTGTGCAGATGACCTGCGACCTGTGCCCTGCCGCGCTGTGTGGCGGCCGCGGCCGTGATGATGCACTATCGACAGCCTCAGCGGCGCGCCGGCCTTTTTGTGTAGACAGATATACCTACACGTCAACAATATTTGGTATTGATACTGGTCCATATTTTACGTATAGGTACCTCCTTACACATTAAGTGTTTGACGTTGTCGATAATCTGGAGTTGGACTGAGAGTACTTGAGATGGAATAGTATTGTTGTTTTTAAATTTGAATGATCATGAAGTGAAGAGTCATATTGTATTTTGCGCTAAGAAAATAAGAATTTCAGTTTGTGACACCAATGATTTATTTAAACAGAATCGCTAAATAGGTTTTTCGACTCTCTTATCAGTATCGATAATACATATAAGCATTAAAAGCTGCGAATTGTATAAAGGTAGAGTTAATTAAGCCCAACAACCACTTTAAAGCATTTTTAAGTTACGTCTCACTTACAACTTCGTTTCCGTGCTCGCATCCAAGCCATCCGATTTACATAAACACAACTTAAAAAGGGAAATAAGGCCTCCGCCGGCAACAGGTGCGTGAGAACTTATTCTCATGCGTCAAAATAGAAAAAGGAGGCCGATGTTCCGAAGAGTGGTTTTATTGAAAATCCGTCGGTCGAGTATGGGACAACAAAGCGGTGACGGAGAATGCATACCCATACCCGTGCCCGTGTGCGGGTAAAAAATACACCGGCGAGTGTACGCCGTGACTTGCAACAACGACGTTTTCATTTGTCATTTATTTTGATTGTGATAACTGGGTGAGACGTGAAACCATATATTTTAATCGGAACAGCGATATGGAATGCGCGGTATGACGAAGAGTTGGAGGCGACCCACCGCGTGCTGGAGGACAGAACTCCTAACAGTTACATTTAGACGAGCTGAGCTGTGGTGACCTCATCGAAGCTCTCGTCATATCGCGTGTTAGTCATTACTAAAAAACTCAGTTATTATTTAATAAAATAATCGATATTACGTGTTCAACGCATACAAGGTATTATGAAATACCTGGTCTACGTATGTAGTTAAAGCAGTGAGTCGGTTTTCCTCAAAATGTAGCGTTTTAAATACGTTTTAATGTAGCGTTTCGTTAAAACTATTTTTTCCTCCAAGTTATTATTGCAAAATTAAGAAAAAATTGCGAGCTTCATATTTTGTTTGACCTATATTGCAACCGACCGGTCGATCATAATCATAAGCTTCTTAATGCACCATGAGGTGTCAAATAGTATGTACCCAGACCCATTCTAACAAATAGAAAAGACACTCGAAATGGAAATCAAACGAGTACTGTCTAAAGATACCTTTATAATATGATGACCATGACAAGGTCACGGCGTGTCAAGCCATTCAAAAACTCAGAATGAGCATATTCCACCATACTTCATACCCTTGACATTAAAATTAAGTGTCTATCAATTTTCTGAATCGTTTTGTTTTCAGATCTACAAGTTTTTAAGCACTCGTAACATGTATTAATGTGATATGTGATGCAGAGTTTCCCAAAGTATGCGAGTATTGGGTGGGCCCTGAAAAATAATGATGACGACGGATCAACCGAAATTCTAAGCTCTCTGTTGCTGACAAGACAACCTCATCTCACATATCACCATATCAGTGCCTGTTTGATGAAGCTATGAAAGTACTCCTTCCCTTCAGTGCCGACCTCATACGAATGTGAGGCCCGCCTCCCGATTTTCGGCTAAATACTAAATACCGAGAGAAATTAGGCGTATAAAACTAATTGCGATTAAAAGTAACTAAAATTAAAGTTGATGTTAAAGCTATAATGACAATAAAATAGAAAACAAATTCATCCTTCTCATTGAAAAATAAATCCTTTTATTTATAATCAAGAGGTAAATCTCGAATTTTGCAGTTTTTGTTAGGTGAGTCGCAGTTCAGTCAACTTTGGGAATCACTGATGTGATGAGTTGTTAATAATCAGTTGAAATGTGGATGCTATAAACGCATATTATATATTTTATGTTTACTTGTTTGCTTATTAACCTTAGGAATTGATTGTAATCGCATGTGATTCCCGTGTGTCATTTTAAATTAAGACTTATTTTAGGTTAAAGTACCTACTCTTTTCTAGGGCTTTCCAAATTTAAGAAATTTTGTTGAGATGGACAAATCTAGTTAGATAAACTCTAGAACCTAGCTGCGCTGTCTCATTTGGAAACATTCGATACTAAACATTTTTGACTCAACTGTTGTGTTAAAACACAACCGAAAGATAACTTATGAGAATTTATACTCGTATTAGCCAACACCAACGTTGAGTAGATTTTAGGGATGCAACGAATACGAAGCGGTGCATCGTTTTGCATCTGTAATCGTAATTATCACGATTAATAACGATGCAATGCACCGTAGTAAGAATCGTACGATTATTAAATCGAATTGAAAAAGTCAATCGGATTGCACTTGTTGACAAATACCAGACCTGAATACCTACTAGATTTCCGAGCCGAAAAACAACTTTAAAAAAATCGGTTCTCTGGCTGCCATTTTAGCTCATTTTGAGCTAAATCTGACTTTTATTGGTCAGATTTGACTCTCATTTTTTTTTTCAATTCTTCTGAGGTCTATGATTTGATTTTCGGTATGAAAATACATTCTCGTTCTCGCGATATCTCATCCACATTTAAAAGATTAATCTCCCACGTAAATCGGAAGAGATATCGCTTGATTAACGAGATTATACAGAATCATGTTCCATATTGTGTTTTTCAAAGCAAATTGGCCTTTACGCATTCAAGAATCAGAATCCTGACCAAGTGAACCTTTGGTTTCGATCTCATATTAGTAGAAAAAGTTACAAAATCTTGGAATTTTTTGAAGTAAAATTTAATAAATAAAATAAAGTTTTTTTTTTATTTATCTTTCATTGGGATGCAAAGAAACACTATGAGAACTCATTCTGAGGGTTATCTCTACTAAATTTGATTAAATAATCGTAATGCATCGGTTATCGTAATAAATAACGATTAATATCGTAATCGTAATCGTAATGGCCGAATCGTTGCATCCCTAGTAGATTTCTTTTATATTTTTGGCTTGGTAACAGGTTGAGTCAAAAATGTTGCCATTTCAAAAGAGTCAACAACTACGACCAGTAAAAGGCTCGTTAAAATGTGAGCCTCGTCACAGTTTAAATAATATTTGTATTTGGAACAGGCATAACGAGTAGTGTTGCCAGGAACGTAAATCGGTGGTTGGAGTCGCCGGCGGCAACAATCGTAATTGCTTTTGTTGATATATCATCGTTCATTGTTTATTTAGCGCGTCTTTTTGTCTGGTAGCCGCAGCCACGCGTCTCGCCCACCGTTGTTTTAGTTTCTTTTGTTTTTGACAGGATGTTTGAGTTGAGTGTTGCCAGCCTTTAATCGTCAGTAGGCGTTTGTCATTTGTTTGAAAGTGTTTGTAATAAATGATTTGATTGAGCTGCTTCGAATTTGTAAGTAGTAAACAATGACCGAGTATTACAAATCTTTGAAACTGTATGTAATTTTTCTCAAACATGCTTGGAAATGTGAGCATTATTTTGACAACCTTCTTCGAGATAAATCGAAATTGCAGTACTGGCCAAATACATGCGCGCAGCGGCCGGCAATGTTGTATGAAAATCCATATCTGTCGTGTTTAGCAGCCAAGTAAATTACATAGTAAACTCATATCTGTCGTGTAATTTAAAAATGGAACCATCTTTTTCTCCGAAACATGACGACGAGGTAACTCATCAAAGGTTTTATTTAAATTTCGAACTCGCTTGCAAATAGAAAGCTGTTTATTGAAAAAAAAAAAAAAAATTGTTGTTCGTTGTTCGTCATTGATTTTGAAAAGAGTTTTAATTTCCGCGAATTATTTGAGAAAATTTACTGTTTTAATTTCCGCGCATTATTTGAGAAAAGTACTATACAAGCCTGGGCCACAACTCTGTTGCTGGCCGCTGCAGTAATGTACTATTTAATGACATCTTAGACATAGTACGCCATTTGTCGCTGAAGAGAAATGTTATAATAATCATAACTCTCTCAACTTTATAACCAAAACTAACATTTGTAGTCAATTTCCGCGAGGAATGGTCCTTAGGATATCGCTCTCACGCGATGTCCTCGCCCACACCGCACTCCCTGCAAATGCGCGCGCCATGTCTTATGTAAATGCACCATGTCGCCTCTGCGTTTAATTAATCTCTAGCTGCATAAATAAACCCGATGCAGATCGATTCACTCAGAATATTAAACAATGGGAATGGGATTGGAGCTCTGTTGTAATCATCGGTCAAATCGAGATGTAGTCGGTTTGGAAAGATCTATGTTTTGCTAAATAATTATTACCTAATTTAACAATTGCGTGCTTTAATATTCAAAGCACGTAAAATATACACATCGTATAAAAACCACGTCAGAGGCCGTAAGGCGGTCTGAAAAAACTCTGACACCTGGGCTCTGCCCACACGATAAGAAGACGTAAAATATAAAAAATTACTAGCGAGTTTACGCGCTAACATCGCCAGATTTAAAGTCATAAGCTTTCAATCACAACCAGTTTAATCAAAATCGGTCTAGTAGTTTTCGCGAACAAACAAACAGACAAAAAATTTAAAATAAAAATGATTTGGAGTCAGGGTCACCTAAAGACCATATCGTAACTTTTTTTTTGTCAATATCGTTAATGTACAGACACACTTCTATTACAGTTTTAGTAGAGAAAATTTCGGAATGGAAGTATCATTAACAAATGATTTTAAAAAGTACGATTGTAAATTGTTTTTTAACTGTTTATTATTCATCCGTTTATTATAATCCAAGATCGACTATAGTGGCTCTAATATACAGGATGTTAGGTTAAACAGTTGCACTACTTTAAGGGGTGATTGTACTCATGATACTGAAAAACTTTCCCAAAGAAACGTATCTAAAGCAAAGTCACAAAAAGACAATGAAATTCTAAGGAAAGTCTTTGCAAAAAAAAGAAATGATTTTTCATTCAAACGTTTGATCAGCAGATTCTATTTAGTATAGAAAATCCAATTTTTTTTTGCGAATTTCCTATATGTATCTTAGGGAAAGTTGTTCAGTATCATGGGTACAAACACCCCTTAAAGGAATGCAACTGTTTATCCTAACACCCTGTATATGACGTTAATATAAAAATTCGTTTTTTTCTGTGCATCGTAAATTCATCGTAACTATAAAGAGATTAAAAATAAATTGACAATTATTAACTAGTTACGAAAGAAACTACCAATCCGGTTTAATAAATTCTAGGGACAGATCAATTACGACAGAATCAATTGTTTCCTATTAATAACTGTATGCATAAAGAGATTCTTCATCAACATTTAAAAGCTATATAGTACCTCGTAATAATGTTTTCGCCCCGGGTCCGTTCATCCATACGTAGCCTAGGGCAGGTAACTGTGCCACGAAATTGGTAAAACAAACCTTTGTATAATATTCAAATGAATCTCGAATTGGACTTGTATCTAAAACAAATAACTTAAATCATGTCGTCGAGTGAATGGACGAGTTGAATGGGTATTAAAATGTGGGCGCGGGGTTTCAGGCATGCGGGGGGAAAGCAATCAACGAGTAAGGATTTACGACGGCGCCCGCGGCGGACTGAGATGCGCACTTCGCGCACAGCACACGCGTCTCATATTGTCATATGCCTTCGGGACACCCGTATTGGCTTTGTGACTAACAAGGATCGTTTTAAGACTGACTGCAGCTGCATGAGGCTTACAGGAATCTGTATCCCCCCCCCGTTCAGTAAATCGCTACTTTCACCCACCCACGCCCCTCCTACCAGCATGTGGCTCAAGACTTGTGCTCTTCGTGTCACCTCTAGTATCAAATTGTACCTAGTACAAATAAAAATAAAAATAATAAAAAGAGAGAGTAGGTCTTTCTCTTTGTTTGTTAATTCAACATTTTTAATCCTTTTTAATACTGTATTGGCATACATAGTGATTACTTGCTCAGAGTTGGCATAGGCGGGCGGACTATTATAACTTTTTGGTAATTATTTTTATATCTAATGCATTTATTACTCTGTTACCTACTTAGATTAAAAACTTTTCGATGTTCTGTTATAATTGTAATAATGATAAGTATATACAGATGTCACATAATACAAAAAGCAATAAATGCATTAGCTACAATAACACCAAAGATTTTTTTTGGATAACACCTTAGTTGCGTTACGTCACAGGTTACGTTAAACGTTACGTTGCATAGAAAGTTTCGATAAAATGGGAAAATGATGTGACATTCTTGGGAATGTTGTAAAATAGTTGAGAAATAAAAAAAATACGATTTTTACTGTTTACTGTTTTACATGTTTGATTTTTACTGGGTACAAATAGTCAATTTAGGTCAATGCATTCGATTTATTAATAGATTTTAAAGAACAAAAAACAGAAGTGACTAAAGACCACCCCGCGTCACGCATGAATAGTCAACACAACACTTTCAAACGTTTATCTGGCAGGGGTACGAACATCTTCATTATGGCAGAGTGTTAAAACTTGTTAATCTGTCACTTTGTTAATTATTATGCGAGAGTTGCTGTTAATTGAATCAGCCGGCGACAAAATGTTAATAAGTGTTGATAACGGAGGACGCGAGGTGGCGCTGGCGCTGGCGTGGCGCTCTGTTTACCAACACCGCGCTCTGAAATGCAAATAGTGCATTTGAAACATTGGTGTGGATTAAGCTGATAAGGAACCTTTGCAAACCAGATTAATATTCGTGAAACACGCGATGTTGCACTTTGAATTTTCTATTGATATACATAATTATCAGTAAGATAGTGAAAAGATTTTAGTTTAGTACAGAAAGAACTGATTTACAGATCAGAAAGGGTCCTTCAGATCAACAAAATGGACAACGTACGGAGCAAAATTGGAAAACGTAGAATAAATCGTTGGTTTCATTCTTAGAAAACGTCAATAACGATTCGACCCAAATGTATGTAACACCAGCGATTTTTTTTTACGTTTTCGTTGTTAGTTCCATTGGTCTGAAGCACCCTGTATAAACAATCGAACTCTCCGATTCTTAAATTAAAAGTAATATGCGTATTGAAGGTTTAACTTTTCTTTAATGTCTTCCTTTAGATACTTTATCAAAATATTCATAGGAGTAGCAAGGGAGCAGAGGGCGCCGCCGCCCACTCCTGAAAGTCCCTCAGAAAAATCGACAGTATCGAAGAAAGTCTTAATTAAATAATTCAGGTATGTTTTGTAGTTTCATTCTTTTTATCTTAAGAAACAGTTACACAACCACGTAATATTTTTTTATCATCATAGAAAATTTCGTTCAAAGTCCGCCAAAATAAAAAATTAAATAAAAATTTCCGCGCTAGTAGGGAATAGGAGTAAAATAATAGGTCGCTCGCACCTCGTTTTTGGTTGTATTGTTCTTTCCTTCTGCAACGATCTATTCCCATTGCAGTAAAATCTCGAGCTAACTTCGCTCGCAGGTTTTGGATCTTATTGTCACTTACCAACTTATTCATATTTCAGTAAAATCTCAAGCTCCTTCGCTAGCTTCAAGTATTGGATCGTATTATCATGTACCAACCTATTCATATTTTAGTAAAATCACGAGCTCGCTTCGCTCGCTCCAAGGTTAGCTCGTATGGTGACGAACGTCTTGCTACTGGCGATGGTTGAGGCTGGCCGATTGCCCCCCGATACCCGCCCCCCCCCTTACGAAAAATACCTAGCTAGGCCAATATGCATAGTATAAAATCACACCCTGGAGAATTCGCTGCCACTTCATACATTAGAGAAGCGCGTAATTTCTCTATGCTTCATACACACTGATAAGAGGTGGTGCTGAGTGAGAGCGACTAAGAGAGGACTACACCATTGCCTACTATCGTCTTCCATCCATCTTCCACGAGGAGGTGAGGTAAAAATTAGTGGGATGTAAAGTAGTGTCCGTACTGTATGTAGTACTACGGTAGTACTCGATTTATTATGTGGCAGTACCCAATAGTACCATTCTCTTTCTTATACTGCGTTATAGTTAGCTAAAAGATTAAATAGCAGTAATAAACTATCGCAAGTAGGTACATATATATAGCTGCACGTAGGCTACCCACAAATTAATTTGACTAGCTTCTCTCTAAGTGAACTATTCAGTTCCCGTAGCGTGATAAAAAGTACTAAGTCATGATCTTGGTCGTAATGTATTAAAGATCCTATCAAATCGACTTAAAATGTGAAAGAACATAAAATTAAAAAAATCGGTCAAAAGCTCAAACAACAAAACATAATATTACAAAAAAAAATGTTTACAAGTCCTGCTCAAATTGAGCCCCCTATTTATAATGCATTTTCTACATATACGTCATATTTCCACCCTGGTGACTCTTGACGTTCTGCCATAAGAATTTTTGCAGCTATAAAATCCACCAGTAAGTAAATAAAAGTTTTTTTGCAAAGTTAAAAGACATCGGCTGTAATATTATTTTAAACTTTTCAGTTTTTTTAAGTTAGGTTCTAATTTTTTATTAAAATTTTGTTTATTTCTCTATTTTCAGTGATAAAATGATCGACTCCGATATCAGTTATACATGCAAGAAGTACATTGATGCAAAGCAAATGTTTCAATCGCCGATGATTTGCTGTCTTCTTTTAAAGAGGTCTAGAGTTATAGTAGCCCAAATTAAAATGGGACCAATTCGGGGGTAACTTCTATAAAACAAAAAAATAATTACTCAAAATCAAGACGAAGTTATCGGTTAAATGCAAAAAAACATAAGTACAGACGATTTGGGAATTTCCTCTTTTTTAACCGACGTTAAAACAAAAAACGGAGGAGGTTTTCAAGTCGACGCGAATATTTTTTATTATTTTTAACCGACGAAAAACAAAAGACGGAGGAGGTTCTCAAGTCGACGCGTATATTTTTTGTTTTTTTTTGTTTTATGTATGAACACGCATAACTTTTTGAGGGAGTAGTCCGATTTTGATAATTTTTTTTTGTTTAGTAGGTCATACTTCATAGGTGGTCCCATTTTAATTTGGTGAAGATCTGGTAAAGGGCTTCGGAGATAGACAATAAAACTCCGCAAAAATCTATAGCATATCATCGACGATTGAAATAAATGATTCGATAACTTCTATACAGAGTAGTCCGATTTTGATAATTTGTTTTTTGTTTGCCATATCGTACGTCAGAGGTGGTCCCATTTTAATTTGGTGAAGATCTGGTAAAGGGCTTCGGAGATAGACAATAGAACTCGTCAAAGATCTATAGCATATCATCGACGATTGAAATGCATGATTTGTGTTCATGTTCCCTTTTAGGTCATACTTCAGAGGAGGTCCCATTTTAATTTGGTGAAGATCTGGTAAAGGGTTTCGGAGATAGACAATAGAACTCCTCAAAGATCTATAGCATATCATCGACGATTGAAATAAATGATTCGTGTTCCTGTTCATGTTCCCTTTACATGTACAACGGATATGTTAACCCAATCTAAAACCAACACTGAAGATTTCGAAAAAAAAAAATTTTTAACAAAAAATGAAAACCGACTTCAAAACTCAAAAAGTAAAGAATAATAAAATATTGCAAATGAATTTTACGTTAGCATCTATAAGAATATCATTTTGTTTTATTGTAGTCGGTGTCAAGCCTAGCCAAAAAATTACTGCAAGCTCAGTCTCGAATCGTACAGGATTGACAGCGACTTCGATAAAACAAAATGATATTCTTATAAATGCTAACGTAAAATTCATTGGCTGCAATATTTTATTATTCTTTACTTTTTGAGTTTTGAAGTCGGTTTTCATTTTTTGTTAAAAAAAATTTTATTTTTATGTATGAATACGCATAACTTTTTACAGAGTAGTCCGATTTTGATAATTTTTATTCTTATAAAAGCTAACGTACTTTTTGAGTTTTGAAATCGGTTCTTTTAAGATGAGATTGTAGGCCTTGGCATATATTGTAATTATTTATAGCAAAGCTTTTGACTACCCCGGAAGGGATTATGGTCGTGAGTATATCAGATCAGTTTCCCTAATAGGTCATAACAAGATTGAAAAGGTAAGGAATCGCTGCTCCTCTAATTATCATTGATCTTTAGATGGTTATAAAAACTCATTATTTAGATATAATAATTTCTTATTATTATTTTTGAATCTTTTTGGTCTATTTTCATCTTTCACTGGACAGTTTACGACGAAAAAAATATTTAAAAGCCAGATTAAGAATCCAGTGAACGCAAAATCATAGAAATATTAATTTACTATGCGCAAAATATGTAATTTTCCCATAGAGATGGGAAACACTGATTTTCCAGTTTCTAGTATTTTGTTACGCTAACCTGCCATAGTTTTTGATTACATCTTCTGGATTATAATAATAAACCTTTTTCATAACATTTAGTTAATAATAATAATAATAAATGACGCTCACAGGCACATACATTGTAATGATCCCAAGAAAGCACTATTTATAGGCTGTTTATTATGGAAACCATACAACAACGGCACAAACATATAAACATCCATGACCGAACCGGGATTCGAACCCAGGACCCTGGTTTGGCAGTCCGGCGTGGTAACCATTACACCAACCGGGTCGTCAAAATATAAGTTATCGAGATGTCTAATAATTTTTGCACCCAAGTACCGGAAGGGTGCCAACGGGATCCTATTCATAAGCCTACGCTGTCCGTCTGTCCGTCCGTCTGTCTATCCGACCTGTTAAGGGTTGTATTTTCTGAACTATACATTGTATGGTTACATACAATTAACTACAGCATTTTATATGCCATAAACACATAAATAATAAAATAAAACCGGTCAAGTGCGAGTCGTGCTACTAGCGCACCTAGGGTTCCGTACCACACCACCACAGAACATAACATTATTAAATAGAAAAAAAAAACTTTTTTTGTCCGGGACCTTTAGCGCGACACCGACTCACACTTGGCCAGTTTTTAGTATTTGTTGTTATTCTGTAGAGTTTGCTCTATAATCACACTACGTTTGACGCTTGTATGTATTACCGTTTTTACGATTTAGCGTGAAGAAAAAACATTGATAAAAACTAGTTTCATGTTCAGAACCCCCCTTAATTTTTAACTTTTTGTCATTTTTAGGGTTCCGTACCCAACTGTTTTTAACTTCTTGACATTTTTATTATTTGTTAACAAATCCGCCGTAATAATGCATAATTTGAAAAAATTTCAACTGTCTAGCTATTACGGTTCAAAAGTTACAGCCCTAAATAGGTACGACAGACGGACGGACAGACGGACAGACGGACAGACCGACAGACGGACAGACGGACAGACGGACAGACGGACAGACGGACAGACGGACAGACGGACGGACGGACGGACGGACGGACGGACGGACGGACAACGTAGGCTTAGTAATATGGTCCCGTTTTCACCCTTTGGGTACGGAACCCTAATTAAGCTTTTTTTACTTAATTTATGATCTTAGACCATATTTATCTATAGATACCGAGTTTCTATGCCTTACGGTCTCTGAGAAAAATGCCTGTGACAGACGGACGGACCGACGGACAGACACCGAGCTAATTCCAGAAGTATTCCGTTTTGCCAATTTTGGTGTTGAGCACTAAAAAGCCAATTGAAATTTTAACAGATTATGTATTGGATTATGTATTTGAACAAAAAAATTATTATGGGGCGTCCACATACAAGAAACGATTTTACGTTTTTATCAATGTTTCTTCTTCTCGCTCTATTCCAATAACGGTAGTAACACTTACAAGCGTCAAACTTTTGGGTAGTGTATATTTTCTTTGCTTTTGGTATGATAGCCCAGTCATTTTACGGTTTAAGCCGGGACTAATTTTTATAATTTTTATTTTTTCGGTAAGTATCCGAAGTAATTAAGTAGTAGTAAGTAGTTAAATTAGTATTTTATAATGAATACCTCATTTAAAAAATTTTTAATGCCTATTTTTAACCGACGAAAACAAAAACAAAAAATGGAGGAGGTTCCCAATTCGACGCGTAGGTATATATATATTGTCACGAACGCTGTCAAACGTTAGACGTAAGAAGGCATTCAAAAATTCGGAGGGTGTATTAACAATCGCCGTGGTCTTACGGTCTAAGGTTCCGCCTCCCATGCTGGGGGGTGACGGTTCGAATCCGATCCGCGCCAAAAATATTTCTAGATTTTTGTGTTTTTAGAAATGTTCTAGAAGGAAGAGAGAGAAGGAATATTTAAAAAGGGACAAAAGGTGAACGTGTCTAGGAACTTCGAGAAAGGAGGCGAAATTACGAATATTTGAAAAGAACCAGAAAAGTGGGCGTGTCTTCGATCGGTTTCGAGAAAAGAAGGCGGGGTTAGAACTATCTGGAGGAAAACAATCGAGTAAAGAAAAGAAGATCGAAAAAGGGAATTCCCGAATATTCTGCGGGATATAAAAAGCGGCGAGTTCGCGGTCAGTATCAGTATTTGGTTTTACAGTGAACAGTGCGAAACAAAAGGAAGAAAAGTAAAAGTGGAAAAGTACTAGTGAAGAGAAAAGTGCTAAGAGTGGAACAGTGAGTAGACTAGTGTCAGTGTAGTGCGTGACGTCATAGTGTCGGTGTAGTACGTGACGTCATAGTGCCAGTGTGGTGTGTGACGTCATAGTGTCGTACGTCTTGACGTCATAGTGTCGTACGTCGTGACGTCATAGCCGTGACGCGTGTCGTGTCGTCACAGTAGTGACGTAGTGGACTGTGAACAGTGACAGTAAGTGGTGCACGGGGAATCCCTGCGAGGAGGACCCGGTGAAGTGAACCGTTTAGGGGAACCTCTGCGAGGTGGACCGTTTGTAAGTTTAACCCAAATAAACTCTGTAAAATTGGACTTAGCGTTTCACTCCAATTCCGGAACCCGTCGCTCGTAACATTTGGTGTCAGAAGTGTGGGATTGGAGTAAGATGCCGCTGGTGCCAAAGGAGTTAAAGGGAGTCACCACCCGGGCCATGTCGGAAGCGCGACAGGAAGGTGCGGCCCCTGTAACTGAGGTGCAGCGGACCCCGGAGAGAAGACCTGAGGGGGGTGAAGTGCAGCGCACTCCAGAGCAGAACCCAGGAAATTTCCTCTATCAAATCCAGCGCATGATGGAGGACCAGGCTCGCCGGCAGGAGGAACAAATGCGCACGATGCAGGAGGCGCAGGCTCGCCGGCAGGAGGAACAAATGCGCGCGATGCAGGAGGCGCAGGCTCGCCGGCAGGAGGAACAGGTTCACGAACTGCGCGCAATGAAAGAAGAGCAAGCTCGCCGCCAGGAGGAACAGGCTCGCCGGCAGGAGGAACAGGCTGGCCGGCAGGAGGAACAACTGCGCGCACTGAAAGATGAGCAGGCTCGCTGTCGGGAGGAACAGGTGCACGAACTGCGCACGATGCAGGAGGCGCTTCATAAAGATATTACGAAAGGCTTGCAACAGGCAGTAGAGAGAGTCGAAGTCGTAGAAGGGAGGTTGAATCGTGTGAAGGGAGAGCTCGAAGGGAGGTTGGATCATGTGAAGGGTGAGTTCGGAGGGAGGCTGGATCGTGTGGAGGGTGAGTTTGCCAAGATCCGGCGAGAGGTTGAGCAGAGCAGATCTCATAGTCGTGTTGCTGCTGTTTTTGACTCACCCATTCTACCAAAAGGTGTCAAGACTCCGGTTTACGATGGACTGACGTCATGGCCCGCCTTCAAGCTACAATTCGAGACAGCGATGAAAGTTAATGGCTGGGGCAAAGAGGAGGCGCAGTCTGCGTTGACATTAGCACTCCAGGGACAGGCTCTCACTGTGCTGGAAGCCGTAGGTGCTGGTGAAAATCTGACGTTCGACAAGCTTTTCGGAGCTCTGGAGGCGAGATTTGGCGACGGACATCTCGAACACGTGTATCGGGCGCGATTGAAGGAACGTAACCAACATGCTAACGAGAGTCTGCAACAATGGTCCGTGGAGGTGGAGAAGCTCGTGCGAAAGGCTTTCCAGTCATCACCAGCAGCCATCGATGACATGCTCCTGCAGGCCTTTACGGATGGGATACGGGACCCGGAGGTGCGAGCTGCCGTGCGACTTGGGCACCATGCTACACTCAGGGACGCTGTTGCCCATGCATTGGAGGTGGAGGCCGTACGACAGGATCCTCGTTCCGCTCGCCTCAGGGAGATTGTGGTGACTAGAACCTCACCGCCTAGAAATCGAAGCGTCGGTTATGTGTGCTACGAGTGTGGTGAACGAGGGCATATTCGCAGCTCCTGCCCGAAGCGCACAGGTCGTCGGGATGTAGGAGTCTCGACTGATGAGCAGCAGGAAAACTAAAACCAGCCAGGGCTGCGGGGTGGGCGCTGGCCGGTTATGTTGCAACCCCAACCATAAGAGTCAAACAGACATCAGACGGAAATAGTCTGTTAGTCGAAGGAGAGGTCAATGGTAGAATCTGTCAACTAACTTTGGATACCGGAGCTTCGAGAACAGTGATCAATACTCGACTGATAAACGAGATGGAAAGTTATCAGAAACGACTTCTGCAACAAACCAACCTGCAGTTAACAACAGCTACCGGCCAGCGCATACCTGTTAAGGGAGAGTTGGGAGTTTCGATTAAGATCGGGGAAACTCCTTTTAAACATGAGGTGATTGTAGCGGAAATAGTAGACGATTGCATCATTGGCTTGGATTTCTTACAAAATCATCAGTGCAGTATAGACATGAAAAACGGAGTTCTACGGTGTAATACAGAGGAGGTTCCGATGAAAGGTGGATCGTCGGGAAAGGTTTACTGTGTGAGAAGAACGGTTCTCAAACCTAGATCACAGACCTTGGTACCTGTCGTTTTGCCCAGGAGTAACGATGGGAGATTACCACGGAGATGTGCTGTGATAGAGAAAGTTAAAACTGAAACTTCTTGGATTCCAGCAAGGACAGTTGTTGGATCCGTTTCATCTACCTCAATCCCGATACTTAACGTTGGAGATGTGGACCTGACGATTGAGAAGGGGGAGGTTGTTGGTCACTGTGAGGAAGTTTTATGGTTGCGACGATGTGTGGAAAATCCTCCTAGGAAACATAAGGCTGAGGAGGATGTAGTGTCCAAAGTTATGGAAGACTCCAGCAGGGACCTGACTAAGCTACAGGCCGTGAAAGCGAAGAACTTGCTGCGGCGTTTTTCAGACCTGTTCTCCCAGAACGACGCAGATATTGGTAGAACAGACTTGGTGAAGCACACGATTAATACGGGAGATGTAGCGCCAATCAAGCAACGACCTAGGCGCATTCCGTTTGCTCGTGAGAAGGAAGTGGAGGAAATGATAGAAGACATGAGAAGGAATAACATCATCGAACCTTCATCAAGTCCCTGGTGTTCAACTGTAGTTCTCGTTAAGAAAAAGGATGGCTCAACGAGATTTTGTGTGGATTATCGGCAGCTGAATGAAGTGACGAAGAAAGACAGCTACCCCTTGCCAAGGATCGACGACACCTTAGACACTTTGAATGGAATGAAATGGTTTTCAACGCTCGATCTGAAAAGTGGGTACTGGCAAGTGGACGTAGACCCTAAAGACAAGGAGAAAACCGCATTTTCCACCGGGAAAGGACTGTGGCAGTTCAAGGTAATGCCATTTGGATTGAGTAACGCCCCTGCGACTTTCGAGAGATTGATGGAACATGTCCTAGCTGGAATTCTGGGTGACACGTGTCTTGTCTACCTGGACGACATCATCATTGTTGGTCGAGACTTTGATGACCACCTGAAAAAGTTGGAGAAAGTCTTCGAAAGACTACGTGGAGCCAATCTTAAATTGAGTCCTAAAAAATGTTCTTTCTTCAAAAGACAGGTCAATTACCTTGGACATGTAATCTCTGAGAGAGGAGTCGAGACCGATCCTGCCAAAACTGCTGCTGTGAGGGAGTGGCCAACACCGAAAGATAAGACACAAGTTAGAGCTTTTCTTGGACTCTGCTCTTACTATCGTCGTTTTGTGAAAGGGTTTTCGGACATCGCAAAGCCACTACATCGACTTACGGAAGAAAAGAGGACGTTCACATGGGATTCAGAATGTGAAGAGGCTTTTATAGAGTTAAAGGAACGTCTGAGTAAGGCACCAATTCTTGGATATCCCGATGTCCAGGGTGAATTCGTTGTAGACGCAGACGCCAGTAACATCGGGATTGGAGGTGTGCTCTCGCAGCGACATGGTGAAAAGGAAACTGTAATAGCCTACTTCAGTAAGTCATTATCTAGACCTGAGAGGAACTACTGTGTTACCAGACGAGAATTGTTGGCCGTGGTGAAGACTGTACAACACTTCAAGAAGTATCTGCTGGGACGTAAATTTTTAGTCAGGACAGACCACGCTGCGCTGAAATGGTTACTCCAATTTAAGAACCCGGAAGGTCAAGTTGCAAGATGGTTGGAGCAACTACAGGAATTCAACTTTGAAGTAGAGCATCGAAGTGGAAGAGTTCACTCCAATGCAGACGCACTGTCAAGAAGACCATGTCCAGAAGATTGTAAGCATTGCAGCAAGCAAGAAGGGAAGGAAACAGTTTCACTCAAGGTTATTAGAACTGATGCCATCAACGATGAGTGGGGAAACGAGGCAATGCGTCGCGAACAGGAAAAGGACTCAGGAGTCGGGCCAATCCTGAACTGGTTAAAGAGTGATGGTTCTAAGCCTCAGTGGAGCGAGGTGGCAAAGTACGGGGCAGTCACGAAGGGGCTGTGGGCTCAGTGGAAGAGCCTCATCATGCATAACGGATTACTCTGTAGAAAATGGGAGACATCGGATGGAAAAGACTCGTATCTGCAGTTGGTGGTCCCGCAAGCTAAGGTGAAAGAAATTCTGAGAGTTTTTCATGATGGAACTTCCGGAGGGCATTTGGGTGTAAAGAAAACCTTGGAGAAAGTAAAGGAAAGATTTTACTGGTTGCATTGCAGAGACGATGTGGAAGATTGGTGCCGCAAGTGTACAGTCTGCGCAGCTGTAAAGGGACCTCATACGAGGAGCAGGGCAGCAATGAAAATTTATAATGTTGGGGCGCCTTGGGAGCGAATCGCTTTGGATGTCGCGGGACCATTTCCAGTCACTAAATCGGGGAACCGGTATATACTTGTGGTAATGGATTATTTCACAAAGTGGCCAGAAGTATTTGCCATTCCAAATCAGGAAGCGGTCACTGTGGCTACCAAGTTGGTGAATGAAGTTT